>JAQOWZ010000120.1:0-371352 GCA_035578165.1 Stenolophus ochropezus
ACGCGCTATCTCAGAGTTAACAATTTTCTTGTTGCAATGTTTTCTTTTAGCTAAAATATGATGAGAAATCATAAAATTCGGGCGCGGAAGCAAATATTTATATGATTTTTTACAAAAATTAAGTCAGATTTTCCCTATTCTTGAAATAGATATTTATGTTAAAACATTCATAAACATGCTTTTGAACCTATACTGCGGATAAAATATGATGAAAAATTATAAAATTCGGGCGCGCAAACAAATATTTATATGTTTTTTTACAAAAAAAAATGTCAGATTTTACCTATTTTTGATGAATACGGTGTATATTGTAAGCTACATGGGCTGGATTCTAGAATACCTAACACACTTGAAATAGCAATTTTCTTGTTGCAATGTTTTCTTTTAGCTAAAATATGATGAGAAATCATAAAATTTGGGCGCGGAAGCAAATATTTATATGATTTTTTACAAAAATAAAGTCAGATTTTAAATATTTTTGAAATGGATATTTTTGTTAAAACGTTCATAAACATGCTTTTGGACCTATACTGCGGATAAAATATGATGAAAAATTATAAAATTCGGGCGCGCAAACAAATATTTATATGATTTTTTACAAAAAAAAAGTCAGATTTTACCTATTTTTGATGAATACGTTGTATATTGTAAGCTACATGGGCTGGATTCTAGAATACCTAACACACTTGAAATAGCAATTTTCTTGTTGCAATGTTTTCTTTTAACTAAAATATGATGAAAAATCATAAAATTCGGGCTCGGAAGCAAATATTTATATGATTTTTTACAAAAATAAAGGCAGATTTTACATATTTTTGAAATGGATATTTGTGTAAAACGTTCATAAACATGAATTTGGACCTAAACTATGGATAAAATATGATAAAAAATTATAAAATTCGAGCGCGGAAGCATATATTTATATAATTTTTTACAAGAATTAAGTCAGATTTTACCTATTTTTGATGAATACGTTGTATATTGTAAGCTTCATTGGCTGGATTCTAGAATACCTACCACAATTGAAATAGCAATTTTCTTGTTGCAATGTTTTCTTTTACCTAAAATATGATGAAAAATCATAAAATTCGGCCGCGGAAGCAAATATTTATATGATTTTTTACAAAAATAAAGTCAGATTTTTCCTATTCTTGAAATAGATATTTATGTTAAAACATTCATAAACATGCTTTTGGACCTATACTGCGGATAATAAATGACGAAAAATTATAAAATTCGGGCGCGCAAACAAATATTTATATGATTTTTTACAAAAAAAATGTCAGATTTTACTTATTTTTTATGAATACGTTGTATATTGTAAGCTACATGGGCTGGATTCTAGAATACCTAACACACTTGAAATAGCAATTTTCTTGTTGCAATGTTTTCTTTTAACTAAAATATGATGAAAAATCATAAAATTCGGGCTCGGAAGCAAATATTTATATAATTTTTTACAAAAATAAAGTCAGATTTTACATATTTTTGAAATAGATATTTTTGTTAAAACTTTCATAAACATGCATTTGGACCTATACTGCGGATAAAATAAGATAAAAAATTATAAAATTCGGGCGCGCAAACAAATATTTATATGATTTTTTACAACAAAAAAGTCAGATTTTAACTATTTTTGATGAATACGTTGTATATTGTAAGCTACATGGGCTGGATTCTAGAATACCTAACACACTTGAAATAGCAATTTTCTTGTTGCAATGTTTTCTTTTAGCTAAAATATGATGAGAAATCATAAAATTTGGGCGCGGAAGCAAATATTTATATGATTTTTTACAAAAATAAAGTCAGATTTTAAATATTTTTGAAATGGATATTTTTGTTAAAACGTTCATAAACATTCTTTTGGACCTATACTGCGGATAAAATATGATGAAAAATTATAAAATTCGAGCGCGGAAGCAAATATTTATATAATTTTTTACAAAAATAAAGTCAGATTTTACCTATTTTTGATGAATACGGTGTATATTGTAAGCTTCATTGGCTGGATTCTAAAATACCTACCACACTTGAAATAGCAATTTTCTTGTTGCAATGTTTTCTTTTACCTAAAATATAATGAAAAATCATAAAATTCGGGCGCGGAAGCAAATATCTATATGATTTTTTACAAAAATAAAGTCAGATTTTTCCTATTCTTGAAATGGATATTTTTGTTAAAACGTTCATAAACATGCTTTTGGACCTATATTGCGGATAAAATATGATGAAAAATTATTAAATTCGGGCGCGCAAACAAATATTTATATGATTTTTTACAAAAAAAAAGTCAGATTTTACTTATTTTTGATGAATACGTTGTATATTGTAAGCTACATGGGCTGGATTCTAGAATACCTAACACACTTGAAATAGCAATTTTCTTGTTGCAATGTTTTCTTTTAGCTAAAATATGATGAGAAATCATAAAATTCGGGCGCGGAAACAAATATTTATATGATTTTTTACAAAAATAAAGTCAGATTTTAAATATTTTTGAAATGGATATTTTTGTTAAAACGTTCATAAACATGCTTTTGGACCTACACTGCGGATAAAATATGATAAAAAATTATAAAATTCGGGCGCGCAAACAAATATTTATATGATTTTTTACAAAAAAAAGTCAGATTTTAACTATTTTTGATGAATACGTTGTATATTGTAAGCTATATGGGCTGGATTCTAGAATACCTAACACACTTGAAATAGCAATTTTCTTGTTGCAATGTTTTCTTTTAGCTAAAATATGATGAAAAATCATAAAATTCGGGCTCGGAAGCAAATATTTATATGATTTTTTACAAAAATAAAGTCAGATTTTTCTTATTCTTGAAATGGATATTTTTGTTAAAACGTTCATAAACATGCTCTTGGACCTATACTGCGGATAAAATATGATGAAAAATTATAATACTCGGGCGCGCAAACAAATATTTATATGATTTTTTACAAAAAAAAAGTCAGATTTTTCCTATTTTTGATGAATACGTTGTATATTGTAAGCTACATGGGCTGGATTCTAGAATACCTACCACACTTGAAATAGCAATTTTCTTGTTGCAATGTTTTCTTTTAGCTAAAATATGATGAAATATCATAAAATTCGGGCGCGGAAGCAAATATTTATATGATTTTTTACAAATATAAAGTCAGATTTTTCCTATTTTTGAAATAGATATTTATGTTAAAACATTCATAAACATGCTTTTGGGCTATACTGCGGATAAAATATGATGAAAAATTATAAAATTCGGGCGCGCAAACAAATATTTATATGATTTTTTACAAGAAAAATCAGATTTTTACCTATTTTTGATGAATACGTTGTATATTGTAAGCTACATGGGCTGGATTCTAGAATACCTAACACACTTGAAATAGCAATTTTCTTGTTGCAATGTTTTCTTTTAGCTAAAATATGATAAGAAATCATAAAATTCGGGGCGCGGAAGTAAATATTTATATGATTTTTTACAAAAATAGTCAGATTTTACATATTTTTGAAATGGATATTTTTGTTAAAACGTTCATAAACATGCTTTTGGGCATATACTGCGGATAAAATATGATGAAAAATTATAAAATTCGGCCGCGCAAACAAATATTTATATGATTTTTTACAAAAAAAAAGTCAGTTTTTAACTATTTTTGATGAATACGCTGTATATTGTAAGCTTCATTGGCTGGATTCTAGAATACCTACCACACTTGAAATAGCAATTTTTTTGTTGCAATGTTTTCATTTACGTAAATTATGATGAAAAATCATAAAATTCGGGCGCGGAAGCAAATATTTATATGATTTTTTACAAAAATAATGTCAGATTTTTCCTATTCTTGAAATGGATATTTTTGTTAAAACATTCATAAACATGCTTTTGGACCTATACTGCGGATAAAATATGATGAAAAATTATAAAATTCGGGCGCGCAAACAAATATTTATATGATTTTTTACAAAAAAAATGTCATATTTTACCTATTTTTGATGAATACTTTGTATATTGTAAGCTACATGGGCTGGATTCTAGAATACCTACCACACTTGAAATAGCAATTTTCTTGTTGCAATGTTTTCTTTTAGCTAAAATATGATGAAAAATCATAAAATTCGGGCTCGGAAGCAAATATTTATATGATTTTTTACAAAAATTAAGTCAGATTTTACATATTTTTGAAATGGATATTTTTGTTAAAACGTTCATAAACATGATTTTGGACCTATACTATGGATAAAATATGATGAAAAATTATAAAATTCGAGCGCGGAAGCAAATATTTATATAATTTTTTACAAAAATAAAGTCAGATTTTACCTATTTTTGATGAATACGTTGTATATTGTAAGCTTCATTGGCTGGATTCTAGAATACCTACCACACTTGAAATAGTAATTTTCTTGTTGCAATGTTTTCTTTCACCTAAAATATGATGAAAAATCATAAATATCGGGCGCGGAAGCAAATATCTATATGATTTTTTACAAAAATAAAGTCAGATTTTTCCTATTCTTGAAATGGATATTTTTGTTAAAACATTCATAAACATGCTCTTGGACCTATATTGCGGATAAAATATGATGAAAAATTATAAAATTCAGGCTCGCAAACAAATATTTATATGATTTTTTACAAAAAAAAAGTCAGATTTTACCTATTTTTGATGAATACGTTGTATATTGTAAGCTTCATTGGCTGGATTCTAGAATACCTACCACACTTGAAATAGCAATTTTTTTGTTGCAATGTTTTCATTTACGTAAATTATGATGAAAAATCATAATATTCGGGCGCGGAAGCAAATATTTATATTATTTTTTACAAAAATAAAGTCAGATTTTTCCGTTTCTTGAAATGGATATTTTTGTTAAAACATTCATAAACATGCTTTTGGACCTATACTGCGGATAAAATATGATGAAAAATTATAAAATTCGGGCGCGCAAACAAATATTTATATGATTTTTTACAAAAAAAAAGTCAGATTTTTCCTATTTTTGATGAATACGTTGTATATTGTAAGCTACATGGGCTGGATTCTAGAATACCTAACACACTTGAAATAGCAATTTTTTTGTTGCAATGTTTTCTTTTAGCTAAAATATGATGAGAAATCATAAAATTTGGGCGCGGAAGCAAATATTTATATAATTTTTTACAAAAATAAAGTCAGATTTTACATATTTTTGAAATGGATATTTTTGTTAAAACGTTCATAAACATGCTTTTGGACCTATACTGCGGATAAAATATGATAAAAAATTATAAAATTCGGGCGCGCAAACAAATATTTATATGATTTTTTACAAAAAAAAAGTCAGATTTTACCTATTTTTGATGAATACGTTGTATATTGTAAGCTACATGGGCTGCTTTCTAGAATACCTAACACACTTGAAATAGCAATTTTCTTGTTGCAATGTTTTCTTTTAGCTAAAATATGATGAGAAATCATAAAATTCGGGCGCGGAAGCAAATATTTATATGATTTTGTACAAAAATAAAGTCAGATTTTACATATTTTTGAAATGGATATTTTTGTTAAAACGTTCATAAACATGCTTTTGGACCTATTCTGCGGATAAAATATGATGAAAAATTATAAAATTCGAGCGCGGAAGCAAATATTTATATAATTTTTTACAAAAATAAAGTCAGATTTTACCTATTTTTGATGAATACGTTGTATATTGTAAGCTTCATTGGCTGGATTCTAGAATACCTACCACACTTGAAATAGCAATTTTCTTGTTGCAATGTTTTCTTTTACCTAAAATATAATATAAAATTCGGGCGCGCAAACAAATATTTATATGATTTTTTACAAAAAAAAAGTCAGATTTTACCTATTTTTGATGAATACGTTGTATATTGTAAGCTACATGGGCTGGATTCTAGAATACCTAACACATTTGAAATAGCAATTTTCTTGTTGCAATGTTTTCTTTTAGCTAAAATATGATGAGAAATCATAAAATTCGGGCGCGGAAGCATATATTTATATGATTTTTTACAAAAATTAAGTCAGATTTTACATATTTTTGAAATGGATATTTTTGTTAAAACGTTCATAAATATGTTTTTGGACCTATACTGCGGATAAAATATGATGAAAAATTATAAAATTCGGGCGCGCAAACAAATATTTATATGATTTTTTACAAAAAAAAGTCAGATTTTACCTATTTTTTATGAATACGTTGTATATTGTAAGCTACATGGGCTGCTTTCTAGAATACCTAACACACTTGAAATAGCAATTTTCTTGTTGCAATGTTTTCTTTTAGCTAAAATATGATGAGAAATCATAAAATTCGGGCGCGGAAGCATATATTTATATGATTTTTTACAAAAATAAAGTCAGATTTTACATATTTTTTAAATGGATATATTTGTTAAAACGTTCATAAACATGCTCTTAAACCTATACTGCGGATAAAATATGATGAAAAATTATAAAATTCGGGCGCGCAAACAAATATTTATATGATTTTTTACAAAAAAAATGTCAGATTTTACCTATTTTTGATGAATACGTTGTATATTGTAAGCTACATGGGCTGGATTCTAGAATACCTACCACACTTGAAATAGCAATTTTTTTGTTGCAATGTTTTCATTTACGTAAAATATGATGAAAAATCATAAAATTCGGGTGCGGAAGCAAATATTTATATGATTATTTACAAAAATAAAGTCAGATTTTTCCTATTCTTGAAATGGATATTTTTGTTAAAACATTCATAAACATGCTTTTGGACCTATACTGCGGATAAAATATGATGAAAAATTATAAAATTCGGGCGCGCAAACAAATATTTATACGATTTTTTACAAAAAAAAAGTCAGATTTTTCCTATTTTTGATGAATACGTTGTATATTGTAAGCTACATGGGCTGGATTCTAGAATACCTAACACACTTGAAATAGCAATTTTCTTGTTGCAATGTTTTCTTTTAGCTAAAATATGATGAGAAATCATAAAATTCGGGCGCGGAAGCAAATATTTATATGATTTTTTACAAAAATAAAGTCAGATTTTACATATTTTTGAAATGGATATTTTTGTTAAAACGTTCATAAACATGCTTTTGGACCTATACTGCGGATAAAATATGATAAAAAATTATAAAATTCGGGCGTGCAAACAAATATTTATATGATTTTTTACAAAAAAAAAAAAGTTTTTAACTATTTTTGATGAATACGTTGTATATTGTAAGCTTCATTGGCTGGATTCTAGAATACCTACCACACTTGAAATAGCAATTTTTTTGTTGCAATGTTTTCATTTACGTAAATTATGATGAAAAATCATAAAATTCGGGCGCGGAAGCAAATATTTATATGATTTTTTACAAAAATAAAGTCAGATTTTTCCTATTCTTGAAATGGATATTTTTGTTAAAACATTCATAAACATGCTTTTGGACCTATACTGCGGATAAAATATGATGAAAAATTATAAAATTCGGGCGCGCAAACAAATATTTATATGATTTTTTACAAAAAAAAAGTCAGATTTTTCCTATTTTTGATGAATACGTTGTATATTGTAAGCTACATGGGCTGGATTCTAGAATACCTAACACACTTGAAATAGGAATTTTCTTGTTGCAATGTTTTCTTTTAGCTAAAATATGATGAAAAATCATAAAATTCGGGCTCGGAAGCAAATATTTATATGATTTTTTACAAAAATAAAGTCAGATTTTACATATTTTTGAAATGGATATTTTTGTTAAAACGTTCATAAACATGATTTTGGACCTATGCTATGGATAAAATATGATGAAAACTTATAAAATTCAAGCGCGGAAGCAAATATTTATATAATTTTTTACAAAAATAAAGTCAGATTTTACCTATTTTTGATGAATACGTTGTATATTGTAAGCTTCATTGGCTGGATTCTAGAATACCTACCACACTTGAAATAGCAATTTTCTTGTTGCAATTTTTTTCTTTTACCTAAAATTTGATGAAAAATCATAAAATTCGGGCGCGGAAGCAAACACTTATATGATTTTTTACAAAAATAAAGTCAGATTGTTCCTATTCTTGAAATGGATATTTTTGTTAAAACATACATAAACATTATTTTGGATCTATATTGCGGATAAAATATGATAAAAAATTATAAAATTCGGGCGCGCAAACAAATATTTATATGATTTTTTACAAAAAAAAAGACAGATTTTACCTATTTTTGTTGAATACGTTGTATATTGTAAGCTACATGGGCTGGATTCTAGAAAACCTAACACACTTGAAATAGCAATTTTCTTGTTGCAATGTTTTCTTTTAGCTAAAATATGTTGAGAAATCATAAAATTCGGGCGCGGAAGCAAATATTTATATGATTTTTTACAAAAATAAAGTCAGATTTTACATATTTTTGAAATGGATATTTTTGTTAAAACGTTCATAAACATGCATTTGGACCTATACTGCGGATAAATTATGATGAAGAATTATAAAATTCGAGCGCGGAAGCAAATATTTATATAATTTTTTACAAAAATAAAGTCAGATTTTACCTATTTTTGATGAATACGTTGTATATGGTAAGCTTCATTGGCTGGATTCTAGAATACCTACCACACTAGAAATAGCAATTTTCTTGTTGCAATGTTTTCTTTTACCTAAAATATGATGAAAAATCATAAAATTCGGGCGCGGCAGCAAATACGCGCTATCTCAGAGTCAAAAATAAAGTCAGATTTTTCCAATTCTTGAAATGGATATTTTTGTTAAAACATTCATAAACATGCTTTTTGACCTATATTGCGGATAAAGTATAATGAAAAATTATAAAATTCGGGCGCGCAAACAAATATTTATATGATTTTTTACAAAAAAAAGTCAGATTTTACCTATTTTTGATGAATACGTTGTATATTGTAAGCTACATGGGCTGGATTCTAGAATACCTAACACACTTGAAATAGCAATTTTCTTGTTGAAATGTTTTTTTTTAGCTAAAATATGACCAGAAATCATAAAATTCAGGCGCGGAAGCATATATTTATATGTTTTTTTACAAAAATAAAGTCAGATTTTACATATTTTTGAAAAGGATATTTTTGTTAGAACGTTCATAAACATGCTTTTGGACCTATACTGCGGATAAAATATGATAAAAAAATATAAAATTCGGGCGCGCAAACAAATATTTATATGATTTTTTACAAAAAAAATGTCAGATTTTAACTATTTTTGATGAATACGTTGTATATTGTAAGCTACATGGGCTGGATTCGAGAATACCTAACACACTTGAAATAGCAATTTTCTTGTTGCAATGTTTTCTTTTAGCTAAAATATGATGAGAAATCATAAAATTCGGGCGCGGAAGCATATATTTATATGATTTTTTACAAAAATAAAGTCAGATTTTACATATTTTTGAAATGGATATTTTTGTTAAAACGTTCATAAACATGCTTTTGGACCTATACTGCGGATAAAATATGATAAAAAATTATAAAATTCGGGCGCGCAAACAAATATTTATATGATTTTTTACAAAAAAAGTCAGATTTTAACTATTTTTGATAAATACGTTGTATATTGTAAGCTTCATTGGCTGGATTTTAGAATACCTACCACACTTGAAATAGCAATTTTTTTGTTGCAATGTTTTCATTTACGTAAATTATGATGAAAAATCATAAAATTCGGGCGCGGAAGCAAATATTTATATGATTTTTTACAAAAATAAAGTCAGATTTTTCCTATTCTTGAAATGAATATTTTTGTTAAAATATTCATAAACATGCTTTCGGACCTATACTGCGGATAAAATATGATGAAAAATTATAAAATTCGGGCGCGCAAACAAATATTTATATGATTTTTTACAAAAAAAAGTCAGATTTTTCCTATTTTTGATGAATATGTTGTATATTGTAAGCTACATGGGCTGGATTCTAGAATACCTACCACACTTGAAGTAGCAATTTTCTTGTTGCAATTTTTTCTTTTAGCTAAAATATTATGAAAAATCATAAAATTCGGGCGCGGAAGCAAATAATTATATGATTTTTTACAAAAATAAAGTCAGATTTTTCCTATTCTTGAATTAGATATTTATGTTAAATCATTCATAAACATGCTTTTGGACCTATACTCCGGATAAAATATGATGAAAAATTATAAAATTCGGGCGCGCAAACAAATATTTATAAGATTTTTTACAAAAAAAAAGTCAGATTTTACCTATTTTTGATGAATACGTTGTATATTGTAAGCTACATGGGCTGGATTCTAGAATACCTAACAGACTTGAAATAGCAATTTTCTTGTTGCAACGTTTTCTTTTACCTAAAATATGATGAAAAATCATAAAAATCGGGCGCGGAAGCAAATATTTATATGATTTTTTACAAAAATAAAGTCAGATTTTACATATTTTTGAAATGGATATTTTTGTTAAAACGTTCATAAACATGAATTTGGACCTATACTATAGATAAAATATGATGAAAAATTATAAAATCCGGGCTCGGAAGCAAATATTAATATGATTTTTTACAAAAATAAAGTCAGATTTTACATATTTTTAAAATGGATATTTTTGTTAAAACGTTCATAAACATGAATTTGGACCTATACTATGGATAAAATATGATGAAAAATTATAAAATTCGAGCGCGGAAGCAAATATTTTTATAATTTTTTACAAAAATAAAGTCAGATTTTACCTATTTTTGATGAATACGTTGTATATTGTAAGCTTCATTGGCTGGATTCTAGAATACCTACCACACTTGAAATAGCAATTTTCTTGTTGCAATGTTTTCTTTTCGCTAAAATATGATGAGAAATCATAAAATTCGGGCGCGGAAGCAAATATTTATATAATTTTTTACAAAAATAAATTCAGATTTTACTTATTTTTGAAATGGATATTTTTGTTAAAACGTTCATAAACATGCTTTTGGACCTATACTGCGGATAAAATATGATGAAAAATTATAAAATTCGGGCGCGCAAACAAATATTTATATGATTTTTTACAAAAAAAAGTCAGATTTTACCTATTTTTGATGACTACGTTGTATATTGTAAGCTTCATTGGCTGGATTCTAGAATACCTACCAAACTTGAAATAGCAATTTTTTTGTTGCAATGTTTTCATTTACGTAAATTATGATGAAAAATCATAAAATTCGGGCGCGGAAGCAAATATTTATATGATTTTTTACAAAAATAAAGTCAGATTTATCCTATTCTTGAAATGGATATTTTTGTTAAAACATTCATAAACATGCTTTTGGACATATACTGCGGATAAAATATGATGAAAAATTATAAAATTTGGGCGCGCAAACTAATATTTATATGATTTTTTACAAAAAAAAAAGTCAGATTTTTCCTATTTTTGATGAATACGTTGTATATTGTAAGCTACATGAGCTGGATTCTAGAATACCTAACACACTTAAAATAGCAATTTTCTTGTTGCAATGTTTTCTTTTAGCTAAAATATGATGAAAAATCATAAAATTCGGGCTCGGAAGCAAATATTTATATGATTTTTTACAAAAATAAAGGCAGATTTTATATATTTTTGAAATGGATATTTTTGTTAAAACGTTCATAAACATGAATTTGGACCTATACTATGGATAAAATTCTTCTTGTTGCAATGTTTTCTTTTACCTAAAATATGTTGAGAAATCATAAAATTCGGGCGCGGAAGCAAATATTTATATGATTTTTTACAAAAATAAAGTCAGATTTTACATATTTTTGAAATGGATATTTTTGTTAAAATGTTCATAAACATGCATTTGGACCTATACTGCGGATAAATTATGATAAAGAATTATAAAATTCGAGCGCGGAAGCAAATATTTATATAATTTTTTACAAAAATAAAGTCAGATTTTACCTGTTTTTGATGAATACGTTGTATATGGTAAGCTTCATTGGCTGGATTCTAGAATACCTACTACACTAGAAATAGCAATTTTCTTGTTGCAATGTTTTCTTTTACCTAAAATATGATGAAAAATCATAAAATTCGGGCGCGGAAGCAAATATTTATATGATTTTTTACAAAAATAAAGTCAGCTTTTTCCAATTCTTGAAATGGATATTTTTGTTAAAACATTAATAAACATGCTTTTGGACCTATATTGCGGATAAAATATGATAAAAAATTATTAAATTCGGGCGCGCAAACAAATATTTATATGATTTTTTACAAAAAAAAAGTTAGATTTTACCTATTTTTGATGAATACGTTGTATATTGTAAGCTACATAGGCTGGATTCTAGAATACCTAACACACTTGAAATAGCAATTTTCTTGTTGCAATGTTTTCTTTTAGCTAAAATATGATAAGAAATCATAAAATTCGGGCGCGGAAGCATATATTTATATGATTTTTTACAAAAATAAAGTCAGATTTTACATATTTTTGAAATGGATATTTTTGTTAAAACGTTCATAAACATGCTTTTGGACCTATACTGCGGATAAAATATGATGAAAAATTATAAAATTCGAGCGCGGAAGCAAATATTTATATAATTTTTTACAAAAATAAAGTCAGATTTTACCTATTTTTGATGAATACGTTGTATATTGTAAGCTACATGGGCTGGATTCTAGAATACCTAACACACTTGAAATAGCAATTTTCTTGTTGCAATGTTTTCTTTTACCTAAAATATAATAAAAATCATAAAATTCGGGCGCGGAAGCAAATATTAATATGTTTTTTTACAAAAATAAAGTCAGATTTTACATATTTTTGAAAAGGATATTTTTGTTAGAACGTTCATAAACATGCTTTTGGACCTATACTGCGGATAAAATATGATAATAAAATATAAAATTCGGGCGCGCAAACAAATATTTATATGATTTTTTACAAAAAAAAAGTCAGATTTTAACTTTTTTTGATGACTACGTTGTATATTGTAAGCTTCATTGGCTGGATTCTAGAATACCTACCACACTTGAAATAGCAATTTTTTTGTTGCAATGTTTTCATTTACGTAAATTATGATGAAAAATCATAAAATTCGGGCGCGGAAGCATATATTTATATGATTTTTTACAAAAATAAAGTCAGATTTTACATATTTTTGAAATGGATATTTTTGTTAAAACGTTCATAAACATGCTTTTGGACCTAT
Organism: Stenolophus ochropezus; assembly: GCA_035578165.1. Classification (NCBI taxonomy): domain Eukaryota; kingdom Metazoa; phylum Arthropoda; class Insecta; order Coleoptera; family Carabidae; genus Stenolophus; species Stenolophus ochropezus. The sequence goes on from JAQOWZ010000120.1 coordinate 13,162, forward strand.
ACTGCGGATAAAATATGATAAAAAATTATAAAATTCGGGCGCGCAAACAAATATTTATATGATTTTTTACAAAAAAAAGTCAGATTTTAACTATTTTTGATGAATACGTTGTATATTGTAAGCTACATGGGCTGGATTCTAGAATACCTACCACACTTGAAGTAGCAATTTTCTTGTTGCAATTTTTGCTTTTAGCTAAAATATTATGAAAAATCATAAAATTCGGGCGCGAAAGCAAATAATTATATGATTTTTTACAAAAATAAAGTCAGATTATTCCTATTCTTGAAATAGATATTTATGTTAAAACATTCATAAACATGCTTTTGGACCTATACTCCGGATAAAATATGATGAAAAATTATAAAATTCAGGCGCGGAAGCAAATATTTATATGATTTTTTACAAAAATAAAGTCAGATTTTCCCTATTCTTGAAATAGATATTTATGTTAAAACATTCATAAACATGCTTTTGGACCTATACTGCGGATAAAATATGATGAAAAATTATAAAATTCGGGCGCGCAAACAAATATTTATATGATTTTTTACAAAAAAAAATGTCAGATTTTATCTATTTTTGATGAATACGTTGTATATTGTAAGCTACATGGGCTGGATTCTAGAATACCTAACACACTTGAAATAGCAATTTTCTTGTTGCAATGTTTTCTTTTAGCTAAAATATGATGAAAAATCATAAAATTCGGGCTCGGAAGCAAATATTTATATAACTTTTTACAAAAATAAAGTCAGATTTTACATATTTTTGAAATGGATATTTTTGTTAAAACGTTCATAAACATGAATTTGGACCTATACTATGGATAAAATATGATGAAAAATTATAAAATTCGAGCGCGGAAGCTAATATTTATATAATTTTTTACAAAAATAAAGTCAGATTTTACCTATTTTTGATGAATACGTTGTATATTGTAAGCTTCATTGGCTGGATTCTATAATACCTACCACACTTGAAATAGCAATTTTCTTGTTGCAATGTTTTCTTTTACCTAAAATATGATGAAAAATCATAAAAATCGGGCGCGGAAGCAAATATTTATATGATTTTTTACAAAAATAAAGTCAGATTTCTCCTATTCTTGAAATGGATATTTTTGTTAAAACATTCATAAACATGCTTTTGGACCTATATTGCGGATAAAATATTATGAAAAATTAAAAAATTCGGGCGCGCAAACAAATATTTATATGATTTTTTACAAAAAAAAGGCAGATTTTACCTATTTTTGATGAATACGTTGTATATTGTAAGCTACATGGGCTGCATTCTAGAATACCTAACACACTTGAAATAGCAATTTTCTTGTTGCAATGTTTTCTTTTAGCTAAAATATGATGAGAAATCATAAAATTCGGGAGCGGAAGCAAATATTTATATGATTTTTTACAAAAATAAAGTCAGATTTTACCTATTTTTGATGAATACGTTGTATATTGTAAGCTACATGGGCTGGATTCTAGAGAACCTACCACACTTGAAATACAAATTTTGTTGTTGCAATGTTTTCTTTTAACTAAAATATGATGAAGAATTTTAAAATTCGGGCGCGGAAGAAAATATTTATACGATTTTTTACAAAAATAGAGTCAAATTTTACTTATTCTTGATGAATATGTTGTATATTGTAAGCCACATGGGCTGGATTCTGGAATACCTACCACACTTGAAATAGCAAATTTCTTCTTGCAATGTTTTCTTTTAGCTAAAATATGCTGAAGAATTATAAAATTCGGGCGCGGAAGTAAATATTTATATGATTTTTATACAAAAATAAAGTCAGATTTTACCTATTCTTGAAACGGATATTTTTGTTAAGCCATTCATATTCATGGTTTAGGATCTATACTATGGATAATTTTAGCATTGAAACATGCAAAAGTGACCAAAGCGTGGTACCAAACCGATAATAAACATTCAATTTTCGGGTGTCATTTTAGTGAATACGTTGTATACTGTTAGCTACATGGGCTGGATTCTAAAATACCTACCACACATGAAATAGCAATTTTCTTGTTGCAATGTTTTCGTTTAGCTAAAATATGATGAAAAATTATAAAATTCGGTCGCGTAAGCAAATATTTATATAATTTATTACAAAAGTAAAGTCAGATTTTATCTATTATTGATGAATACGTTGTATATTGTAAGCTACATGTGCTGGATTCTAGAATACATACCACACTTGAAATAGCAATTATCTTGTTGCAATGTTTTCTTTTAGCTAAAATATGATGAAGAATTATAAAATCCAGGCGCGGAAGCAAATATATATATATGATTTTTATGCAATAATAAAGTCAGATTTTACCTATTCTTGAAACGGATATTTTTGTTAAAACATTCATATTCATGCTTTAGGATCTATACTATTGATAATTTTAGCATTGGACATGCAAAAGTGACCAAAACATGGTATCAATCAGATAATAAACATTCAGTTTTTGGGTGTCATTTTAATTAATACGTTGTATATTGTAAGCTATATGGGCTAGATTCTAGAATATCTACCACACTTGAAATAGCAATTTTCTTGTTGCAATGTTTTCTTTTAGCTAAAATATGATGAAAAATATAAAATTCGGGCGCGGAAGCAAATATATATATATATATATATATATATATATATATATATATATATATATATATATATATGTTACATCGCTGTTCCCACCATCAAACTGCATAGGTTGCAGTTCCCACCGAGCAACCCTACACCCAACCTAGTTTAAGTATAAAATAGCTCTCTTGTAGTTTTATGTTAGTCTTTATCTGCTGTTACTATGTACTATGCTAGATTTGTTGTAACTTAGAATTGTAAATTAGCAATAAACAACATTGTAATAAATAATAAACAATAAATTGTTTTTAAAAACGCAACGTCGGAAAATTAACTTATTATTGGCGCAGTCGGTAGGATCCGTCGCGACGGTATTAACAAATATAATACCGGTTCATTTTTTATTTACCCGACAACGGACCCAAAAACTTCGTCATTGTGCCATTTATTGCCGCGAATAAAATTCGTCCGCCGAGCCAGCTGAACGTACATCAGCACCCATCGACGTACCGCCGCTGAACGAACATCAGCACCAGGACATCGAGGCCGAGCGACTTCACGACATCACAGTACCACCCCAAGGACCAATGTACTGGATTCTCTTGTGAGTACATGTCGTTAAGAGGCAATATTTATTACGCCAGCGAATCATCAGATTCAAATAATAGCGATTCTGACTCCGTTCATAACGATCGTATTCCAAATTATTCAAACAGAAAAAATTTAATTCATAACCCCACATTACAAGTAACAAACAGAATGGAATTAAAGAAGGAATACTTAGATATGGTTCCTGAGTTCTATGGGCAGAGAGAACTCTTGCCTAGATTCTTAGAAATAAGTGACAAATTAGACAAAAAAAATTTCAATGCTGCTAATCCCAATGATTTTCAAAATGAATATTTAATGCTCAGTTTGTATTCAAAAATTAAAGGTGAAGCCGCAGTAAACATAGCTGCGTGCAATATAAAAACTTGGAACGATTTGAAAAGTGCACTAATCAACACGTACGCTGATAAACGCGATCTCTTTACTTTAAATATTGAGTTAAATGACGCCAAACAAGGACATAATGAATCTGTATTTGAATATTTTAATAGAATACAACACATATTAAATTTAATAATTAGTTATATTATTACTCAAAAAACCGCTGACGAGCAAACAATATTAGGCAATTATTTCAAAGATTTTGCATTGCGAATATTATTAAGAGGATTAAAAGATCCAATTGGCCAGCTTATGCGAACCAAAAACCCCACTGATCTTAATACAGCCTTAAATATGCTCACTAATGATTTTCAATATGAATCACCAAAATCTAATAAAATAATAATACCGTTTAAAGCAAATAACCCGTCGTTTCATTCAAATAAAAAACCAACACACATTAATAATACTCCCAAAGTTCCCATACAAAATCAATTTCCTAGAATTACACATCAAACACAACCTCAGACACAAATACGAAGCCAGCCATTCTTTAAACAAAATAATTCAAATCCTAGACCATTTAATAACCAAAGTTATCTGCCCACACCCATGAGTATTAGTACAAACAATACTTATCAACAAAGACCAAAAAGACCTCGAAATGAATTGTTTAATATAAATCATGGCCAATCATCACAAGAACCTTTTGATCAAAATTATGAATTTGACGAACAAAATTCCGATTTACCCTTAGAACAATCAGAAGTACTTTCTGATCAACAGTTCGATGACCCTAATAATTTTTTAGAGATCGATGCCTCGGAAACCGAACAAAATATTTACCAAATTTCGAATTAATGAATCTCACGAATCAAAGCAAATTGCCTTACATTATATTCCCTGAAAATAATTTAAAAGTGCTCATTGACACCGGCAGTACCAAATCGTTTATTAATCCCAATATAGCGGAAAAATATTATAAAGATTCAATAATTAGTGACCCATTCAAAATTGCCACCGCTCACGGGACTTCCATTGAAAATTTCAGTACCTTTGTACCAATTTCTAAAATATTTAAAATCAACAAAAAAGTAAGTTTAAAATATCACATTTTCGATTTCCACGACGAATTTGATTTACTATTAGGTCTTGACAACCTTAAATTCTTAAAAGTTGTAATCGATCTCAGTTAAAATTTAATATCAACACCTACAACTGAAATAAAAATTTATCATCAAAATTTAGAACGCGAAACAAACTCAAACATCGTTACTCACACAAATACTTATACCACATTAAAATCGAATTCTGAAAATGTAGTAAAATTATTAGTTGACCAAGAAAACGGAACTATTTTAATTCCCGAACACACGACAGATACACTGATAATTCCTGAATGCGTTGCGACAGCAAAAAATTATCATGCATTCTGCACTATCACAAACACTACCGATTCAGATATTAAATTCCAACAGTTAAAACCATTTCACGTTGAAAATTTTAAAAATTACGAAACACACACAAGTCAAAATTTAAACCTAATTGATTCAGAAAAATTTAAATTCGATATATCACAGATTCGGACCAATCATATGAACAATGAAGAGAAATCAGCTATCACCAAATTAATTCGCGAATTTTCAAATATTTTCCATTTGGATAACGCCCCACTCACTTTCACGAACCAAATAAAGCACACTATTAAGACCAAAGACGAAATTCCCACCTATACTAAATCGTATAGATACCCAGAAGTTCATAAAGAGGAAGTGCGATCACAGATACAAAAAATGCTCGAACAAAACATTATTAGACCGTCTTGTTCCCCGTGGTCGTCACCCATATGGGTAGTCCCCAAGAAGCTTGATGCTTCAGGGAAAATAAAGTGGCGAATAGTGGTTGATTATCGGAAGTTAAACGATACGACAATCGATGACAAGTACCCTTTACCAAACATCACGGACTTGCTTGACAAATTAGGACGTTGTCACTATTTTACTACTCTGGACTTAGCCTCTGGTTTTCACCAGATAGAAATGGACAAAGACGATATTCAAAAGACGGCATTCAACACTGAGGAAGGGCATTACGAATACACGCGCATGCCTTTCGGCCTTAAAAACGCGCCGGCAACCTTCCAACGCGTAATGGATAATGTTCTACGTGGACTAAACAACGACAAGTGTTTAGTTTACTTAGACGATATTATCGTGTTTAGTATCAGTCTTCAAGAGCATATTGGAAATTTAAAATTAGTGTTCGAAAGATACAAAATTCAAATTTCAAAATTCAACTAGATAAGTGTGAGTTCCTGAAAAGGGAAGTCTCATATCTTGGCCATATTGTTACTCCAGACGGCGTAAAATCCAATCCAGATAGAATTATAGCAATTCAAAATTATCCAATACCCAAAACCACGAAACAAATTAAAGGATTTTTAGGCTTGTTAGGATATTATCGAAAATTTATTAAAGATTTCGCGAAAATAACAAAACCATTTACAAAATGCCTGAAAAAAGACGCAACTATTGACATTAAAGACCCCGACTATATAAAATGTTTCGAAACGTGTAAGACCTTACTAACAAATGAACCACTATTACAATATCCCGACTTCTCAAAAAATTTTAATATAACATGCGATGCCAGTGACACCGCGATAGGAGCTGTTCTATCTCAAGGAACAGTAGGTCAAGATCTCCCTGTTGCCTACGCCAGCAGAACCTTGAACTCAACTGAGTCAAGCTATGCAGCTGTAGAGATAAAAATGTTAGCAATCATATGGGCCGTCCAATATTTTCGTCCCTACATTTTTGGCAGACCGTTCAAAATCTACACTGATCACAAACCCTTACAATGGCTATTATCTATGAAACAGTGTAACCAAAAATTAATCAGGTGGAGACTAAAATTAGCCGAATACAACTACGAAATTATTTACAAAAAAGGTAAAACAAATACAAATGCTGACGCTTTAAGTCGTATCCCACAAATTCAGAACGAAAAAATTATTGTCTAAAATTCAAAAGAACCTTTAGACTCGTATGAAAATTATTTAACTAACAAAATTAATAAAACCAAATTAGATCATAATAATATCCTAGAAGTGGAAGGCGATCTATTTGATTCACCACCCACTAGTAATCTAGCTCATTGTGTAAGCCGCGATTTACGAATGTCAGCAGGAATTGCGGCACAGTTCAGAAATAAATTTGGAAATGTAAACAACCTCTATAAACAAAATCCAAAATTGCATTCTCTTGTTTATTTAAAAGACAAATTTCGATTTATTATTTACCTAATTACTAAAGAAAAATATTTCGACAAACCTACAAAACAAGATATGTTTTACACATTACTAAATCTAAAATCATTTAGCATACAAAATAACATAAAAAATTTATGCATTCCAAAAATTGGATGTGGCATTGACCAATTAAACTGGATCGATGTTAAATCCATGTTAGAATTCATTTTCAACGAAACTGATATACTTATCACAGTATTTAAAAAAGCAAACGAAATACCGACATTAGACCTAAACGTAAACGACTCAGACAATCTCAATGCCCTCACAAAATACATAGAAGAATTCAATAAAGAGTTAGAAAATAAATCCACAATTCCAGATAATCAATCATTAATCGTAGAAATAGGCGACAAAGAAGACGACGAATCACCTAGTGATGATGACGTCACAATACACTCTAGTCATGAGAACCCCGTCATTGGTATACCGATCGTAGAATACCCGGTTAATTATGGAAAAAATCAAGTAATCATTTCTGAAGTAGCACATAGCCCAAGCAAACCCAAAATTGAAAAAATTCACGATATGAAACAAAAGATTTACGTACAATTTTCAAAAAGGAAATATGAACAAGAAATGATAAAATTTATTAAAGAATATATAGCACCAAATGTAAAGTATTATTTATATTTCGAACACGATCTTTATGCAAAATTCAGTTTAGTACTTCAGAATTATTTTAAAAATTCCAAAATAAAAATGATAAAATGCGGGAAACAACTAACAGATATCGTAGAAGAAGACGAGATAATTCAAACTATCAAAAACTACCACGAAGGAAAGACTAATCACCGTGGTATAGACGAAACATTAGCCCAAATCAAACAAAGATTTTACTGGCCAAATCAAAAGAAATCTATTCAGACCTTTATAAATAATTGTGAAATCTGCCAACTAACAAAATACGATAGAAACCCTTTAAAATTAAAATTTAACATCACCCCAACGGCAACTAAACCATTTGAAATATTACACGTAGATACTATTACTTTGGAGAACACAAAATTTTTCACAATAGTAGATTCATTTTCAAAATTTGCTCAAGCATACAAATTGAACTCTTCCCAAGGCATCGAAATTGTAAATAACCTAATTAAATCATTCACACACCACGGTATCCCAGATTCAATAATTGCAGGTAGTATAGCTAGACACGTTCTGCCGCACTTCCGGTGTTCTCGATGACCGTGGTCATCCACATCGACCATTCTTCAGCTGAAGACATCCGGTATGTTAGTTCTTCACGTACTTCTTGCACAACCCTTTCGAATCCGAACTCCTTCGATGCTTCAGCCCCGTCACTCTTCACTTCACCCCCTCGTCCCCGTTGCACTTTTCACTTCAACCCTCGTCCCCTTTAGGAGTACACTCTTCACTTCACCCCTCGTCCCCTTTAGGGGTGCACTCTCCACTTCAGTTAGGAGTGTCCATGGGGTGCACTCTCCACTTCAGTTAGGAGTGCCCATGGGGTGCACTCTCCACTTCAGTTAGGAGTGCCCATTGAGTGCACTCTCCACTTCAGTTAGGAGTTGGGGGTGCACTCTCCACTTCAGTTAGGAGTGCCTATTGGGTGCACTCTCCACTTCAGTTAGGAGTGCCTATGTGCGTGCACTCTCCACTTCAGTTATGTGTGCCTTTTGTGGGGTGCACTCTCCACTTTAGTTAGAAGTGCCTTTTGTGGGGGTGCATTCTCCACTTCACTCCACTTTAGTTGGCAGTCCCCAGGTTAAGAATCTGGATCCGGGATCTATTTCAGCGCGCGCGCGAAATATGAATTTTTATGATTTTTGATCTGGGATCTGGATCTGGGTCTGGAATCTGGAATATGAATTTTTATGATTTTTTATCTGGGTCTGGGATCTGGATCTGAGTCTAGGATCTGGATCTGGATCTGGATCTGGATCTGGATCTGGATCTGGGAATCTGTTTGTATATATTATACTATGATTTATGGTAAATACTGGGGGGTGAGTTTGAATAAATGAAAAAAATACATTTTATATTTTTATTTATTTATTTGCGTAAAAACAGTATTATAAATATCTTAAAAACAACAATTACAATTATTCATATTTGTACACAAATTTAATTTGGTTATTATATATGTAACACATTTACATCGACAATAACAGAAAGATTTACATAATATGCATGCCTTTCCATCAACTTGTACTTTAGGTATAGGGAAACATTTTAGTTCACAACAATATTCCTCGTTTGTGGTAACTTCTGTGTTGGCGGCTGAGGTGGTTGCAGTGGCGATGTTGTTTGTTTGATTATGAATAAATTCACATGAATAATTATATTTTTGATGTTCTTTTAAAGAGTCATCTCCCTGTATCCAGTTGTATAGTTCAATAGTACAGAAAGCACAGCGGACGATGTCAAGAAAGCCTATGTAATTGAATCCAGCTTTTGCTAGATGTATTGGATTTATGAATTTATTTGGCCAGCTGTTAAATGTAGCCAAACGTGCTTCTTCATTTGTCATATCATTTTTGATTTGATGTAGAATCTTCATAGCTTGTACAAATAAGAAATAAAATAGTTATTAATAAATACAACGTAAATATATAATTACTTTGAAATTTAGTTTGTTAATCAATTGTATAATCTAAAAAAAAAAAATAATAATAATAAAAAATTAAAATAATAAGAATTTTAAATTATATTTACTTCGTAACTTAGCTTGTTGTACGGTGTAATTTGCATTCTGGCTGTTGTGGACTACTGTGTGTTTTAAATACTGAGTTTGTTTTATATACTACAAAATGTTGTGTATTAATCAGTAGAAAAATATAATTAACCATATTTTTTCTATAAATATGTTATGAAAAACCATGAATTCCTGTATACAAGTTAGTTGGGAACACGTGTTAATCAGTACAAAACTAATGAACCACATACAAGTTGATATTTCATAAAATTATCAAAACCATGAATTCCTGTTTTTAAAACTTAGTTTGATAGAGAGAAAAAATAATGAACCACATACAAGTTGATATTTCATTATATTTTAGATTATGCATATATAAACTTATAAAAGCAAATTCCAGTATATTTGATTACCAGTCGTAGCAGCTGAACGAAGAGATTCGTTTGTTACAGTTCTACAAACATACTTAAGGTATTTTTTATGATTTTATTCTATTACAAACATACTTAAGTTATACATTTTTTGTTTGTTTAGGAAATAAAACGATTACTCGTCATAGCAGCTGAACGGGGAGATTCAATCATACTTAAGGTATTTTTTATTATTTTTATTCTATTACAAACACACTTAAGTTATATTTTTTTTTGTTTAGAACATAAAACGAATCATGAAGTATATTGTAGATGTTCAAGGATTCTACATAAAGGAGTTTATATTAAAAGAAATTACAATAATGTGCGAAGACAATAACTTAGAACATTTTATATTACTTCCACCATATTCGTGGACAAATTTAAATTCAAAAGAAAAACAAAATGTGTTTTGGTTGAAAAAGAATTTTCATGGAATGGATTGGCATGATGGGTATGTCAATTATTTTGAATTTATGAATTACATATTACCCAACATATTAAAGAATGCCACAACAATATACGTTAAAGGTGATCAGAAAAAAAAATTTCTATCATCTTTAAATTTAAATATCCATATAATTGATATGGATGACGCACCATCACTACTTAATTGTAAAGTGGAACAACAAAAATGTCTATTCCATACAAAGAATAATGTATGCTCAACAAAAAATATATACAAAATACTTAATTATTTGAGGTATAATAAAATGTTTTAGTAATATACATTTGTTTTATTTATTAACCCTTTATTAAATCCTTTTATTTGAACATATAAATAAACATTGTGAGTGTAATGATTTGTTGTATTTCCTAAACAAAAAGTATGTATGTAGACAATAAATAATGATTTGAAATGTAATAAATAGTTTTATTTCAACAGATATAATCATTCATTCAATATGAATGTAACAACAAGTGAACAATTACACTGTGATTCAGAGATGGAACCATTGTTACGTAAAAATCCTAATAGATTTGTAACATTGCCAATTCAGTATCATGATATGTGGCTTATGTATAAGAAAGCTGAAGCTTCCTTCTGGGTAGCTGAAGAGGTCGATCTTTCAAAAGATTTACATGATTGGAATAATAAACTCAATAAAGATGAGAAATATTTTATTTCACATATATTAGCGTTTTTCGCAGCCTCAGATGGAATTGTGAATGAGAATCTTGTTGAAAGATTCAACCATGAAGTACAAGTAACGGAAGCACGTTGCTTTTATGGTTTACAAATTGCAATTGAAAATATTCACTCTGAAATGTACAGTTTACTTATTGACACATACATTGAAAACTCTGAAGAGAAGCAATTTTTATTTAATGCAATAGAAACAATTCCATGTGTGAAGAAGAAGGCTGATTGGGCATTAAGATGGATATCAAGTACATCTACATTTGGCGAGAGAATTGTAGCTTTTGCAGCTGTTGAGGGAATATTTTTTTCGGGTAGTTTTGCTGCTATTTTTTGGTTAAAAAGTCGAGGATTAATGCCAGGACTAACATTCAGCAATGAACTAATATCCCGTGATGAAGGTCTACATTGTGATTTTGCATGCTTAATGTTTAAACATTTACAACAGAGACCATCTTGTGAAAAAATTGTTGAAATTATCCGTGATGCAGTTACTATAGAACAAGAATTTCTTACAAAAACATTACCTGTACGTTTGTTAGGAATGAACTGTGAACTAATGAGTCAATATATTGAATTTATTGCTGATAGATTACTCTTAGAGTTAGGATTTGAAAAGCTATATAATTCTAAAAATCCATTTAGTTTTATGGAGTTAATTTCACTAGAAGGTAAAACTAATTTTTTCGAAAAGAAAGTTGGTGAATATCAGAAATATGGAGTTATGAATAAGATTGATGGTGTTTTTAGAACAGATGTAGATTTTTAAAAATTTATAATAAATGTGTAATAATGGATAAAAATATTAAAAAAGTTTGTTTTAATGATAAAGTAATAGTACATTACCTTTATGTGTGGCAGTTTGCTTCACAGAATGCACGTAAAGGAAATTGGGAAATGTATTCACGTGATAGGGAAAGATTTCAACAAAGGATTAAGAAATTTGAATTATTATACAAAAATATTTTAAAATAAAATATTATAATATTTATTATGTGTATATATTTACAATAATTTTTTTTATTATGTATGTGTGTATAAATTTACAACTTAAAATATATTTTATCGCTCTCCCACACTGTTGTATAGTTCGTTTTAATTTTCCTAGTTCTGTAACAAAAGAAGAAAAATAAATAAATAAATAAAAAAAACAAACAAAAATTTACTTATGCACGCAAATGGATGATGATACCCCATCATCATCATCATCATTGTTACCGTTTAAAGTCATTTGATGCATTCTTTTTGTTAATTTTTTTTCTTCCTCTTCTTCATCTTCTTTTCTTTTGATATTTGAAATATCTACTTCCATCATATCAACAATTGGAATTTTTTCCTCATCATAATCATCATTGTATAATTTGACATTATCTATGATACTGAAAATTATTATTATTAATAAAATAATAACAATAACATAAACAAATTATTACCTATCAATATTGTCTTTGTTGACTGTTTCTAGAATTTTAAATATTTCCTCATCATCTTCTACTGATGTTATATTATTATGTATTATTACATCATCTTTAAATTTGAATATTTCTGTTTCGATTTTATTTAATTTTGAAAATATTTGTTCTTTAAAAATATTTTGTTCTTCATTATATTTCATTAAATCATTTTCTAGACGATCGAGTTTTGTGAAAATTATTTTTAATAAATACATTTGTGCATCCATCTATTAAACATAAATATTTAAATTAAAATTTTGATATAAAGATAAAAAATTCTACTTACAGTTTTTTACGCAAATCACACAAACACACACAGAATTTCTAGAACTGTAATGAGTAATAGGAGGAGAAAATTTGCACTTTTAAAGCAAATTATATCTCTTGTGGTTAGTGTTATCAGAGGCATGGAGTGGTGGAATAAACTTTTTTAAAGATTTTTTTACTTTATTATGTTATCAATGTACATAAATATTAAATTAGAAGACTAATTATTTGTAAAAATAGGTAGAAAACAGGTACAATAATGATTGAACACCGTTGCAGCATTTTATAAAATGATTTGACTTTCATAATAGAAAATATTATAATTACAGTCTAACAGTTAGGCATCAACTGACTTCTATTTGTTTGTTTTTTTGTAAATATATATAGATATTCAGGGTATAAGTTTATAAGTACATAAATATATTTAATAAAAACATTTATTTTTTAAAAAAAGTAGTACATATCATTAAAAATTATATAAATGAGTTATTCTATGTAATAAATTTTTTAGTTGTTTAAATACACTTATTTAAGCACATTCTATATTAAACAAAGATAAATCAAATTGTCCTGCCTTTACAAGTTTATTGGTAAATTCATTAAACGAATAGTAATTTTTGTTTTTGAAAAAATAGATTAGCCCATCAATGTAACGAAATACTCCATCAATATTTGTAGGTATTTCTGGAAATTTCTTATAAACATATGAATTTTCTTTAATAGCTCAATTACATTCGTTTAATTCAGAACAAAATGTATTACTATAAAAAATAAATGTATGACCTTGATATGAATTGAATATACCTGTAATATTATTTATATTTGGTAAGGATATACAATTTTCTATTTCAAATGATGGAAACTTAATATTATAAATTTTATCTGCAACAATTACAATATTACCGTTTGGCCTCTGAAAAATTGCTGAAATGTCACTAAAATTTTTAATAAACGGTATCCATGTTTTCAAATGAACAGGTTTGTAATTAAAAGTATTATCTAACAAATTTTTTATCCATACCCATTCATTATATATTATATATAAATTTTCTTTAGTAACTAAAAATTTATTTAATTTTTCATTAATGTTGCAAATATTTGGTATTTTAGTGTCATCCTCCTCCTCCTCATCGTTCTTCATTGTTTGTTTAGTAACAGGAGTAGTAGTAGTATACTGCATGATTTTTGTTGTATTTAATATTTTAGTAAAACGAGTACCATATAAACTCTGAATTATCTTTTGGTCTATATTACTTAATACAGGTGTATTATTATTATTATTATAAAGCACATTATAATTATATGTAGGATACATAATTGATTCTTCATCATATATGTGTCCTAAACCGATAGCATGACCAATTTCACGCACCGCAACTTTAAAAAATTTATAATAATCGTTATCTAAATAACGTAACTCATAATCCCAATTTTCATCTATGTCAAAATGAATTTCTATAGGTGATTGTTGATAGTTAGGTAAATTTGCATGTGCTAATACTTTCCCACGTCCATCGAAAACATCAGGGCAATATTGATAACTATTTGCTTTTAAATGTTTTCCTCTTCCAAATGAAATACGTATATTTGGATTGTAAATATCTCTAGTAAAATTTATATCTGCTACTTTAGACCACATTTTAAGCGCTTCTTCTAGTAAATAGTTTTGTCGTGCAGACATATGATATGAATTCCATCTTACTAATTTATTAAGCCATTTTATGTTATTATTAAGAGCGTGTAAATTATCCGGAACACCACATCTTGGATGTTGCATAAATGTTAATGTTTCATTGTTCATTGTTCCATTTCCAGGTAAACCAAATTTTTGTTGATATAAGTTTAAAGCATGTTTGTACTCAAATGATTCCAAATTCGAACTATTTTCATTGGTGAAATTTAAGTAACCATAAATATTCAAATATACTATGATTTCAGTTTCGTCAAATGTGTAAACATATTGTGTAAATAAAATAAATATTAAAGAGAGCACCTTCATATTACAACAGTTAATAAATAACTAAAGTATTTTTTCAAAAACATATCTTTTAAATAGTTTTAACAATACCTGTCAATGGGGTGTACTCAACTAATTTGTCATGTAATATTAAACAGTATGCTACTGTTGAAGCTGGTAATATTTCCATTGCTTCAAATTGTAATTTAATATCAACCGTAGAAGATTTAAGTTTCTCACTTTGTTTTGAGCAGTCAATTACAATTAAAGGTGCAGTTTCCTTAAAAGATTTCCAATTTAGTAAGGGGTAACTAGTTTCGTTATAATATGACGCTTGAAACTTAGTATACATTTCATATAGTATTAAGTATTGATTCTTTTCAAAATTAATATTCATGTTTTCATAGGGGTACGTTTCAGAGTTTAGAATTAACTTGATATTTCTAATTTTACAATGATTAAATTTGCTAATATCGGCATTAAACTTATTTCTATAATCTGTTTGAAAACCAATAATAACATATCGAGGAGTTTCTAATTGACTAGATGATTTTATTTGCCATGTTTGTTGTGATGTAACTTGTAACACTGGAAACTCATGTAAATCCCAACTTCTAAATGGAATACATAAGGAGTTATTTTTGTTATTAACAATTTTTAATAAATTCAATTTTTCCTCATCATTTGGATAAATATGTTTGATACGCCACTGTATTTTATATATCTTAATTTTTAATTCTTGTTGACTAATATAGACGTTACTGTCATTTCTAGCACGTATTAAAACAAGTTCTTGCTTGGCATTCACAATAACTTTCTTAAAATCTTCTGCGAAACCCAAAAGCAGTTTTAGAGGTATCGAAACTATGAATTCTCCAGTGTCATTAATAATATTGTCGTTGTACCATCCCGCAGTTTCATATATTGATTTTTCATTAGAATTCATTGAAACATATGCTTTCATTGTACTGCAAATACCAACATTCTTTACTTTATCTATTTCCATGCCAAATAATTCATATCGTATTTCATCAAACAGGTGTGCAAAACCGTTATTAGCTAATTTAGCCTTGATAGGAGTTTTTCCTTTCTTTTCTAAAAATTTTCCTTCTATTACAATGTAACTACCGTGGGGTACTGTGTAAATATCTTGATAATGTATAGGTATTCGAATTTCATCATTGTTCTCATACTGTGTGGGTGCATATGGATCATAAGTATGTAATTCTTCACGCCTAATAGCAGTACTGAATCTCACACCCTCGTTGATGTTTAATAGCTCATTCATTGTTCTTTTTTTGTTTTTTTCTTTAGTTTTAAACCGAGTGATTGTAGAAAGTTTATATTTTTACGTGTTAACGAGTATGCAGTTGACAATGAATTGAATTTATTTGAACTTTTCTTCTTATTATATACTTTACAGGTATTAAAATAATTAATACCCATAATTTATACTTTTTTTAAATGCAATCTGATTGTAACTTCTTCACCCCTAAAATCTACCAATTGTCCGTTTTGATCAGCAATAACGTAAGTTATGTTGTTTATAGTTCGAACGTTCACAAGTAAATAAATAATATTTTCTGGTGTTTCTATTATTTTATAGCCTGGGGGGACGGAAAGATTGAACTCATGAATTGTGTGAACTAATTCGTTATTTCTATGTGCTCCAGTAACAATATTACACTCAATTGCTATTGTATTTACTTTCATTATGTTAACAGGAAAATCAGAAGTATGAGTTACATTTGGTATCAGTTTTCGTTTGGAAAAACCCAGTAATTCACGAATACTATCATCGGGTTCGAAATTTATTTCACAGGTAGATGCAATTTCACATTTTAAAGTAGTAGTGTTAGCCTTAATTGTTAGTAAATTTTCTTTTTGTCTTTTCTTAATTTCATTCTGATAGTTTAAATTTTTTTCAAAATTGTCATCCGCACTGGGGTCACCAATTTTCAAACGTAAAAAGTAATTTATATCATTAATTTCATAATTACCCGTGGGTAATTCTATTACATCATAATTGTTATTATTATTACTATTATTATTTTTATAATAAAATTTATTATTTGATTCATTTATATTTGGTACTGAATTATATGTACTAAAATTAGTTAGACCTATTATATAGTGTTCATCATTGTTTAATTCAATAGGTGTGAAAAAATCTACACTTAGTATATTTGATTTTCCCGATAATGTTATCGTTCTCGACATTTTGAGTAAAATGAATTAAACTAAAGTGTTTATTGTTTATATAGAAATTTTAAACATAAATGACCACATTTAAATGAATCATAACTCTGATCAGTATTGTAATTGTATTTTATTTTTACATTATTACCAAAGTATTTTATTAATTCAAGGGGTGGGGGTAATTTACCAAAACTATCATAATACATAACAGAATTTCCATTTTTTCTATAAGCAACCCAATGAGTTCCAGATCCATCAAAATTATCTAAATTAATGATAGCGTTTTCATATTTTAATGGTTTTTTAGGTAGTTTATTGCGCATGTAAATACCACGAAAATTTGGAATTTTGTGTGTGTACTTTAATAAATCGTGATTTGTCAACGCACGATTAGGTAATTTTTTTAATGTTTTCACCTCCCGCCTATCAATATATAGATAAGGGAGGTATTGTTTTTGGTCAGATTTCTTGAGTATGAGTTTTCAACATATGAGCACGAATTAGGGTCCCTAGAATACGATTTTACTATTTTTACCGTGATGTCTGTATTTCTGTGTGTGTGTGTGTGTGTGTGTGTGTGTGTGTGTCTGTGTGTGTGTGTGTGTGTCTGTGACGATTTTTCGTCCACGATAACTCAAATACGATACATGTAAAAAATATAATATTTGGTATTTAAGAGTTCTATTCTAATATAATGAACTGATTAGATTTTGACTACAATTGGTTAACCGGAAGTAGTACTTTACTTGAAGCTTTAAACCGTTTTTCCTAAAAAATACCTCTAAATATCATATTTTCGTAAATTTCGATATTATAAATACAAAGATTTTTTAATTTTCTACCGATCTGCATAATTACGTTTATATATGACTTCTAGCTAGATAGAAAAAAATATATAAATTATAATAATTTTACATATCGTTTAGGCTGAGAAATTTCGATAAAACAGATGAGTTATTCATATGTTCATAAAATTTGACATATGATGTCAAATTTGATGTAAGTAAGTGTAAACGATAAAATACGTAAAATGAAGTAATTTTATTGTGAAATTTAAAAAGATGGAAGAAATATATTAAGAATGTATTTGCATGCGTGAATCAAAGTAAGTTCAATTACGGTTTTAGTAACGTCAAAAATAGTTGTCTTATAGGTCATACAAAATTTATGAAGAAAATTTTAGGTATGAAATTAATTAATAATAATTTGTACTGCAATAACAAACTAATTTTAAAACTACAAATTAAATGTATTGAAAAACATATAGAATATATTACTACAGTGGCGGGAGGTATTGTGTTGGACACACCAGATTTTTTTTTCTTCCTTCTCTTTTGGGTTTTTTTTTTAGAATGACCACTACCATATTTATAGGGTTTCAAATATAATCCTGAACCACCCAACATTTTTTTCACACCATGCGATGCAACACCAGTGGCGGCGCCCGCCAATATTGCCTTACCAATTAAGGGTAATAACGGACCCAGTAATGGTAAAAATCCTCCCGTTTTCACCTGCTTTCTGCGTTTTACACTACTTTTACGTTTATTACAACCCATTCCAAATTTTCTCTTTAATTTCATAGAATTTTTTACAATCCAAGCTGCACGCTTTTCACCTGCAGATGCACTTTTTGATTTAATTCTTGATATCGCAGCTTCTTGTAATATTTTATCTGTTATATGCCGATCTTCTAAATTATTACTTTTAGAATATGCTATATCATGTTGTTTACAGGCTGCATCCAAAGCATTAATACCTGGATCACCTCGGGTTAATCGTTTTTGTAAATTTGTACCAGGTCCGCAATATTGGTATCCAGGTATGTGTGATTCAAAAGGTAATTTATTTGTAACAGAATTGATTAAACCCTGTCCGCTGTGATGTGTAATCATGAAGAGTTGCAAATCAAATGAATATAAATAAAGAAGTTTTCTTCTATTTACATCAATTATGTAACATACCTCTGAACAGAAAGCATTTCAAACACCAAAATAAAATTTTAAACGTTAATAATTTTGATATAAACACCAATAATATTAATAAAAAACATGGTGATTTATTACCAAATACTATTAGATGTATAATTTGCGGTCCCTCTAATTGTGGTAAAACAAATGTCATTCTAAGTTTATTAACTAATAAGAATGGATTAAAATTTGAAAATATTTACTTATACTCAAAGTAACTAAATCAACCAAAGTATAGATTTTTAGAAAATTGTATATCACGTGTTAAAGGTATGAGATTTTTTCCCTATACAGATAACAGTGAAATTGTTAAACCGCAAGATTCAAAACAAAATTCTATTTTCATATTCGACGATATTGCATGTGATAAACAAGACTGCATGAGGGAATATTTTAGTCAAGGACGTCATAATTCAGTTGATTGTTTCTATCTTTGTCAGACATATGCTCGTATACCTAAACATTTAATACGAGATAATGCAAATTTAATAATACTTTTTAAGCAAGATGAAAAAAATTTACAACATGTGTATTCAGATCATTGTAATACTGATATGACTTTTCAAAAATTTAAAGATTTTTGTTCTTACTGTTGGACTAAGAAGTATGGATTTGCTGTTATCGATAAAGATAGTGATTTGTTAAACGGTCGTTATAGAAACGGATTTGATAGTTTTCTGAAAAAAATTTAATATGCACTATAAAAGTTATATATATGATATATTGTACTTAGTTACATAATAAACATTACCAAGAAAAGAACTAAACAAAGAATGGAGAAAAGTAAGCAAGATACACTTAAAAAAATTATACGTATATGTAAAGATATAAGAAGTAAATATCAAAGTTTAAAACGAGGTCAAGTTGAATCTGAGCATGAGCTTGCCAAAACATTCAAGCCAATCACAGAACCTTTAGAAGAATTAGTTAAAAAAGAACAAATAAAATTAGAATTACCAGATAACGTGTCACCTGTAAAACTGATGAGATTCACCCAATAAAATGTGTGTAATATCAAGTTCAACTTTATTGAATAAGAGACTAATACAACCAAGAATAATAGAATTAAATGTCAAAAATGAGTGACACAAACATTCGAAAGTTAAACAAAAACTAGAACATGTTAGTTGATGTTAAATTTATATTAGTAATATTTGTAAATTCAACACTTCCTCTCTCATAATATCAGCAATCTGATGCTCCCCATCTATATGCTTAATGTTCAAAGCACCACTTAAATATTTTTCCCGGTCAAAGTAATATCGAACTTCAATGTGTTTCGAGCGTTTGTGAAACTCAGGATTTTTGACGAGTTTAACAGCACTAGCGTTGTCAATGTGTAGTGTGGGAAGTTGAGTAAGGTTTGTGATGTCGTTCAGCATTCGGGTCAGCCAAATAGCCTCCTTTACTCCTTCACTTGCAGCAACGAACTCCGCCTCAGTGGTAGATAGGACGACCGCTCGCTGCCTTCGACTCATCCATGTTACAGCTCCTCCGCCATAGGTGCAGACCATCCCAGAAGTAGACCTCTTAGTTGATGCATCACCGGCAAAGTCAGCATCTGTGTAAATTTTTAAGATACCTGCATCGTAATTCTGTTTATACAGCAGACCATAGTCAAGGGAACCTCGCAGATATCTGAATATTCTTTTAACGGAAACCCAGTCAGCTTGGCTCGGATTTTCCAATTTCTGTGCTGCTTTCCCAACAGCAAATGCCAGATCAGGTCTCGTAGCTACCATTAGATACATCAGGCACCCCACAGCTTCTCTGTACGGAAAAGATGTAGCTTCGTTTTGAAGGGACGCATTTTCTTCACCAGTTACTTCCTCTCGAACTACAGGCACAGCAACTTTATTTGACTTAGCCATGTAAAAGCGCCGTAGAATCTTCTCGATATAGATTTTCTGATTAACAAAGATTTCTCCATCTTCACAACGTTCAATTTGTATTCCGAGAAAGTTGTCCAAATTTTCAGATGTTGTGATTTCAAACTTCCTTTGTAGATCTTAAAGAAAAATCTCCAGCTGCTCTCGATTCGTCCCAGCAACCAGTCCGTCATCCACGTAGATCACCAGCAGCAACTTTTGACCGTCCTTCTTCTTCAAAAACAAACATGGATCTGCTGACGATGGCTCGAGTCCAAACTTGTTTAAGCAGCTGGTGAAACACGCGTTCCAGCACCTTGGCGCCTGTTTCAGTCCGTATAGACTACGCTTCAGCTTGCAAATTCGATTAGTTCCGTCTTCAAAACCTTTTGGTTGCGCCATGTACACATCTTCTTCCAACTTGCCGTTGAGGAACGCTGTTTTTACGTCGAACTGCCGCAGTAACAGTCCTTCACCGGCTGCTACACTCAGGACAGTCCTCACTGTTTCGAATCGTGCGACAGGGCTAAATGTTTCGTCGTAGTCGACGCCATGCTTTTGAACAAAGCCCTTTGCAACGAGTCTAGCCTTGTATTGACCAATGCTGCCGTTAGATTTCATTTTGGTTCGAAAAACCCATCGACAGTCGATAACCTTGACGTCTTTTGTTCGATCGACAAGGTCCCAGACTTCATTTTTGAGCAGAGAATCCATTTCAGCTTCCATTGCCTGCTTCCACTGCTCGCTGCTTGACGACTTTATGGCTTCTTCGAACGTGACCGGTGTCTCATCCACCGCGACTGATGCCATTGCGTACTTCGATGGGCGGGAAATCATAGTCCGATCGCGCAAACGACGAGTAACAGTTTGAGATTCTTGTAAAAGTTCGTCTATTTGCGTTTCAGATCTCCCGTCGTCGTCTTCTTCTCTGCCTTCTTCTTCTCTCGTGGCTGCTTCCGATTCGTCAGGCATCTTCAAAACAACTTGCATGCTTTCTTCAGATACCGCTGTTTTTTCTGGCGCGAAGACTACATCTCGGCTCAGAATAACCTTATTCGAACTCGAAACGTAAACACGAAAGCCATCCTTTTCTCCACAATAACCAACCAGGATACCTTTTTCGCTCTTCGGATCCCATTTCCGGCGTTTTTGTCTCGGTATGTGGACGAAGCAATCCGTACCAAAAATCTTCAGGTGACTGATGTCCGGCACACCCTTGTTGAACCACAGCTCCAGAGGACTTTTTCCTTCCACGGTAGTCGGTCCGGTGCGATTCAGCAAGTAAGCGGCTGTATTAACGGCCTCAGCCCATAACTTAATCGGCAAGCTCTTCGCGTGTAGCATCGTCCTGGCACTTTCGACTAAAGTGCGATTTTCCCGCTCGGCAGATCCATTTTGCTCTGGCGTATACGGCATTGAGCACCGTATATCGATACCACGTTTCTGCAGAGACGCTCGCACTTCTAAGTTGTTGAACTCCTTTCCGCCATCTGACAGAAACTGCTTGATGTCGTGACCAGCCGTCTTCGCCTCGGACAAGAATATTTCCAGCTTCTCGGCCACCTCATCCTTGGACTTCAAGAAGAAGACTCGACGAAACTTGGTAAAATCGTCTTTGAAGCAGAGGAAGTATCTTGATCCGCCAACTGCATTCTCTGACATTGGGCCACAGACATCTGCGCTGACAATTTCTCCAGGCGAAGTACCTCTAACCTGTCGTGGTCCGTAGCTTGCACGATGTTGTTTCCCAAGGACGCAGCCCTCGCAAAACTCGTCTTCAGCAGAGAACGTTATACCTCGTTGCTTCAATACCTTCGAAATGTGTCTTTTATTCTGGTGACCAAGGCACTCATGATAAAATTGCAACGTTTTTGATGTATTGGCCACGTAGACTTTCGCAGGAGACTCAAGTACCTTAGTCCGCATATTCAGAATTGTCAGACCGTTCTCCAGGTTTCCCGTCAGTACGACTTCACCGTTCTTCTCATAACGAGCCCCATTGACGTCGGTGAACCATCTGTAGCCTTTGAACAGAGAAACGGATTGGGAGAACAAGTTGACTCCCAAATCAGGCACGTACCAAACGTCTTCTAGATGATTCGCCGTCCACTGTCCATTGACCTCCATCTCAACATTGACAATCCCATGCCCAACTGCCTTGATTTTCGTGCCGTCAGCAATCTCGACATCCTTCGGTGCAGGGAAAGCTTCAAACGTCAAAAAGTACTCACGGTTTGCTGTCATATGTGCCGTTGCTCCACTGTCATTTATCCATCGATGCCTGTCAACGTGTTCCAGGTTACACTTTAGTGCTGAACTGACAAACGCAGCCCCGGTTTTCTTTTGTATGCTGTCGTCTGCCCTCTCCGCCTTCGCAGAATGTGCACTCATCTTTGCTCGACATTCAGCCTTAAAATGGCCCAGTTTACCGCAATTGTAGCATTTGACAAACTTCTTCTGGAACGGCGACCTACCATCTTGTTCTGTAACAGTCTTCTTAGGCTTCAACTTCGCCGCAAATGCTTTGCTAGATTCGTTACTTCCCGAATCATGCAACTCAGCCATCCGCAGACGTTCAATGAGCTTATCCATGGTCCTTTCTTCCAGCGACGTAGCTTCCCAGACCTGACGAAAATTGTTGTATTCGACTGGCAGGGTTGAAGTGATCCGTAGCATCAGAAGTTGATCCGGCAGACGAACTTTCAATTGACGATGCATCTCATCGCTCAACTCATGGAAATTCCGTTGCAAAGCGGAAATGTGCTCCAACATACCTGTTTCCGAATCCTTTTTTGAAGTAAAAAACTGCTCTGCCAACCTGTCCAAGCGATGACCGGAACTCTGCTCGTAGATTGAAATTAGCCGCTGCCACGCATCATTCGCTGATTGCACCACTCCTAGCATGTTATAGATGTTGTCCGACAATTCATTTGTAATCAGCAGCTGAGCATGCGCGTCAGACTTCTCGAAATCTGCAACTTCCTTCTTCTGGGCTGGTGTAGCTTGCTGCTCATTAATAACCGGCAACACGGTTTTCCCCAAAACGATACTCTCCAGTCCATGACATTTCAGCAGCAACGTCATTTGGTGTTTCCATTTCGTCCAGTTCTCACTTCCAGTCAATTTTTCTATTTGAACTTTTATATCAGCCATTTTACACGTTTTCAATAACGTCCTGGGCCCATAACCTGATGAGATTCACCCAATAAAATGTGTGTAATATCAAGTTCAACTTTATTGAATAAGAGACTAATACAACAAAGAATAATAGAATTAAATGTCAAAAATGAGTGACACAAACATTCGAAAGTTAAACAAAAACTAGAACATGTTAGTTGATGTTAAATTTATATTAGTAATATTTGTAAATTCAACAAAAACAATCACCTGAAAAAAGTCCTGAAGATACATTTTATTCTACATTTACGCCTGCAAGAAGTTCTAAAAAACGTAAAGTGAGCAGGACACCTTTTCAAACTTCAAGGACAACACCATTTGTACTTGACAGCGAAATTATAGCGGAAACAGATGGTGAAGAATCACCCACAAAAATTATACAAGATCATTTGGAAAAATCTATTGAAACACGTGAAGAATTGAAAGATTTGTTGGGTAACATTGCTGCAGAATATTTTAAATTCTACTTAACTTCAAATGATAGAGATAAGGATAATATTTATGGGATTCGTCGAACTTCAAATGGAGATTGGATGATTGGAAATTCAAAAGTTGAAATTGACAATAATGATTTAAAGATAAAAGATAAATGGTATGAAGGTACACCTGGTCTATATGAGTTGCTTTTCAAAAAAAATTATAAAAATTATACTGGAGAAGATCAAAAAAATTACATTGATATAGTTCTAAGTACAAGTGCACACAGATATGGTTATAATGAGTTAAATAGACTTAACAATAATCGAAGTAAAAAATACAGAGATATTATTAAACCCGCCATTGAAGCGGGCGGTGGAGGCGAGAAAATTAGGAGTTATTCTCTTACAGACACTACTTCAGGATATGGTATTTTACCAAAATATATGAGTGTTACACCCAATCACCGTGAATATATTTACTGGGATAATCCCAACGAACTTGTTGAAAGACTACAATTGTTAATTGCTTCCAAAGAGGCTGGTCACACAGGACATGATAATGAAATTTTATCAATTATAGAAGAGATGCGTGAAGCTAATATAATTGAATAGTTGCTGTTACACAGTGTGTATATGTACAGTTATACTTATAGCAATGAATAAAAACAAAGAATTATTATCAAAAATTGATAATAATTTATTAAACCTTAAACATTTAAAATATATAACTGAAATGTATTGTATAACTAAAGGGATAACACAACTTTATTTAGAACATAATAATACTAATAATAAAATGGTAAATAAATCGTTTAAACAAATTTGTGAACAAATTAAACCAATTCTGTTAAAAATAGAAGAATTAAAACAGTATATGAAAGACTTTATAAGAATAATAAATTTAAACAACAACAAATGTAATAAAACAAAAAGTTATAAAAGGAAACGTGAACATAACGAACATACAATAATAAAAAAACGCAAAAGAAATTATTAAATAATATCATGTATAAATGTAGCTTGTTAAAAATAATCAGAAATGTGTGGTTCAGTATGTAGCTTGTTAAAAATAATCAGAAATGTGTGGTTCATTAGTTTTCCTTTGATTAACACGTGTTCACAACTAACTTGTAAACAGGAATCTGAGGTTTGATAAAGTATTTACAGAAAAAATATGGTTAGTTATTTTTCTCTATTAATTAACATAAACTAATATAAAATGTGTGCATAAAGCTAACATTTCATTATAACAAGAACTGTACAGGTACCGTTGTCGTTGCTGATTCCTCCAGTTACTACAAACAAAAGAAGGGTAAGTAATATTTGTATATTTATATTAAATTTATATTTTATAATGTATATATTTATATTAAATTTGTTCTTTTCTTATTAGAAATAATGGATTCTGCTGCGGCTGTTGAGAAGCTAAATCTCCTTGGACGATATCTAAGCAAAAATATAATAAAAATAAAAGACTTAGAAGAAAATACACCATACTTCATTAAAGAAGCTCGCTATGTGTTTACAATATTTGGACGCTCGATACTACTAGACATGGGTGACTTCGTAATATTTCTACCAAAACGTTTCAACACGTTGGAGATAGATGAAGTGGAGTCTTTGTTCCCAACACAATATTTGTTTATACGAAAAAATGAGCTAAATAACATTGAGATTTTCTTCAAAACTAAAAATGAAATGGATTATAATAAAATGTAACAGAATGTTTTTATAAATATATATTTATATACATACATATAGGTGCATAATGTAATATTTTTACAAAATAATAAAATATATATACAATTTATTTTTATTTATTTATTTTTAACATTCATTGAACATCTTCAATTTTATTAAAATCAGGATTTATTTTTTTGTTAATATCATTAACTTGATTTTGAATACCTTTTTTAATTAAATCATATATAGTTTTATTAATATTTTCTTGTAAATTATGTATATTGCGCATATTAGTTTTAAAAATATCTGAAATTATATTGATTTGACTTTGAATTTCTTCTTTTATTTGATTTGTTGCAGTGACGTGTTGTTGTATTTGGTGTTCATTATTTAAACATTTTTGTTGCAAATTTTTCATATTTGTTTGTTGTGTATGCATGTTAGTTTCAAAAATATTTTTAATTTGATTGACTTAATTTTGAATGTCTTCTTTTATTTTATTATTTGTTATAGTGATTTGTTCTTGTATAGTTTTATTTACATTATTAAAATATGTTGAATATTTGTTATCTAACGTAATAATTTCTTCTTTTATTTTATCAAATTCCTCAAATTCACCATAAACCACAATGAGTTCTTGTTGTAAAATTCTATTTACATTACTAAAATCTTCTTTGTATCTGTTTTAATAATTTCTTCTTTAATTTTATTATTTACTGTAGTAAATTGTTCTTGTATTTTGAGTTCTTCTATTTTTCTTTCTTTATTGAAATTTATATTTAAGTTTTTAAAATTTGTTGAATATTTGTTGTCTAACTCAATAATTTTTTTATTTAAATTATTTATAAGTATCAAAAATTTGTTTTGTAAGTTTGTAGATAACGCAGTAGGCGTTAGTTCAGAACATTGTCCAAATTTGTTGACGTTCATTTTGATAATGACTAAATTTATATTAAAACAATCCATTTTATATTATTTAATAGTCAACATTTTCTCCTCCTCTTCTATGTAATACTTGTTCAGGAATAAGTTTCCCCCAAACTTCGTAAAATACAGTATGTTCTAGTGTAACGTAACTTGTACACACTGTCTCCTCCACATTTTCAATGTGAATAATATGATAATCTTTAAGTGATTGTCTATATCTACATACACTATACACTTCTCTATTTTTGAATAAAACTATAATATATGAATTAGGGCTAAAGTCATTCACTCTAATTTCTATGTTATCTAATATTTCATCTGTACTATATGGTAGAAACACACGATGGTGGTATGCAAAACACATTTTTTATATGTTTACTGTTCAACGTACAAGTTAGAAAGTAATTTAATTTTTTTTTTTTTTTTTTTTTTTTTTTTTTTTTTTTTTTCATTTACTTTATATATATATATATATATATATATATATATATATATATATATATGTCGGCTGGATGGCTGAGCGAGCTAGCGCACATCTCTGCTCGCTGTGACGTCATACGAACCTGAGATCCTCAGTTCAAGTCCCAGCGACCGACAACGTGTGATTTGTCGTAAAATAAAAAACACAGCTACTTGTGTATCACACTCGGATGCTATAGACTTGCCATCTATACATCTTAAATAGAAGTAGCAATGGCAAATGAAACAACCGACAGTACGGCAGTTAGAACTGCGGCTCGGTGAGTTCGGTTGCCCTATGCTCCGCTTTGGAGATACAGGAACACATTATTATATATATATATATATATATATATATATATATATATAATTAAAAAATGTTTATAATAATATTAAGATTTGTTACAAAAGTAAATACAAAGTAGGCGATTTTGTAAGAATTAGTAAACATAAACATATATTTCAAAAGGGGTATGAACCTAATTGGTCAACAGAAATTTTTGTAATCAATAAAGTTCAGTGTACAAACCCGATTACTTACAAATTAAAAGATCTACAAAATAATTCAATTGAAGGTGGTTTTTACGAATTTGAGTTACAAAAAACAAAATATCCAAATGATTACCTCGTAGAAAAAGTATTACGTAGAAAAGGCGATCATGTGTTTGTTAAATGGCTTGGTTTTAGTAATAACCATAATTCTTGGATCAATAAATCAGACATTTTGAAAGTATAGATAAAATAAAAGTTAATTTATCAAAAATTATATATATATATATATGTATATATATATATATATATATATATATATATATATATATACATATATATATATATATATAATTTTTGATAAATTAACTTTTATTTTATCTATACTTTCAAAATGTCTGATTTATTGATCCAAGAATTATGGTTATTACTAAAACCAAGCCATTTAACAAACACATGATCGCCTTTTCTACGTAATACTTTTTCTACGAGGTAATCATTTGGATATTTTGTTTTTTGTAACTCAAATTCGTAAAAACCACCTTCAATTGAATTATTTTGTAGATCTTTTAATTTGTAAGTAATCGGGTTTGTACACTGAACTTTATTGATTACAAAAATTTCTGTTGACCAATTAGGTTCATACCCCTTTTGAAATATATGTTTATGTTTACTAATTCTTACAAAATCGCCTACTTTGTATTTACTTTTGTAACAAATCTTAATATTATTATAAACATTTTTTAATAAATATTTCTCAACTTTCTTAGTCACGTCAACAGGTTTCATATGTATTGTTCTATGTACTTTCTTATTATAGTTATTTATTAAATTTGATAATATTTTTAACCAGTTATGAGATCCCTGATAATTAAAATGACGCCACATATTTGTTTTGAGTGTTCGATTAAACCTTTCACATACAGATGCTTTTAAATTACTATACGTTGAATAATGATTTATATTAAATTTTTTCATTAAACTATTAAACTTAGTATTATAAAATTCTTTCCCATTATCTGTTTGTAAATTTTTTGGAATACGACCTTGTTTGAAAATTTTACTCATTGTTAGAACAATATCATCAGCCGATTTTGATTTTATAGGTTCAGCCCAAGCATATTTGGAAAATACATCAATAACTGTTAATAAATATTTATGATTTTTATTTTCCTTAGCATAAGGAATCATTTCTACGAGATCTGCTTGCCATAAATCATCAATTCCCTGCACTATTACACGTCTACGTGGATAATTTCGACGAGCTGGTTTATGTAATTCATTTACAATTTGAATTTTAGTCATTATTTGAAATCTATATGTATTTTTTAAAATAAAATACTAGTTTCCATTTCTAACTATGGATGTATACTAATGAAATATTTACTTTGATAATGTTTATCAATAATGAACCACATACAAGTTGATATAAAATTATCAAAACCACAAATTCCTGTTTACAACTCATATAGAACGATATTCACAGTGAATTCTCGCAAACAAGAACAATTGTTCTGAAGAATATATATATATATAAATATATATATATATATATATATATATATATAAATATATATATATATATATATATATATATATATATATATATATATATATATATATATCTGATATTATTTTATAAATATAAAAAACAAACACCATTTAGTTTTCATCAATTGTTTGAAAGCATTGTTCTGAAGAATAACTATTTTGTGTACAGCTAATCAATGAATAGTAGTTTAAGTTCACTTAGTGATCAAACAATAACTCATATTCGAAAAGCAATAAAGTTAATTAAAACCGATGATGAAATTAATAGATGGCGTAAAAATTTAAATAAAAGAAATTCATTACTAAATAAATATATAAAAAAAGGCTATAAAAATAATAAAGAAAAAAATTCATTAAAACTTGAAGCTAATTTAACAATTTTAAAAACATATAAAGAAAAAATAAAAAACTTAAAAACTAAAACTGGATCTGGATTATCTAAAAACGGAAAACCAAAACATAACTTACTATGGCAAGATATAAAATCTGTTTTTCAAAAACGTATTAAAACAGGTGTGATAATAAACAAAGCGGGAATTAAAGATCCTAAAATATTTCTACAACGTGCATTTACAATATTTAAAAATAAAATAAAGAAAGCATTACAGTCATCAATATTAAAAGTAAATGTTATATTTAGTGGACATTTCATTTTACCAAGTTCAGGTACAAGTGAAATAAAAACATTCAATACAAGAAACGAAGTAATTGACAATTCAACAAACATAAAAGAATGGTACAAAGAAAATGTATTAGATAAAATAATGAGCGATTTAGAAGAGTTTCAAGAACGAGACTCAGGTTGGGCTTTATATGAAGTTCAACACCTGAAAGTAAACATAAACAATTATTCACCGATCACTGCTTCTGGAAAGGGTTATGTTTCGTTACCTGCAGACATAAAAGCAAAAAAAGCAATTATTAATGTTAACTATGATGACGATTATTGCTTTCTTTGGGCTAGGTTACGTCAGCGCTATATCCAGTAGGTAAAAGTTCTAACCGTACATCTGCATACCCCCATTTTTCAACAATACTAAAGTATGATGTAATAGAATTTCCAATAAAATTAAAAAATATTGTGAAATTCGAAGAAATTAATGGACTTAACATAAATATCTACACACTTGAAAAGGTGGGCAAGAAAAAGCATGTTGTCGTACCAGTACGTCTAACCAAATGTGAATATAATAAAACAATACATTTACTGATGATGTATGCCGGAGACGAGGAAGATGAGGAGGAAAAAGAAGCAGAAGAAGATCAGATTCAAGATAATGACAGCATGGATTTTGACATCACTGACTATGTTAGAAGACTTAGATCTCTTGAAAATTATCATTTTATGTGGATTTCATTCAACTCTCATCGAACATATTAAACTCTTCAATAATCAAAATAATTATAAAAATGACCCAATAGAGACAAAAGTAAATTATTCTCTTCTAGCGTACAATAACACTATCCACTCCACAACTAAACTTAAACCCTTTGACATAATTTCCGGCCACCTTGAAACAGACTCCCCCTTTAACATGGATTTAGAAAATCAATTAATTAACGATTATATTTCAAACCATAAAAATAAAATGAAATTGTTGTACCAAAAAGTAAATGAAAAAATTCAACACACAAAAGAAAAAACTATCAATAAAATTAATGACAATCGGGAAGAATTACCTAACATACCAGAACAAGTTTATGTAAAGAATTGCCAAAAACAAAATAAAACACGGAATAAATATAAAAATGAAAAAATAAAATCTATAAACCCTCATCTAAAGACAGCCAAAATTAAAACACGACATGGTAACACTACAGATAATATTCACTTATCAAATAATAAAAGACCGAAAAAACTAACCTACGAATTTAAAAATATTCCAGGTTGTTCGCGATCTGTCACGGATCCGAAATAATTAATATTACCGAAAACAAAGGACTAATGCCAATCAAACTCGGAGCAGCTAAACTACAAAAATCTAAACATACTTTCGTTCATTATTATGACCTTACTCTAATATTTGATGAATTCGAAAAACTCAATAATCAATACGAACTATTAAAAAATAGTATAACTAATAAGACAAATTTAAACAAGGAATTAATAAATAACAATAAAATATTGGAACACATAAGACAAAACATAATTCAAAAGATAAACCACATAACAATATATTCTAAAGCACGCACTAAACGAGGACTAATAGATGGATTAGGGAGTATATTTAAGCAAATTACGGGAAACCTGGACGCAGAAGATGGCGAAAGATATAATGCAATTTTAAACCATTTAGAAGAAAACCAAAATTCATTGCAAAATCAATTGAAATTGGAATACTCAATCAACCAAGAAATAATAAAGAAATTTAGCAACACAATTGAAAACATCAGACATAACGAGGAAATAATAAGAACAAAAATTCAGAATTTAAACAAATTACTTAATTCTGTTAAAACCATTAATGAAATTCTTTATACAAAGGACTTGTACAACCAACTAGGTTCCTTGTATAATTCCATCCTGAATACACTACAAGACATAGATAACTCAATCACATTCTGCAAAATGAAAACACTTCATCCCTCAATAATAGACCCTAATCAGTTATTAAGTGAACTAAAGAAAATATCCGATCATTACAAACATCAATTACCATACGAACCAAAATTAGAGAATCTATTAGATTTCGAAGCTATACTATCCATAAACTGCAAAATAGAATCAAATCAGATTACATATTTTATCTCAATTCCTATAAATTTCGAAAAGAACTTTGAACTTTACTATTTACAATCATTACCAACAAAATATGGGTCAGAATACGTGACAATTATTCCCAATACAAAATATTTTCTAAAAAGTCAAGACGAAATTAAACCTCTTAGCGATATGTGCATCAAGAGTAGAATCTACCAGTGCAAAAACGAATATCATCCGCACTTCAACCCATCTTGTGAAGAAGACATCCTCACTAAACAAAATACAAGTCGCCGTCATTACACCAAGCTTCAAGTCACCAGCCATATCGAACTGATTCCCCAAACCAATCAATATTTGGCAGTGTTTTCACAAATAGAAACAATTAAAACAAAGTGTCCCGACAAAACTAATATCAAATCCCTCATAGGTGTTTATTTAATACAACAAAACCAATGTGAAATTATATTCAAAAATAAACAATTAATATATCTTGATAAGACATTTGGAAAACCAATATTGATACCAAAGTTGAACTTCGAAATAAAACAGAATAAATTATCCAACATGAAAATCAAATTAGAGGACATTGCCTTAAAACCCCCAGTGGAAATCACTAGTGTGCCTGTAATATATCAAGTGCCAAGTATTTGGACAGTATTAATCTATTGTGGACTTTTAATAATTATTATGTACTACGCCTGGAGATGTTTCATAGCAAAACGAGCCAGACCAACCCCACCAGGCCAGCAACCCGATGAACCTCACCTTCCAGGGGAAGCTTCGTTCTAGGGATGGAGGAGTTACATCGCTGTTCCCACCATCAAACTGCATAGGTTGCAGTTCCCACCGAGCAACCCTACACCCAACCTAGTTTAAGTATAAAATAGCTCTCTTGTAGTTTTATGTTAGTCTTTATCTGCTGTTACTATGCCAGATTTGTTGTAACTTAGAATTGTAAATTAGCAATAAACAACATTGTAATAAATAATAAACAATAAATTATTTTTAAAAACGCAACGTCGGAAAATTAACTTATTATTTATATATATATTTACAAAAATAAAGTAAGAATTTACCTTTCCTTGATGAATACGTTAAATATTGTAAGCTACATGGGCTGGATTCTAGATTACCTACCCCACTTGAAATAGTAATTTTCTTGTTGCCATGTTTGCTTTTAGCTAAAAATATGATGAAGAATTATAAAATTCGGGCGCGGAAGCAAATATTTATATAATTTTTTATAAAAATTAAGTCAGATTTTACCTGTTCTTGAAATGGATATTTTTGTTAAAACATTCATATTCATGCTTTAGGATCTATACTATGGATAATTTTAGCATTGGACATGCAAAAGTGACCAAAACGTGGTACCAATCAGATAATAAACATTCAGTTTTTGGGTGTCATTTTAATGAATACGTTGTATATTGTAAGCTACATGGGCTAGATTCTAGAATACCTACCACAATTGAAATAGCAATTTTCTTGTTG
Source organism: Stenolophus ochropezus (assembly GCA_035578165.1). Classification (NCBI taxonomy): domain Eukaryota; kingdom Metazoa; phylum Arthropoda; class Insecta; order Coleoptera; family Carabidae; genus Stenolophus; species Stenolophus ochropezus. Next base: position 46,817 of record JAQOWZ010000120.1, read on the forward strand.
CAATGTTTTCTTTTAGCTAAAATATGATAAAGAATTGTAGAATTCGGGCACGGAAGCAAATAATTATATGATTTTTAAAAAAATAAAGTCACATTTTACCTATTCTTGATGAATACGTTGTATATTGTAAGCTACATGGGCTGGATTCTAGATTACCTACCCCACTTGAAATAGTAATTTTCTTGTTGCCATGTTTGCTTTTAGCTAAAAATATGATGAAGAATTATAAAATTCGGGCGCGGAAGCAAATATTCATATAATTTTTTTATAAAAATAAAGTCAGATTTTATCTGTTCTTGAAATGGATATTTTGTTAAAACAATCATATTTATGCTTTAGGATCTATACTATGGATAATTTTAGCATTGGACATGCAAAAGTGACCAAAACGTGGTACCAATCAGATAATAAACATTCAGTTTTTGGGTGTCATTTTAATGAATACGTTGTATATTGTAAGCTACATGGGCTAGATTCTAGAATACCTACCACAATTGAAATAGCAATTTTCTTGTTGCAATGTTTTCTTTTAGCTAAAATATTAAAAAGAATTGTAGAATTCGGGCACGGAAGCAAATAATTATATGATTTTTAAAAAAATTAATTCACATTTTACCTATTCTTGATGAATACGTTGTATATTGTAAGCTACATGGGCTGGATACTAGAATACCTACCACACTTGATATAGCAATTTTCTTGTTGCAATGTTTTCTTTTAGCTAAGATATGATAAAGAATTATAAAATCCAGGCGCGGAAGCAAATATATATATATATGATTTTTATACAATAATAAAGTCAGATTTAACCTATTCTTGAAAAGGATATTTTTGTTAAAACATTCATATTCATGCTTTAGGATCTATACTATTGATAATTTTAGCATTGGACATGCAAAAGTGACCAAAAGGTGGTACCAATCAGATAATAAACATTCAGTTTTTGGGTGTCATTTTAATGAATACGTTGTATATTGTAAGCTACATGGGCTAGATTCTAGAATACCTACCACATTTGAAATAGCAATTTTCTTGTTGCAATGTTTTCTTTTAGCTAAAATATGATGAAGAATTATGAAATTCGGGCGCGGAAGCAAATTTTTATATGATTTTTTACAAAAATAAAGTCAGATTTTACCTTTTCTTGATGAATACGTTGTATATTGTAAGCTAAATGGGCTGGATTCTAGAATACCTACCACACTTGAAATAGCAATTTTCTTTTTGCAATGTTTTCTTTTAGCTATAATATGATGAAGAATTATAAAATTCGGGCGCGGAAGCAAATATTTATATGATTTTTATACAAAAATAAAGTCAGATTTTACCTATTCTTGAAACGGATATTTTTGTTAAGCCATCATATTCATGGTTTAGGATCTATACTATGGATAATTTTAGCATTGAACATGCTAAAGTGACCAAAACGTGGTACCAATCAGATAATATACATTCAATTTTCGGGTGTCATTTTAGTGAATACGTTGTATATTGTTAGCTACATGGGCTGGATTCTAGAATACCTACCACACTTGAAATAGCAATTTTCTTGTTGCAATGTTTTCGTTTAGCTAAAATATGATGAAGGATTATGAAATTCGGTCGCGTAAGCAAATATTTATATAATTTATTACAAAAGTAAAGTCAGATTTTATCTATTTTTGATGAATACGTTGTATATTGTAAGCTACATGGGCTGGATTCTAGAATACATACCACACTTGAAATAGCAATTTTCTTGTTGCAATGTTTTCTTTTAGCTAAAATATGATAAAACATTGTAAAATTCGGGCGCGGAAGCAAATAATTATATGATTTTTTAAAAAAATAAAATCACATTTTACCTGTTCTTGATGAATACGTTGTATATTGTTAGCTACATGGGCTGGATTCTAGAATACCTACCACACTTGAAATAGCAATTTTCTTGTTGCAATGTTTTCTTTTAGCTAAAATATGATGAAGAATTATGAAATTCGGGCGCGGAAGCAAATATTTATATGATCTTTTACAAAAATAAATTCAGATTTTAACTATTCTTGATAAATACGTTGTATATTGTAAGCTACATGGGCTGGTTTCTTGATTACCTACCACACTTGAAATAGCAATTTTCTTGTTACAATGTTTTTTTTTAGCTAAAATATGATAAAGAATTATAAAATTCGGGCGCGGAAGCAAATATTTATATGATTTTTTACAAAAATAAAGTCAGATTTTACCTATTCTTGAAATGGATATTTTTGTAAAAAATTTAACAACAATAAAAATATTTATCCATATTTCTTCATCTTTATGTATTATCTAATTCACTTGTTTTGCCACTAATTCGTGGTTCGTATTCAGAGTTTCTTCTGTTGGCATAATGTGAACATCATGTACTCTCTCTTTCAACGACAATGATACAATTATTATTTAAATTTGGGAAAGAATTGTTTTCCACAAATTAATTATATATCACTGTAACATATGAAACATTTTGTAACACATTAACATCAATTTGTTGAGTTTTAAAATATTTTATAATCAAATCATGTAACAATTTTATAATATTTGTAGCTTATGATGAGCGAATTTAGCCCGAAACGTCCAAATTTTAAATAATTAAACAAGACATATGTCTAATAAACATCAGGAACCTAAAGGCCTATTCATTTACCCAGTTTTCGAGTTCCCAAAATTTCATCGATCAACATTAGAAGGGCAGCAGGCGAAACTCTCCCTTATTCTTGCAACTCTCCAGAATAAAACAAATCCTTCAAGAAATCTAACCACCATGTGCTACTCCGACAGGCATCACCCGGAATCTCCCGAGACAAGATACACCGGTTTTTTTAAGATAATACAAGACAGCTTCGGCTGGAAAACAATGCAGAAAAGAAAAAGGTACTACACACTAAATATTAAAATAGCTACAACTGAAAATAGAATTTTCTTCTTACACACATGTAAAGATAATAATTTAATCCTAAATTTTATTAATATTTGTACCACTTTCAATAACAACTTGGCAAACAAATATAATCGCAAAAAATATTTTCATGCCACCCAAACTTATAAATATAAAATTTTAAATATAGAAATAGAAGAGGCCCATTCTCACTTAAATTATTTAAATAAACAGAAAACCAAATGTATCCGTTACTGCATGGACATTTTACCCATTGATGTTTTCAACTATGTGGTTCATAAATCAAACATTTTTTATATTAACACAAAAACTTCTAATAAACATACAATTGAAATTAAAATAAATAAATTAAAATCAATAGCATTAAAAAGTAGTATTTGCTCCTGTCTTCTAAAGAATTATAAAAATTGGATAACAAACCTTACCAACATAGAAATTGATTAAGAAGTCTTAGCAATACTTGCTCTTGGACCAAAATTCAGTTACAAAAATATAAATTCTAAACATAATCAACAACTTATTATACATTGTTTCGTAAACTTATCAATTGCAGTAGATAGAAGTGATATAACAGATAAAGATCAAATAAAAAAGAAAACTTCTACTATACTCCATCACAGATATAACCAATTAAAAAATTACAAACTAGATTACCAAGAGCAAGAATTGCTACGATGGATTCAGAAAACCAAACAATTTGCAAAATTAACCTCTGATAAATTAATCATTACAGAAGCAGATGAAGGTTCTAAAACAGTAATAACCTCATAGTACAGCAGTAGGTATAATCGGCGGTTTCTGGCCCTCTTCCGCTTCCGGTCTTGGTATTAAGCTAGTGTTCGCACTCCTAGGTTGTATGCAACCCACATGCGTGTGTTACGCTGTGTTCTGCTGTTGTTCTGCTGAGTTTTATTTTATCTATGCAACCCACATGCGTTGTGTGTGTGTGTATTGTTCAGATAAATAATATAGATCTTACTCCTGCAACCCTCTCCCTCCGACCCTGCCGCCCTCTCCCTCCGCCCCTGCCGCCATCTTCCTCTGCCCCTGCCAACCTCTCTATCTCTCTATCTTTTATATTTATTTATGTGGGACAACAACAATTAGAATGATTTATATCTGTACACAATTCAAAATTACAATTGTTTATTTACATTTTTATTTTATTTATTATATTTTTTAAAACAGAGTACGCTTTATCACAGTAAAATCTGCTGAGATACATGTTAAAAGTATACAATGTCCTAATGCGACTATCCCTCTGCCTGATGTCTCGTACTTGGTGAATTTTATAAGAACGCTAAGTGTGTGTGTTTGTGAGGTGTAAATAAATCAGTAAAAAAGTAAAAATTTAAATAATACGATATTTTTTCTTTTAATAAATAGTACATACCTTTTCTCTCTTGTTCATTATTATTGTCTGGCACATTCTTGTTTATTGCATGATGTATATAATTCACATTCACAATTATGACTTGTAGTATAGTTTCTAATTCATGTAAATTTATATTATTACATTCTTTTTTTATAAAAATATACAAATCTGGGCTCAGTAACCCAAGTTCTATCTATAGAATTTTCTCGAGAACAATATTCACATAATTTTAAAGGTCCCACGTCCATAATTCGTTAATCTCCTAGCCAAGCATGGTTTAAACAATAAAATACGATTTCATAGCAGTACCGGGCGTCATCGTTTGAATCTTGTGGTGTTCCACATATTGGATATAAATTATTTGTACTTGATACTTCATTGATTTGTAGACTCATGATTGTGACTACCAAAAAAAAAAGAAAAATATATTTATTTATACTCACATGCTATGAAATTGTTTGGGAATATTAGGAGTGATAACAAAAAGAACACACAATTATGAAATAACAAAATTTATTTTTTTATTTCTGTAACAAAAGAAAATTAATTAATCTAAAATATTTTGTTAAATAATATTAATTTACAATATTTTTTAAAAAAAAATTGATAATACATACATTTATATACATAACGTACACAGTGCGGCCACTCCTCCAAATTTGGAGTGGCCACTCAATGCCGTCCACTATTCCGCTGTATATACAAGTTGCCTCTGGGGGAGGCAACTTGTTTAATTCGATTATTTCTACATCGATCATCTGAAATATATATGATAAATAAAGTCAAATTATGAATGTTATATTTAAAATACTTAAATAATTTTATAACTTACATTTAATTTTTCGAATAAATATCTGTGGACAGACATACTAATCTTGAAAAATTCCATTTTTTTCTGTGAATAATGCATAAGACAGCAGCTGCTTTTATAGAATATGATAATATTTTATCAAGTTGCGGTCTTTTGATTAAAATTTTTCATTTTTTATATATAGAACAACGTATAAGAAAATTTGCTTTTATTTTTTATCAATTTGTGGTATTGGTTAAACACAATTTATTACAATGTACATAAAAGAAAATACAATATGTTACATATAAAAGGTAATACAAAAATAATATATAAGATTTAGTAATATAAAAAAGGTACATAGTAAATATTAAAAAAATTATAAACAGTAACATAAGAAAAATTATATACATTTTTTAAATGAAAATAATAGTTACAAAGAAATGATAATACTAAATAACCTAATAACTTTTGTTTATAGGACATATCGTGAACAATTAAAGTTCCAATTTGTGATGAAATTTAAACACATTTCCACATCCAGTGTAATAAATGCAGGAAGTTTTGTAACATGAAATCTTCACCGGAAATTTACAGGTTGGAGGTGTGAAAACCCATGTTGTTTTTCTCTTACACCCCGGACACTTTTTTGGAAGTCCCACACATTCGGGTTTTCGAGAGTATTTGCATTTTGGAGGATCCATACTTATACAGAAATGAGATTACTAGGATAACGGTTTGGGAATATTATGAGTAATAACAAAGAAAAGAACACACAATACAGTTAATACATATATATTTAAAACACATTTAAAAATAAGAAAAAAATATATAATAAAATAATAAGAGTTACAAGCTAGTTTCCATAGCTTTTAATTCAATACAGGGAGAAGTAACAGAGGAATTCCATTGAAACAATTGTGTATTACATTCATAACAATAATTATTTTCAAAATCTTTTAAAAATTGTAACACTTCACAATTTTTTAATATTAAATGATCGTTAAAAAGTGGTTTAAAATGCCAAATACCACTAATTTTTCCTTGCATTTGTAGAAAACTTTGTTCCTTACATATTTTTACAAATGATTTTTGCATCCAATATCTTGCACATACACGACAATAATGCTGACACATCCAAGAAAAATTACCATTTGATAAAAAGAACGTATAATATTTTATATTTATATGATTATTATCATTAAAGCAATATGGTATAATATTTTCTAAAGTTACATATTTTCATATTTTATAATGATCTAAATAATAATCTAAACTAATGTTTCCTCTTTTTTCTATTTCCTCTTCTTCTATTAACTGTTTAAAGCAAATTTCATCATCGCTTGGAACGAAAAAATCTATAATTTCAAACATTTTTTTTAACAATATGTTTACTTGTTATACTGCAAATCTTAAACTAAAATAATATAATTTTTATTTATATTTTTTTTTATTTTTTTCCTTTTAAATATTTCTAGAATTATTTAATTTAAAATTTCTTAGTAAAATTTTATTTTAGCATAATTGTCCTTGTTAAAGTTAACTTGAATGTATTTGTCTTTCAATAGTTGAACTTCTTCTTCAGTTAGAGTGTTATAGCGATTTGGTAGGAATATTGAAAATTCCTCTAATTCACAAATAATTGCTTTTCCATATTTTGTTGGAATTATTCGAGCTTCGCAAATTTTATATTTTGAACTATCGAGTTCTGTTAATGATTTTATAATTTTTCATTCTAAACATCCAATTTTGTTAATTTTGTTTAGACAATCCATTTCTAAAAGAATTCACAAAATACAAATAACGATAATGTAATAAAGAAATAATAATTACTTACTTGCAGTAGAGTAGTTAGGTACTTGTTGTTATTTCAACAATTTCTATTAATATAATATTTTTTTATGAGTATATTACCTCTTTATATACATATTTTTATCATCTATATATGGTTTAAAAAACCATTATTTCCTTCAAAATAGCTATTTTTACATGTTTTCTTTGTTTTAAACAATGATAAATTAATTTTTATATTAGTTTGGTTTTTTTATGGTTTAAAAACCATAATTCCTTCAAAATAGTTATTTTTACATTTTTTCTTTGTTTTAAACATTTTCTTTATTTGACTTTAACTGTCCTAACATTAGTATATTAGAACAAATTCAAATTTTATTATAAAAATTGTGGAATTACAAAAATCAGTAATTATTATTCACTGTCCACTAAAGTATATATAATTTGAATTTGAAATAAAATAGTTAGTTATAAAGTAAATCTACATCATGTCAGATTTTAATTTTTCGAAGTTTACTGATGTTAAGTATTAAGTTTTAAACCTGATAGTGTAACGTATCAAACATCGAAAAAATATTATGAAGCAGACGGAAAATCTATTTTTCCATTAAATTCAATGACCAATGAGGATATTAAAAATGTTCCAGTGGAATATATAAAATATAAAAATAAAGGAGATATTGGACAACTGAGTTTTGTGTGGGACAAATTATCTGAAGAGTGGAAAAAGGATAATTTTTTAAAGAATTTGAACCTTGTTTACAACATCCTGATACGAGACTTACTGTGGCTGATTCACCATATGATTGGTTACTTATCACAAATTTTCCATTGTGTTATGAAGATAAAGAATTATCACTTCAAAGTGAATTTAATCGTTTATCTACATTCAGTACGTGGTCAAATACAAATATTTGTGCCAAGCAATTAGCAACAGTCGGTTTCTTTTACAAAAACTATAGTGATTTTGTGCAGTGTGCTTTTTGTGATGTTGAAATATGCAATTTTGAAGAAAACGATGTTGCACTGTTTGAACATTATCGTTGGTCTCTAAATTGTAAATTTCTATTTAAAAATACTACAAATGTTCCAACTAATAAATATTATACAAATTATGTTCTTAGTATTGTTAAGATTTTAAATTACATAAAATGTAGTAAGACTATACATGAAGAAGAAAAAGAGAAATGTATAAAATTGTTGAAAGAAAATTATAAACATTTTTATACATTCATTGTACCTGTAATTGAAAAACATAAAGAAAAACACAAATAATTTGTAATTATATTGTTTTATTATATACCTCATTACACAATATTACATAAAATTATCTGAATTTATACAATATATATCATCGTCTAGAATTTTTCTAATTTTATATACATTACATACAGCACAAACATATGGAATAGAATGTAAGAAACATGTTTTATGTATAAAACAATTTTTTAAAGCTACTTTATAATTAAATTCGCTTAAATCTATAACATTACATGTTTTTACACTGAATGATAATAAAAATTCTTTTTTCACAGCACCTTGTAGGTAAACAGTTTTTGATTCTTCTAAAAAAATTTTTAGCTCACAACACATTTCGTTATAATTTATATGTCCAATATCCCATTTTAATCCGTGATGATTTCGACATAACCATGTAGCACATCTTTTGTTATGTTGTGGTAATTCTTCCCATGTAAATGGTGGTTTGATATAAAAATGTTGTTGTTTACTTCCATCTCTTGATAGTATAAAAATTTCTTTTGGTATTAAAATCCATCAGCTTGAAATCCTTGTATGTCAATAATTAACTGCATTATATATAGTTTTTGTACGATGTTCTAATTACTTTGAATGTTTGAATTAAAATGAGCTTGTAACATCACTTGACAGCAGATTATATTCAACTATCTTATCGTGTATTATTAAAATGTTTGCGGTTGTATGGTAGGAAATTCTAATATCAGCTGAAGAAGTTTGAGAAGTTTCATTTTTCTTTTGATTTGTGCAATGAAGTACGATGTTCTAATTGCTTTAAATGTTTAAATTAAAATGAATTTCTAACATCTCCTGACAACGGGTTATATTCAACAATCTTATCATGTACTATCAGACAATACGCGGTTGTATTCGCCGGGAAATTAGTGTCTGATTTAAATTCCAATCTAATATTAACTGAAGAAGTTTGAAGAGTTTCATTTTGATTTGAGCAATCAATTACTGTTAATGGTGCAATTTCTTTGAATTTCTTTCTATCTAATAATACACCGAAATTTTGTTGATAGTAAGCATTTTAGAAATTTGCATACATGTGATACAGAACTGCATAATTATTATATGAAAAGTCAATATTTAAGTTGTCGTATGGATAATATATAGAATTCAAATACAATTTAATATTTGTTAAATTACACGAATCGAAAATGCTTGCATCCTTATCTTTTTTATTTTTACGATCAGTTTGAAACCCTACAATTACAAATCTTGGTGTTTTCAACTGTGTAGACGATTTAATAGACCATGTTTGTTTTTTAGCTGCTGGTAGTACAGGATATTCATATATATCCCAAGAACGATATGCTAATGGCAAAAAACGATTTGAATTTACAATGTTTAATAATTTTAAACGATTTTCATTGTTAACTGACACATGTGGCATGCACCAAACAATTTTTTTTATATTAAATTTTAATTCTTCTGTTGATTTGTATGCAGCACTATTTCCTTGCTCTTATCAAATTAAGTTCTTGTCGCACATTTAAAATAATTTTCTTGTTGTCTTCTGCAAATCCGAGTAAGATTTTTAAGGGAATGCATACATTAAAATTACCCTACTTATCCAAAATATTTTCAATATCAATAATCCAACCAGCATTTATTAAATTTTGACGTTCTGAATATGAATTAGATACATATCCTTTCATTGTGCTTGTTATTCCAACATTTTTAATTGTATCAATTTTAACAGTATTTAATAAATATTTTATATCTTCAAATAAATAGGAAATATCATTATTAGTAATTTTAGTATATATAGGAGGTGCAGATCCATCTTCTTTTGTTAATTTGCCTTCAATATGTAAGTAACCTTCATGTGGTAATGTATAAATATCCTGTAGTTGTATTTGTATTCGAATTTCATCACAATTATTAAAAGATGAAGCAACAATTGGTTGATAACTACGTATTTGTTTGTTTTATATTGTATTATCAAACACAATATTAGATGTAATATTTAAAATATTGCTCATAGTTTATATTTTAAGTTTTAAACCCAATGACTTTAGAAATATCTTATTTTTTGTAGATATAGTATATTTTGAGGTTAATAAACGTCTTTTTGACAACACTGACGGTATACTGAATTTTGTCTCTGATAGTTGAGTTCTTTTATAGTCAATACCCATTAGAAACTTTTTTTAGATGAAGTCTCACAGTAATTGTCTCACCACGAAAATTTACTATTCTTCTCTCTTGATCAGTTATAGTTAGAGTAATATTATTTACTCTACGAGTGTTCACTGGTAAATAAATAATATTTTTAGGTACTTCGAGTATTTTATACCCAGATGCAACTGATGGAAGAAACTCATGAATAATATGTTCCAGTTTACCATTCTTATAAGACCCCGTAACTATATTACATTGAATAAGAATAGAGTTCACTTTAATTATATTAACTGGTAAATCACTTTCATAAATAATATTACTTTCAAGGATCTATTTTGTAAATCCAAGCAATGCACCAATATTATTTTCTTTCGTAAAATCAATTCTAACTCAACTTTTTATTTCACATCTTAATGTATTATTGTTAGCAGTTAGATTAAGATATTTTTCTTTTTCCCTTTTTTTGGATTATATTATCAAAATAACTATATTAGGATCGTTAAGTTCTTTCTTTAAAATTTTATCTAAATCTTCAATTTCATATGAACCCACTGGAATAGTGTATTCTTGAATTGTGTTATCAATATAATAATAAAATTTTTAGTTCAATAGGTGGAAAAAAATCTGCACTTAATTCTGATTTATTTCCAGTTAATATAATTGTTATAGAATCCATTATGAAACTAATTTAATTAGAAATTTTCTTTTGAATTTATAAGAAAATTTAAACATAAATGACCACAATTATATGAATTTAGTCTTTGTAATCGTTTATGATTATAACTGATTTTAATCTTAATCCCCAAAATAATATAATAACTCTTTAGGTGGTGGTAAATTTCCAAAACTGTCAAAACATAATTTTTTTTTTAATATATGCAACCCAATGAGTCCCAAGACCGTAGTTGTTATCTAAATTAACAATTGCAGCTTCATATTTTAATGAAAATTTCAGTAGTGTGTCATGCATATAGATACCACGAAAATGTATTATATTCGAACTATATTTTTTTAAATCCCAATTAGTTAACGCCTTGTTCGGCAATTTTTTGATTTTTTTTTGTTCTTTTTAATTCCTGATCCTTTTTTGTACGGTTTTAAATATAAGCCATCACCAACAGTTTTCTTCAACATTTTTTGTACCCCATATGATGCAGCCCCACTTGTAGCACCAGCTATAAGTGCTTTTCCAAGAAAAGGTAATAAAGCTGCAAGTGGTAAAAATCCACCCTTCTTCTTTCGATTTTTTATGACACGGCCACGGCGATGTTTTTTCACCGGTTTAGTTTTTATTCCCAAACCAAATTATCGTTTTGCTTTTATCATGTTTGGATGAATCTTTTGATAATACTCTGTTCCACGCTCTTTCTTGTAAAATTTTATCAGCTTCGTGTCTTTTTTTTTAATCCTTGCTGTGGGGATAAGCAATGTCATGTTCATGACAAGCTTCATCTAACGGGTTGATACCCCGATGACCTAGAGCTAATCTTTTCCTTAATTTCGTACCAGGACCACAAAAATTATAACCAGGTATGTGTAGTTCAATAGGTAAAGAATCTATTACTTTGTTAATTATACCAGCTTCACTGTACGTAATCAGTCAGTTCTGGTTTGTAACTTAAGTATAAAACAGTCCTACGTATATATATATATATATATATATATATATATATATATATATATATATATATATATATATATGTAGGAAAACCAATATTTTGATTAGTTTACTTACTCATATAAATGGTTAAAAATTTAGAAATACTAATTTATATTCAAAATCGACACAACAACCAAAATACAAGTTTCTAAAAGAATGTGCATCCAAAGTGAAGGGAATGGGTATTACGAACTTAATGACAATTGTGATATTATATCACCAAATGAAACACAACATAATTCTGTTATAATTTTCGATGATGTAACTAGTGATAAACAAAATTGTATGCGTGAATATTTTAGTATGGGACGACACAATTTATTGATTGTTTTTATCTTTCCCACACATATGCACACATACCAAAACATTTAATTAGAAACAATACAAATTTTATTATTTTATTTAAACAAGATGAAACTAATTTGCGTCATGTTTATAATGATCATGTTAATACAGATATGACTTTCGATCAATTCAAAAATTTTTGTATAAAATGTTGGCAAGATAAATATGACTTTGCAGTCATTGATGAAGACAGTTGTGGCTTAGGTCGTTACCGGAAAGGATTAAATAAATTTTATCAAAAAGAATGAATGACAAGAACGTTCTACAAGATATTATATCAGTAAGTAAAGTATTACGAAAAAAATTTAATGCTGTAAAAAGAGGACATGTTGACACAGAAGAATTATTACAAAAACATTTAAACCAATAATTACACCTTTAGAAAAATTCGTTCAAAACAAATCTAGTTCAGAAATAAAGGATAAAACAGAAATTAATAACGAAACTAAAAAATTTGAACAAAAATTAAATTTTGAAGATTCTCCTAATGAATCTTTTTTGTCTCCAACAATTTCTAATGTAAAAACAGAAAATAAGTATGAAATATCACCAGAAATTTCGCCAATAACAGAAGCCAGATTATCAATTAATACACCGCAAGTACAAGAAGAATGGGAAAATTTAGAATTGAAATTTGGAAATGTAGCTTCAAAATATCTCATGAAATATTTATTAAATCATGGTGATATTGATAAAATATATGGGTTAAAATATGATAATGGGTTATTTAAATTGGGAAAAAAATATATAGAAATAGATAAAAATGATATCATAATTGACAATATTCAGTATGAAGGAACAGAAGGTTTATACGAATTAATTTTTAAAAAAAGATCCACAATCATACACCGAACATGATAAAGAGGTATATATAAATATTCTAAAACAAACAGATGCACATAAAAATACAACAGGAACACGAGTCATTATATCTACATATCCTAAATATTTTAACATTATTAAACCAAATTTTGTACGTACATCGTCCCGTTCTACTAAAGCTAAAAAAAGATATTTACCATCTGTACAAACTAAAATTAAAAAGAAGGGTTATGGATTGCTTCCTACTGACATGGAATTTACAGACTATAAGCGAGAATATGTCTATTGGGATTCTGCTGAGTTAGTAGATCGTCTACAATTACTACTGGCCTCGAAACAAGCGGGGAATAATAATGTAAACAATGAAATTATATCTATTATTGAAGAATTAAGAGAAGCTAATATAATACAATAAATATTTAAAATTTGCTATTAGTATTAAAATGTTTGTTGACAAATTTGGTAGACATTTTAAACGACAAAAAAATTATAATGATCAGTTTTCGTTGCGGTTAAATAATAATACATATGACGTAAATGACAAAAGACTAGTAAATGTTGCAAATCCAATAGAGCCATTAGATGCAACTACTAAAAATTATGTTGTTTTACAAATTATAAAATCTGTAAAAGATGTGCAATCACATTCAATAAATATATCAATAGAAGATAATACAGAAGTATACAATGCTAAAATGAAACCAATTGCAAATGTTGCAGTGCCAATTAACAATACAAACGCAACAAATAAAAAGTACGTAGATGAAAAAATTGACTCAGTAATAAACGTAATTCCATCAATTGTAGACTCAAAAATTAATGCAAAATTGATTATATTTAATGATCTTATAGAAACAAAATCAAATAATAATCAACAAAAAATAGATGCTATAAATAGAACATTACCAGAAATTATAGACTCAAAAATAAATACTAATTTGAACAAATTTAACAAACTTGTAAAAGACATTGAAAAAAATACTAGAACCACAATTGAAACAATTGTAAAATCATCAGATTCAATTGTAAGCTCAAATTTAAATACTCATTTACACAATATTAATGAAAGAATAGAAGGAATAGTAAGAAATATTAATATTGAACAAACAAATATTCGTGACCAAAGTTCTAAAATTGAAAAACAAGATGAAAAAATCGTTAATCTTACGACTATGGTACAGAACATGATAAAAGAAAAAACTATAGTTTAAAACATGTTGAAAGAAAGAATAAAGAGTATTCAACCAGACGAATCAAAAAATTAAATTGATTGTAGAAAAATATCTTAAAGATCATATTAAAATTGGTTTAAACAAAGACGAAATAGAATTATACAACTAAAAAACCAAGTAAAAAAACATTATTACGAAATAGAAGAATTATTTAAGAAATATATTGAAAAATTAAAAAACAATGAGTAAACTAAATGTTGCAAGAGAATTACATAAACCTGCACGTCGAAATTTTCAAAGACGAAAAGTTATAACAACAGGTATTGATGACTTATGGCAATGTGATCTTGTAATTATGATTCCATATCAACGTGAAAATAAAGGATATAAGTATTTATTAACAATAATTGATGTATTTTCTAAATATGCGTGGGCTTTATCAGTAAAAACAAAATCTGGTGATGACGTCACCAAAGCTTTTGTAAAATTTTTAAAACAAGGTCGTATACCAAAAAATTTACATACGGATAACGGAAAAGAATTTTACAATAGCATATTTAGGAAAGAAATAAAAAAATATGGAATCAATCATTATTCAACATTTAGTAATCTTAAAGCAAGTGTAGTGGAAAGATTTAATCGTACGTTGAAAACTAACATGTGGCGAGAATTTAGTGTTCAAGCTTTATACAAATGGTTAGATATGTTACCACGATTAATTAAAAAATATAACAATACAAAACATAGAACAATAAAAATGAAACCTATAGATGTAACACAGAAAAAAGAAGATCATTTATTAAAAACTGTATATAACAATATTAAAATCGTTGGTCGTGGTAAGTACAAAATTGGTGATTTTGTACGAATTAGTAAATACAAGTCCATATTTGATAAAGGATATATTCCAAATTGGAGTACAGAAATATTTAAGATTGTAAAAGTAAATATTACAAATCCTGTTATTTATCTTATTGAAGACTATGAAGGGAATAAAATTAGAGGTGGATTTTATGAACACGAACTTCAAAAACAAACTTTCCAAATATTACTTAGTAGAAAAAGTTTTAAAAACTAAGGGATGGAAAGTTTTTGTGAAATGATTAGGTTTCAATTAAACACACAATTCGTGGATAAATAAATCTGATATTATTTAAAATATATATATTATCTGATCATCACAACAATGAATAATATCTTCAGGGTAGAGTATCAGTCTGTCCATCAATGATATATCTTTTGTCATCATTATTTGTAAGACATAATTTGTTAATTTTACATGAAAATATTCTGTGATTTTTAGATATTATATTGTGTTGTCTTTTGTACATATGTGAATTTGTAAATAAACAGTCTTTATAACAGTCAATAGTGAGTGTTTTTGTTGTTATTCCTGAAATTCCCTTAACTCGATTGTATGATTAGTTATTTTCCAATGCAAAGGAATACATTTTTGATCTTAAACCCGCAAATTCTGTCATTAGTAACCCGCTATTCTCATCTTTAAACAATCCAACAACTTTTTTGTTCGCTTGTGGTATACCATACTTATTATCTAGTGTCTAGTCCGATGTGTCAAATCTGTGTATGTCTTCTTTTATGTGTATGTATGGGTCTTCATTAAATTTATAAATAAATGAGTCAGTGTCCATGTACAGTAATTTTGGCGTTGTATAAGTTTTATGTATGTAATTGTAATGAAAGTCATACATAAGTGTTTTGGATATATCTAATATAGCCATACCAATATAAATAGGTTTATTAAACAAAATTTTTATTTTACTTAGTTTGATTGAAACTAAATTTTCTGTAAATATTACAACTTTTTTAAAATTTGGTTTGGCAATTAACTTCCGTGCCCCACCCTTTCCATTCCATTTCGAAACAATTTTATATCATATCTATTTCTAATATTTTCCATACTTTTCCCGTAAACGGCGTTATTCATTTGTTTAAAGAAGTTGTTTTCAAAATTGTTTTTTTGCGTATTTTCGAAAATTTGTATTTTTGTCAATATACTGCTTAAGCCAAAATGATTGTTTAAATTTTATAACACGATGAATTTTAATTATTTTTAGTCCAAATTCCAATACTTGTTTTAAATTTTTATAATGTATTACATATTTTTTTTTATCATATAGTGTTGTAAGAAGTTTCTTAAATTTTGAATTTGGGGGTTTTTGTTGTTCTGCACATACGGGCAAATCCTTATGTAGGTCGTGTAAGTTTATTGGATATTCCAAGTCAACTTCAAAAATGTATCCATCTAATCCATTGTCAGGTATATTAGTAATGTCTAGTGTTTTAATATTCTCGTCACTTAACCATGTAAAGCCACCATGTGGTAAACATTGTGTCATTGCCCAACCATACAAATTACAAGCGGCAAAGTACAGAAGAAACTCTTGCGGTTCTTTTGGGTTAAATGAATTCATATAAATATTGTTTGCTTTGGCGTAGCGGTTTGAACACTGAGAAATACCACCCCGTATGCCTCTTTCAAAAAATAATATCATATCAATATCAGTCAGTAACTCCAGCTCTACTTCTGTAATTTTCAACATGGCATCCCATGCTAGTCCTGCAAAACAAAATTATAATAAATAAATCTTATACATGAACAAAAAAATATTTAGAATATATTTACCTGGAGTTGTATAATAATGAACAGGGTCCAATTCAAATGCATTTAAACAAATATTTCTAAAATTTTCAAATACATCAGACAAAAGCAATACATCTGTCTGAAGATACAACTCTAGATAGTCGCCTAAGTTTTCATGATCAAATAATTTCCAGACATTTAATGCATGGTTGTAATCATCATCTGATACAGATTTATCACATAGTCTAGAGTAAAACGATGATTTTGACGGTAGTTGTACTTCTTCTAAACGTTCCCATGAATTAATATAATCATATGGAAATATAGCTTTTTTTTTAACATATTAAATTTCCAATCAGTGGGGTAGTACTTATTTAATAAAGTACATTGGGCGGGCTCTAAATAGCTCACAAGTTTTTCAAGTGAACAATTAAGAAATCTATAAGAAAAAATATTAATAAATTATAAAAAAACTAATCATTTATAAAAATACCTGAATGAATCTAAAAACGAAGCATAATACCATTCACGTTTTTGGAAAATGAAATAAATCTCTCGTTATTCATAGGTATTAATATAATATTTTCTTCATCTACTCCAAATTCGCGTATAAAAAGGTGACTATCATAGCCACCAAGATTATGGAAGAAAATAGGAATATATTTAGGTTTTTTATAATACAAATTACATGATCTATGAGCAGCTCCTCAATATTTTCCTATAATTATTCAATAAAAGTTAACAAATATTAATAATTAAATTAACAACTTACCAGAAAAGTGACAATGGTCTCTTACTTTATCTTCTCCTAAGATTTTGCCACAAATGTGACAGATCACAGCTTGATTATAATTTTGCCATTCTTCATTTGTCATTTTCAAAGGAACAATATTTTTAGAAATTGTTTGTATTAATCCTACTATATCTTTCATCCGATTCATGAACCATTTTGCTGCTTCCGGTCCACGAAATGATTCATAAAATGATAATGTATTATCGTAAGAACATTTTAATTGATACCCGACAGCACATGGTACATGATGTTGATAAATATTTGTATAAGAATTGGATGGATTGGGTTGACAGGTATAAACAGGTGTTGTTAGACATTCAAAATCTGCATAAATAACAAAAGGATGACGCACTTTGAACATAAAATTTTTAAATTTAAACCATTTATTATCCTCATTTGGCATTTCAATATTAACAGCGTCGAAATTCATACAATCTTTTTCATGTTGTTTTAAAATAGCTTTAGTACCAAAATATTGAAGACATCTCTCACAAATAAATGTTTTTTTTTTAATTTTTTGATACTTGAGATGATAAAAGACGAGAAAGTGATTTTATCCAAGCGTAATGTCCCATATTATATTTTTTCCAATATAAAAGACTAAAATGATTGTCTAGCTTATTTTTCGTGAAATGTTATGATCCAACAACAACATATAATTTTAATTTCATATCATATTCTAAACCGTAAACATTAATCGAAATTTTATTTTGTTTTTCAAATATTTCAATGTTTTTCAAAGTCATAGGAAAATGTGTATTTTAAATTAAAAATTTCAACATGATATTTAGGATATTTAGACAGACGATCATTATGTGTTTTTGCTGGATACATAGTGGAAAGGAGTGACCATACAAAACACTTATTGTCACTGTTTTTTACATTAATAACAGCATGCTTATTTTTTATATTTAGCGGTAGTTCTATATACGAAGAACCACCACAGTTTGTAGGATCGTATTTATTAATATTCACCTGTAAAAATTAAATATTTTAATAATAAAAAATATTATAAAAAAATTTGAAAAAACTTACTTGTAAATAAAGAATTCGTTTCAAAGCTTTGCCACTGTCACGTTCTTGGAATTCTGACATTTGATTTAAAATGGGTTGTTTTACATTTCGTTCAAACCATTCAGTAAAATCATCACTTAGACAAATATACCCCATCTTACAGTTATGATAAATATGTGTAGTTATCTCAGTATCACCTTTTTTAATTAGATATTCACACGCAAGCTCACAATTCAATTTCATATTTGATTTCCATTGAAACATAAATTCACCCACTTTGTTTATTAAAATAAATAAACACTGATTTAAAAATGTTGTTGGATCAATAATATCATCTGTGTTCATAATTCGCCCACAAAATATACGTTTTTTAAAAGACGAACTAATTACGTCAAATGACAACATTTTTTTGTCGTAAAATTCAATTGTGTATTTAAATATATATATATATATATATATATATATATATATATATATAGGTATATCTATATATATCATTTTTGTGGTTTCTTGTATCTTGTGTGTTTACATTGTGTCATGAATGCATAATAGATAAAATAAAAACACAATTTAATTTTTTATTTATTATTTACAAGTTAATAAATAATATTACATTTCAGTAATTTCAGTTAATAAATACTATTTATATACTTAATAAATAAAACAATATATAAATATATATTAATATAATACAATTTCTTCTATAATATCGGAATATTCCTGTAAAAATTCTTTCATAGCAATGCTATAAATACTATATATAGATTCTGTCTTAATAATATTATTAATAGTTTCTGTTTTACTTTCCGCTAACAAGTATGTCGTACCAATTCTATCTAAATAATAATTTTAAAAGTTTAAATGTTGTAAAACATTTATATAATTATTTATGACATCTGACAATCTAAATAAATTTTCAACAGATTCTAAATTCAGACATATATTTTCACCATATCATTTTATAAATAATAATTTTATATAATTAACACTATCAACTATTAAGTGATGTTCTTTTAAATTGCGATATTCAATATTACTTTGATTATAAAAGTAACTTAGAATAATGTTTTTTAAATGACAAAATTCAAACCAGTCTGTTAAACTAAAACAAATTATATTAGAATAATTTGTATTTGAAAGTCTTACAACAATTTTAAAATTTTTAGTTGGATCAAACCCTACGCTTATCCACTTATTTAATTCTGAATTTAATGAATATTTGTATTCCAATAAAAAATTTCTATTATTTTTATTCATTTGTTGAAAATTTAAAATAGTTGACACAAAACCCTCATTGTTGAAAAAAGTAATATTAGACTGTTGTAGTTGTCCTTGTTCTAGTTCTTGTTTTTGGTCTCGTGAATTTACAGATTCTTTATGTGTCTGCTGATTACTGGGCTCTATATTTTCTTTATTGTTAACATGAAGATTTTTCAAACACTTTGATGGTAATTTTTTTTTCGTATTTTTAGGAGTGTTTAGTTTTTTTTATTCATTCCCATTCCAGTACTTCTTTGAGATTTCTTTTCACCGAGCTGTTTCATACTAATCTAAAATAATTAAATATTTCATTAAAATATATTAACAATTTAATATTTATAAGTATGCTTACATTGGAATATTTTCTACTTGCTTTGTATATTATATGTTGAACAATATCTACAAAAATTCATAAAAAAAGTATCTTTTATACAAAATATTTTTATGTATCCTATTTTATATTGGTCGTACCAAATATCAGTAGTTTTTTTATTGGTTATAATAAAAGCTATTCTGATTGGTTTTTATAACAACTATTGTGATTGGGTGATATTATTTTTGTATTTAGTTAATATTTGAAAAAATATAAAAAATGTTAAGTAAAATACAACAAAAAATAATCATGTAGATAAAAAATATAAAAAAAGGAAATATTGGTAAACCTATGTAGATTAAAAAAACCAAACCAATATTAAAATTAACTTATCATTGTTTAAAACAAAGATAAAATGTAAAAATAACTATTTTGAAGGAAATCATGGTTTTAAACCATAAAAAAACCAAACCAATATAAAAATTAATTTATCAACGATTCAAATTTTGTAAGATGGACAACTCGATAGCATGTGAGTATAAATAAATATATTTTTCTTTTTTTTTTGGTAGTCACAATCATGAGTCTACAAAACAATGAAGTATCAAGTACAAATAATTTATATCCAATATGTGGAATACCACAAGATTCAAACGATGACGCCCGGTATTGCTATGAAATCGTATTTTATTGTTTAAACCATGCTTGGCTAGCAGATGAACGAATTATGGACGTGGGAACTTTAAAATTATGTGAATATTGTTTTCGAGAAAATTCTATAGATAGAACTTGGGTTACTGAGCCCAGATTTGTATATTTTTATAAAAAAGAATGTCATAATATAAATTTACATGAATTAGAAACTATACCACAAGACTACTATCGTTGTCATAATTGCGAGTGTGAATTATATACATCATGCAATAAAAAAGAATGTGCCAGACAATAATAATGAACAAGGGAGAAAAGGTATGTACTATTTATTAAAAGAAAAAATATTGTATTATTTAAATTTTTACTTTTTTACAGATTTATTTACACCTCACAAACACACACACTCAGCGTTCTTATAAGTACGAGACATCAGGCAGAGGGATAGTCGCATTAGGACATTGTATACTTTTAACATGTCTCTCAGCAGATTTTACTGTGATAAAGCGTGCTCTGTTTTAAAAAATATAATAAATAAAATAAAAATGTATATAAACAATTGTAGTTTTGAATTGTGTACAGATATAAATCATTGTAATTGTTGTTGTTCCATAGAAATAAATATAAAAGATAGAGAGATACAAAGGGTGGCATGTATACTTTTACCATGTATCTCAGCAGATTTTACTGTGATAAAGCGTACTCTGTTTTAAAAAATATAATAAATAAAATAAAAATGTATATAAACAATTGTAATTTTGAATTGTGTACAAATATAAATCATTCTAATTGTTGTTGTCCCACATAAATAAATATAAAAGATAGAGAGATAGAGAGGGTGGCAGGGGCAGAGGAAGTTGGCGGCAGGGGCGGAGGGAGAGGGCGGCAGGGTCGGAGGGACAGGGTTGCATGAGTGTATTATTTATCTGAACAATACACACATACACACACAAACACACACACAACGCATGTGGGTTGCATAGATAAAATAAAATTCAACAGAACAACAGCAGCACACAGCGCAACACACGCATGTGGGTTGCATACAACCTAGGCGTGCGAACACTAGCTTAACACCAAGACCGGAAGCGGAAGTGGGCCAGAAACCGCCGATTATACCTACTTACAGCATCCATCATTGGGTAGAATATACATGCAGCCAAAAATACATAAAGATAATATCCCTTTATGCCAAATAACATCTACAATAAATACTCTTACATACCTTCTTTCTAAATTTTTAAATAACACTATTAATAAAGTCACAGCTGTTTCAGAACCGTTATCAAAAATTCTTTTGATTTTGTAAATGACATCTCTCAACTTAACATACCCTCCAACTGCTGTATCTTTTCTTTTGATGTTGTTGCTCTCTACCCATCTATCCCCTAACATTTAGTCATAGATTGTTTGGCAGAATTATGGCCTTCAATCGATCCACAAACCGATTTAAATAAAGACCAGTTTATCGAAGGTATCAAATTATGTTTTGAATCTTCAGTATTCACTTTCAATAAACAAATTTATTTTCAACAAGATGGCTCACCCATAGGTGCTAGCATTAGCAGCTCATTGGCTGAACTTATCTTACAAAATTTAGAAGAAACAGTCTTCTCCAATAGCAATTGGAATATTATATATTACAAACGTTATGTTGATGACTGTGTAGTAATAGCACCAACTGATATTGTTGATGATATTCTGAATGAGTTTAATAAATTTCACCCCCGTATTAAATTTGTAACAAGTCTAAGTCAGCACATTCTAGTGGCACCAATTAAGTAAATAGGAAATGGATGTAATACATAAATAATATTGAGTAAGGTAAAGCTAATATTTGCTGACTTAGCACTTGTGTCTTTTGTATATATAGAGTAAGGTAATGAATAGGAGATAGTAGTGATAAACGGCAATAGAAGTGTGAGTAACATCGAAAGTGTACAGTCAACAATATACATTATCATCGAAAGTGCACAGTCAACAATATACATTATATTTATTTGTTAATATATTCAAACGTGAGTATTTTTGTTTAATTCAATCTCCATCTCCTAGTACTTGTTCCGTCTCCAGTCTGACAAAGAACCCCATATTAAATATTTTTGTCAATCCTATCCTCATCGAGGAAGGGTTACAAATTGGTGGCAGCGGTTCGGGAATTTTTTTTGTCAGAATAGAGTAACCTTTCGGGGTTCACTCGTGGAACGACATGTATTAGAAGTTGTCAAATAACATCATAAACAAAATATGGCAAACGAGGAAAATTCGGGAAAGGTAATCAAAGAGTTACAGAGTCGCTTCAACGTATCAAAAATAAAGTTCAGTACGGCAGCAAATGTTTTGGATGAATTTTGCGGGAAAAATCCGGAAGAATATTTTGCAAAAGTTAAAATACGAAAAGACATTGAGGAATGGACAGACTAGGACACAGTTGATCTGGTGCGAATAAGACTAACAGGCCAGGCTTTCGAACTGTACATGAACAACCCAGAACTTCACAGTAAAACTCTATCACTGAAAGAATTCGCGCAACATTTTCTAGACAGATTTTCAAAAAAACGATTACCGGGACAAATTTACAATGACTTATCTAACTGTACACAAACACCTAACGAAACTGTACAACAATTCGCTCAGAGGTTACGGCAACTAAACAGAGAATTATTGCAACAAGGAGGCGTGGAACAGAATTTCGTAGATAAACTATGTATGCATCAATTCAAAACAGGGTTAAAAATGGAAATAAAAAGATATATACGGGCAATAATGGACGCACAGGAAACTTGTTATTTGACGACGCCGTGATGATGGCAGAAAGAGAGGAAATGGAAATCCTACGTGACAGAATAAGACAAATAGAAATCGGAGCTGTAAACAAGAATCCACCAAAAATAGAAAAAAAATGTTACACTTGTGGGGCCACTGACCATTTTAAAAGAGACTGCAAGCAAAGAGAAAGAGGGACATGTTGGAAGTGTGGAAAACTAGGCCATATTGCTATAGGGTGCAGAGAGAAAATATACAATAACAGCCGTCAATACCAGTTTCATAGAAGTAATGGCGGTTACCTAAACAGATACAGGAATCAACCGCTAAACCAAGATACGAGATACTACGGCAACAACAGATTTAAGGAAAATCAACAAAGGTATGAACAAAATTCACGCTATCAAACAAATAACAGTCATCATTTAAACGAGTAGCCCCTCTCGCACACGCCCCACCGCGGGAGGTACTAGATAACTCAAATCAAAATAAACCCATAGTAATCACTCAAATCGAAAAAAATTATAATTATATTCCAAATTTAGTATTAGCATCAGTAAAAATTTTAGTAGATACGGGATCGGCAGTTTCATTAGTTAAAAGTAGAGTTGTTAAGGGGCAACAAATAAAATCAGAAAGCATCGGAACATTAACTTCTATCTTGGGCGACGAATTAGATTATTTTGGAGTAACGGATGTAAAATTTAATTTTAATAAGGTAAATATTAAGTTCAAGTGTGTTGTTTGTTCGGAAAAATTAAAATTAGAAGCCGACGGTATTTTAGGCCGTGATTTTCTCAAACAGTATGAGGCTAGTATAAATTATTACTCTAACGAAGTTATAATAGGTAACACAAGTATTCCATTGATAACAGACAGCAAAGCAAAAGAAATGCTGACAACAGCAAAGGTAATGTCAACAAAAAACAATATCGCTACAAGGCCGCATGACATAGTTGATGTAGGTCAGGGCGATGTGGATAACGCTTTAAAAAATAGACGAGATAAAGCAACGTCATTAAAGGTAAACGCAGAAAGTTGCAAAGTAGAGATTGGTACATTGAAACAAGGAAGATCACCTACACGGAAAATTGGGATAGTTAGATTAAAGGACATAGAAAGAATTTTACCTAATTGCGAATTTATGTGTACTGCCATACAGAACTTAATTTACCCTGGGGGTGAGATCATAATGGAACCAGAATAAATCAAAATTCACGGGTTAATGGCGGCAAGAATCCTTACAAAGGCAGAAAAAGAGATACCCGTAAAATTAATTAACATAACAAGCAAAGAGATTATAATTCGTAAAAATACGATCATAAGTAAAGCGGAAGTATGGCTCAATGAAACGGAATGAGGATTAGACAATGAGTCATACAAGGTTCAGATAAACGCAGTTCAAAGAAATAGTGATAGGAAAAGGATCGAAGATCAACTAGAGTTAGATTACCTGCCTCACGAGGTGCAACAGGAATTGTTGATGTTATTAGAAGAGTACGAAGATATATTTCACTGGGAAGATACGAAATTGGGATGCACACATAAGGTGAAACACAGAATAATTACAGGGGACGTGCAACCGATTGCAAAAACACCATACCGGGTTCCTTTTAGCCAAAAAGAACCACTTAAGAAGGAAATAAGGAAAATGCTGGATGCAGGGGTAATAGAGCCATCGGATTCGCCATGGTCAGCGCCAGTTGTCATGGTACCTAAGAAATCAGAGAATGGCGAAAAGAAAATTAGAGTGTGTATAGATTTCAGAGGGTTAAATAAGGTTACAAAAAGGGACTATTTCCCTGTTGCCAATATGCAGGAGACTTTGGATCAATTAGGGAATGCTAATATGTTTACCACCTTAGATTTGGCTTTTGGATACTGGCAAGTACAATTAGATGAGCAGGACAAAGAAAAAACAGCGTTCACAACTGACGGAGGACATTATCAGTTTACAAAAATGGCGTTTGGTCTAGCGAATGCACCCAGCACATTCCAGAGACTGATGAATAGTATCTTAGCAGGGTTGCAAGGTGAGAAATGTTTGGTTTATCTGGATGATATCATTGTATTTAATGGGGGAGGAATACAAGAGCATTTACATCGATTAAGAGAAATTTTTGATAAATTACGTCAAGCAAGTTTGAAATTACAACCAAGCAAATGTAAATTTTTGAAGTCAGATACAAAATATTTAGGTCACATTATAACAGGAGAAGGGATAAAACCAGATAACGACAAAATTTCAATTATTCAAAATTATCCAAAACCTAGAAATGTAAAAGAAGTAAGGGCTTTCACGGGGCTTGTGGGATTTTACAGACGTTTTATTCATAATTTCGCGGAAACCGCGAAACCTTTAACCGAATTAATAAAGAAAGATAAAGAATTTAATTGGAACGAAAAGTGTCAGCAAGCGTATGAAAAATTAAAAAATGCCCTATGCTCAGATTCAGTGTTAGCTCATCCAGATTTTTCAAAAGAATTTATGTTGTCAACGGATGCCAGTGGCACAGCAATTAGTGCTATTCTAAGTCAAAAGATTTGAGGGTACGAGAGACCGATAGCATTCGCTAGTCGACAATTACAGCCTGCCGAATGAAACTATACAACATCAGAATGGGAATGTCTAGCAGTATGTTGGGGTGTAAAGCACTACCGATGTTATCTATATGGCCGCAAATTTACTGTCATAACGGACCACAAGCCACTGAAATGGTTGATGACATTTAAGGGTGACAATTCACGGCTAGACAGGTGGGCACTAACCTTAAGTGAACACGATTTCGAAGTTATACATAGACCGGGAAAAAACATATTAATGCTGACGTATTATCACGAATACCAGTAAATATGATTAATACCGAAATTCAAAGCTACGAACCCGTATGGGACAGGCATACTATTCTTACAAAACAACAGACAGATAAAGATATAAAGCAAATGAAGACCAAAGATGGATTTTTTACGGACACCGAGGGCTTGTTGTTTAAAGAAAAAACCGGAGACGAGAGACATCATAAACTCGTGGTACCAACGTCAATGAAATTCCAAGTGATGCACGATTATCATAGCCTACCATATGCCGGACATCAGGGCTACGAAAAGACGAACAAAAGAATCAAAGAAAAATTTTACTGGAACAACATGAGCAAGGACATTGAAAATTTCTGCAGCAAATGTCACTCATGCAATGAAAGAAAAACATCTCCGCATCACAAACCAGCACCACTACAAAAGTTTCAAGAAATTTCGGTCCCAATGCAAAGAGTATCAATGGATGTTGTAGGTCCATTAACGACTACTTTGAAAGGTAATAAATATATCTTAACATTCCAGGATCATTTCACAAAATACCCGGAAGCATTCGCGATAAAAGATCAGAAAGCTAGTACAATCGCAAAAATTTTAGCACAAGAAATTATAGCAAGACACGGAGCCCCAAGACAATTATTACCAGATTTAGGAGCAAATTTTACGTCACAAGTATTTAAAGAAGTATGCACTATTTTCGGAACCGAAAAAATTCAAACAACTACCTATAGACCTCAAACAAATGGAGTGCTAGAACGAAGTCACCGCGTATTTAAAGATATTTTGTCACATTTTGTTAAGCACGATCAAACTGACTGGGACGATTGGTTACCATATGTTTTATTAGCGTACAGAAGTAGCGTTCATAACAGCACGAAAGAGACGCCATTTTTTTAATGCACGGACGAGACATTGAGTTACCATACGATGATATAACCAGACCACAACATTACGTTACGACTACGAGGACAATTACGCATCAGAACTAAGACAAAGATTACAGTTCGCATTCACAAAAGTAAAACAACATTTAGCACAAGCGACTGAGACAGTACATAGGCAATTTAATAAAAACACGATGTCAACAAAATTTAATGTTGGAGATGCAGTATATTTACATGACGCAGCAATACAGGTAGGAACGTCACGCAAGCTAGCCAAACCATGGACAGGGCCGTACTTTATAATTGAAGTACTGGGTCCCGTAAATTATAAAATTAAAGATAATAAATCAGGCAAAATTCTCAAAGTTCACGTTAATCGCCTTAAACATTATAAAGCAGAAGTTCCAAAGGACGAGGATAACAAAGAGACAACTCCAACTCTACCAAAGGAACCGGAGAAAGCAAGAGTAGCGAATCCAAATAATAACCTTCACCATTATGAACTTTTATTACAGGAATT
This sequence comes from Stenolophus ochropezus, assembly GCA_035578165.1. Lineage (NCBI taxonomy): Eukaryota > Metazoa > Arthropoda > Insecta > Coleoptera > Carabidae > Stenolophus > Stenolophus ochropezus. Next base: position 74,690 of record JAQOWZ010000120.1, read on the forward strand.
AAGCCGAATTGAAGAACAACAGCCAGCTCTACCACAAACTCCCACCACCCCATACCATACACGTAGCAAGGGTCCAGCACCAGACTATCCCTGGATACAACCATCAGGACGATAATGTTTTTAAATTACAGATGCAGTCCATCCCGGTTGTGTGGATAATTTGCAGTCTTATTAGTGCGGCATACGCGCTAATCGGATTCAACTGCAGGGGACCGAATACAAATATAACGACCATCTCGCTAAAAGACGTAGCCGAATGCCCAGATTTAGATAAGGGGTACAATGAATTTCGCGCCAACGTCCAGATATTACAAGAAGACGAATTTCGCAACGTCCAAGTGTACACTTGTCTGGTAGAGGTTACACGGTTAATTCAGCACTGCGGGATGCACAGTCACACGTCTTCCGTTCAACAAGGTCTTCTTACATACATCCATGAAGTTGGTCCGGAAGAATGTCGCCTGATGCATCGTACAAAAATGTATAAGGGGCTGGGAAACTCAGTTATAAACAAACTCTTAAGTAATGGGACAATCTCAGCCTCACTAACTTTGGCAGGGAGGTTAGATATTTCCGGGAAATGCACCGGAGGATCGTTTATTGAAAATGGAGTATCATGGGAAGGTGTTGCGGTACAAGCAACTGTAAAAATCACACTAAAGGATTACTCGGCGACTGTCAAATTAGAATCTAATTCGATTAGTTTAAAAGGTGGTGTAGTGTGTAAGTTTTTAAGTGGTTACTGCATGGATACTGAAATAGGAGAAACAGTGTGGGAACGAGTCGCGACAGGGCAGTGCGATGGCAGCAGTATGTCACTAATTTTTGAAGGAGATGTGAGCCTAGTATCCACAGAAAAATCAAAATTTGGGGACAGTAAAAGGTATGTGGTAGTCGAGGAAGGAGAAAAGATTTTCGCAATAAGATTATTGGAGAGAACAAACATTTGTAACAACGAAGTTTGGCTCACCGCACACCCAAAATTATTAGTTGCATTTAAAAAAAGACTTTGGTATTAAATATTTAGTCAACGGGGTTCCAAATCCAAAAAATGTAAATTTATTAGCATATCTGAATACTAAATTCCTTTACGTTGAACAATCCTTCAAAAGAGAAATGAGAGACATGTATAGTGACGTAATTCACAGGCATTGTCTACTCGAGCGAGACATGTTGCGAAATCGACTGTTACTAGCTCCCTTAGCTCCAAATGCAGTAAGCACCCTTATTAAAAATAAGTTAGGGTACGTAGGGCGAGTCATGGGCGAAGTCATCCACATTATGCAATGTACACCAAGGGTAGTGAAAATTCGGAGAGTAGAAGAATGCTACAACGAACTACCCATATTTGCGGATGAGGAAGAAATGTTCATGACTCCATTAACACACATCCTGCAAGACAAAGCCGAACAGATAGATTGCAGTCATCTAGCACCAGCCCTGTACTTCGTGGAAGATAAGTGGCTTGGGTTCAGCCCGCATCTAACGCAGGGTATCGAGCCAGAAATGTTGGAGGTACAGCAAGAACCAAAGTTCACATTCAAACCTCTGTACGACATAGGGAACGCCGGCATCTACTCAAAAAAAGAGATAAAATCGGCATCTTGAATGCGTTAATTTTCGGGCTAGAACGACAAGCCATAGCAAATATAATAACGAGAAAGGTAGTAGGACGAGATACGGTAGACCAGGGCCTATCAACTCTAGACCTTTTCTCGAAAGGTGATCTCAGAAGCTTGGCAGTGTCTACGGCTAAACAAATGTGGGGTTGGTTCTCCAGTATAGGTATGTTCATGTCAGGCTTTATTGGGGTTTATACAATTTTCAAAATTTTTAAATATTTGTTGGACGCCATAATAAATGGATTTAATTTATATAGAACAATGGGATGCACTATTAGTATAGTTGCTTGTCTCTGGAACGCGTTGACGCACCTAGTTCTGAATAATCACCACTGCAGAAGGCGTCAACACAACCAAGGACAAGAGTTTGAAGTATTAAATATAAACCGCGATAAAGATGGGGGTATACCTGGGGTTGTAACACTTAGTGCGCCCCCTAGAGAACCAAGCACACAACCAGGATGGTTTCACCAACGTTAGTTAGCTTAGATTAAGACTGATCACGTCCCAGCACAACCAGCACGAAGACCAAGGAGCTACAGATCAGAAAAGCGATGGATACCCGGGGTCAGCAAGAAATCTGTTGTCATCATATACACAAAAAAATTGAACGGCAAGGTCAAGTGGCACAGCGCGGCATTTCATTATCATTCAAGACGGGAAGTGGACACCAAAGTGAACAATTTAAATGTGTGGTGTTGTGCTACGATGCAGACAACTGGGAGAGAAATAACAAAGTGATCATGTAGAGACATTAAGTTTTAGATAAGTAAGTGCTTCTGGAAATTGTGCTCCTTACAGGAAGCAAATTTCTCGAAGTCGGGAGGAATGTAACAAGTCTAAGTCAGCACATTCTAGTGGCACCAATTAAGTAAATAGGAAATGGATGTAATACATAAATAATATTGAGTAAGGTAAAGCTAATATTTGCTGACTTATCACTTGTGTCTTTTATATATATAGAGTAAGGTAATGAATAGGAGATAGTAGTGATAAACGGCAATAGAAGTGTGAGTAACATCGAAAGTGTACAGTCAACAATATACATTATCATCGAAAGTGTACAGTCAACAATATACATTTTATTTATTTGTTTATATATTCAAACGTAAGTATTTCTGTTTAATTCAATCTCCATCTCCTAGTACTTGTTCCGTCTCCAGTCTGACAAAGAACCCCATATTAAATATTTTTGTCACTCCTATCCTCATCGAGGAAGGGTTACAAATTCACCTTAGAAATGGAAATTAATAATCAGATACACTTCCTTGATACCACTGTAATTAGAAAAGATAACGAAATCCTCACTAACTGGTACATCAAACCCACTGCTTCAGGACGATACCTCAATTTTAATTCATACACAAATCTTAAATATAAAATAAGTGTTATAAACTCATGAGTAGACAGGGCCATTTTACTATCTCATTCAATGTATCACCAACAAAATATCAACTACATGTACAATATTCTTCAAAATAATAGTTACCCCATCGTTTTTTACAAAAACACATTAGCATCAGACTGAAGAAACATAATACCATTCAAACTACGCCATTAGAGATAGATGAACTAGAGAGCAACCACCCTCAACAGAATATAATATATGCAACTGTACCCTTTGATAATAAAATTAATAAATCAATGCAAAAAAAAATTAATAATTCTAATATATAGATTGCAAATAACAATTTAAGTACTACAAATTTTCTTTACACACTGCTCAAAGACAAAATAGATACAAATACACAACAAGATGTCGTTTACCAAATCACTTGTAACACATGTAACAAAGTTTATATAGGCGAAACTTTGCAACCATTAGGAAAAAGAGTTTATCAACATAAATATCATTGCAATAAAAACAATCCGGCGCACAGTGCTTTATCCAAGCATATAAGCCGTATTGGTCACATAATTGAGTTTCAAAATGTAAAAATTTAGAAAAAGTAAAATTTAAAAATCCCAGACTTTTATTTGAAACTTGCCATATAACCATCAAAAATCATAATACTTTAAATTACAAAACCGACTACAATAACAACGTTCAATTTATAAAAAATATAATATATTAACAGCAATATTTCCATATTTATTCATCTTTATGTATTATCTTCTTTACCCCTTTCTCTCTGCGTGCGCAACTGTAAAATCACTTGTTTTGCCACAAATGCGTGTTATTTAGAGTTTCTTCTGCTGTCATGATGTTAACATCATGTACTCTCTCTTTCAACGACAATGATACAATTATTATTTAAATTTGGGAAAGAATTATTTTCCACAAATTAATTATATATCACTGTAACACATGAAACATTCTGTAACACATTAACAACAATTTGGTGAGTTGTAAAATATTTTATAATCATATCATGTAACAATTTTATAATATTTGTAGCTGATGATGGGCGAATTTAGCCCGATACGTCCAAATTTTAAATAAATAAACAAGACACATGTCATTCTAATATATACGTTTATATTGTAAGCTACATGGGCCGGATTTTAGAATCAATACCACACTTGAAATGGAATTTTCTCGTTGCAATGTTTTCTTTTAGCTAAAATAGCTAAAATATGATAAAGAATTACAAAATTCGGACGCGGAAGCAAATATTTATATGATTTTTTAGAAACATAGATTCAGATTTTACCTATTCTTGATGAATACGTTGTATATTGTAAGCTACAAGGGCTGGATTCCAGAATACCTACCACACTTGAAATAGCAATTTTATTGTTGCAATGTTTTCTTTTAGCTTAAATATGATAAAGTATTGTAAAAGTTGGTCGCGGAAGCAAATATTTATATGATTTTTTACAAAAATAAAGTCAGATTTTACATATTTTTGATGTATATGTTGTATATTGTAAGCTACATGGGCTGGATTATAGAATACCTACCACACTTGAAATAGCAATTTTCTTGTTGCAATGTTTTCTTTTAGCTAAAATATGATGAAGAATTATAAAATTCGGGCGCGGAAGCAAATATTTTTATGATTTTTTACAAAAATAATGTCAGATTTTACCTATTCTCGAAATGGATATTTTTGTAAAACATTCATATTTATGCTTCCGCGCCAGAATTTTATAATTTTTCATCATATTTTAGCTAAAAGAAAACATTGCAACAAGAAAATTTCTATTTCAAGTGTGGTAGGTATTCTAGAATCTAGCTCATGTAGCTTACAATATACAATATATTCATTAAGAATAGGTAAATCTGACTTTATTTTTGTAAAAAATTATATAAATATTTGCTTCCGGGCCCGAATTTTATAATTTTTCATCATTTTTTAGCTAAAAGAAAACATTGCAACAAGAAAATTGCTATTTCAAGTGTGGTAGGTAATCTAGAATCCAACCCATGTAGCTAACAATATACAACGTATTCATCAAGAATAGGTAAAATCTGACTTTATTTTTGTAAAAAATCATATAAATATTTGCTTCCGCCCCCGAATTTTACAAATTCTTTATCTTATATTAGCTAAAAGAAAACATTGCAACATGAAAATTGCTATTTCAAGAGTGGTAGGTATTCTAGAATCCAGACCATGTAGCTTACAATATACAACGTATTCATCAAGAATAGGTACAATCTGACTTTATTTTTGAAAAAATCATATAAATATTTGCGTCCGCTCCCGAATTTTATAATTCTTCATCATATTTTAGCTAAAAGAAATCATTCCAACAAGAAAATTGCTATTTCAAGTGTGGTAGGTAATCTAGAATCCAACCCACGTAGCTTACAATATACAACGTATTCATCAAGAATAGGTAAAATCTGACTTTATTTTTGTAAAAAATCATATAAATATTTGCTTCCGCGCCCGAATTTCATAATTCTTCATCAAATTTTAGCTAAAAGAAAATATTGCAACAAAAAAATTGCTATTTCAAGTGTGGTAGGTATTCTAGAATCTAGCCCATGTAGCTTACAATATACAACGTATTCATTAAAATGACACCCGAAAATTTAAAGTTTATTATCTAATTGGTACCACGTTTTGTTTACTTTTGCATGTCTAATGCTAAAATTATCCATAGTATAGATCCTAAAGCATGAATATGAATGTTTTAACAAAAATATCCTTTTCAAGAATAAGGAAAATCTGACTTCATTTTTGAAAAAAATCATATAAATATTTGCTTATGCGCCTGAATTTTGTAATTCTTCATCATATTTTAGCTAAAAGAAAACATTGCAACAAGAAAGACGCTATTTCAAGTGTGGTAGGTATTCTAGAAACCAGCCCATGTAGCTTACAAAATACAACGTATTCATTAAAATGACACCCGAAAATTGAATTCTTATTATCTGATTGGTACCATGTTTTGGTCACTTTTGCATGTCCAAGGCTTAAAACCATCCATAGTGTAGATCCTAAAGCACGAATATGAATGTTTTAACAAAAATATCCATTTCAAGAATAGATGAAATCTAACATTAATTTTGTAAAAAACCATATAAATATTTGCTTCCGCGCCCGAATTTTATAATTCTTTCTAAGTTTTTAGCTAAAAGAAAACATTGCAACAAGAAATTTGCTATTTCAAGTGTGGTAGGTATTCTAGAATGCAGCCCATGTAGCTTACAATATGCAACGTATTCATCAAGAATAGGCAAAATCTGACTTTATTTTTGTAAAGAATCATGTAAATATTTGCTTTCGCGCCCGAATTTTATAATTCTTTATCATACTTTAGATAAAAGGAAATATTGCAACAAGAAAATTGCTATTTCAAGTGTGCTAGGTATTCTAGAATCCAGCCCATGTGGCTTACAATATACAACTTATTCATTAAAACGACAACCGAAAATTATTTGTTTATTATCCGATTGGTACCACGTGTTGGTTACTTTTGCATGTCCAATGCTTAAAGCCATCCTTAGTATAGATCCTAAAGCACGAATATGAATGTTTTAACAAAAATATCCATTTCAATAATAAGTAAAATCTTACTTTAATTCTGTAAAAAATCATATAATTATTTGCTTCCGCGCCTGAATTTTATCATTTTTCATTATTATTTAGCTAAAAGAAAACATTGCAACAAGAAAATTGCTGTTTCAAATGTGGTAGGTATTCTAGAATCCAGCCCATGTAGCTTACATTATAAAACGTATTCATCAAGAAAAGGTAAAATCTGACATTATTTTTGAAAAAATCATATAAATATTTGCTTGCGCGCCCGAATTTTATAATTCTTCATCATATTTTAGCTAAAAGAAAACATTGCAACAAGAAAATTGCTATTTCAAGTGTGGAAGGTATTCTAGAATCTAGCCCATGTAGCTTACAATATACAACGTATTCATTATAATGACACCCGAACATAGAATGTTTATTATCTGATTGGTACCACGTTTTGGTCACTTTTGCATGTCCAATGCTTAAAACCATCCATAGTATATATCATAAAGCATGAATATGAAAGTGTTTGCAAAAATATCCATATCAAGAATAGGAAAAATCTGACTTTATTTTTGTAATAAAATCATATAAATTGTGACGTGTGCCAGAAATTTAAAAATAATGTTCAAAAAATTACCGTGATTTCCCAAAGAGAAATCACGCGTCACACACTTACCTCGACAGCTCAGAATTGGTCGTGGTATCGCTAGGTCGTGGGTCACTAAGATATTTGTAATAACAATAATAGGGATGGGCGCCAGTTGTGCCAAAAGGAAAATGGTGGACACAACAACACCGAAAATAACAAATTGAAAATAAAACTAATTTTATATACGGCTAGTAAAAGTACAATAGGATATTAACGGGGACAATTATTGCCAATTACAAAAAAATAAGAAAATACCTTTTGCGGGGTAACAAAATATCGTTGGGTCTGAAATGGCTAGGTCGTTGGAGTGGGTCTCTGGACGTCTTGGTACCGAGGTTCGGCTTGTCGACGGAATGTATACTGTTCGTGTTAGTATTAAGCGGCGCCACAGGATGTCGGACACAAGCAGTGTAGTAGCGTAAAGCAGGATACAGGATAATGCGTGGTGTCACCGGACTAAGCGTGTCTGGCGGTTGCGTGAGTTGTTCTTGTGTAATGCAAACTGCTGTTTTTTTGTGCGTGATGCCTCAGTACCGTGTGTAAGTTGGTACTGTGTACGTGTGCACGTTTCGCAGTACTATTCAGCTTGGATTGGACCTCCACACTCCACTACCAACAAACCTCGACCATCCAGGACCAGGAGGGAATATAAAACATAAAAATTTTTAGCAGATAATTGACCCCAAAAAATAACTTGCCGTGGCAAAAATACAAAAAAATCTTTATAATAAAAAATGTAAAAGACCAGAAAATAAGAGAAAGAAAGAATATAACAGACAGAAAGGTTTTCAAAAACTAACGTTTTGACTGCGGGACTTGTAAAATTTATTTCCTACTTTTTGGCTGCCAAAAAAATAATTAACGATAAAAAGATAACTAATGGCATCTAAAAACAAAGAGAAAAATAAAAATGAACCGATACAAATTTTACTTACGACAGTAAATCAGCGTGAGCACTGTCTAAATCCCACAGTATAAAAAATAACCTAAATCGTATTCAAAAGAAAAATATTAAGCAAACTAATAAAAATGAATCTTTCCTGTGAAAGATACACGAGAAATTTGGAAAATAATAATAACAAAAAAAGAAAAAAGTTGAAGAGGTTTCCTCGCAAGCTTTGACAACACGTGGTTATCTAAATATTTCTTTAAAACAAAAGGTTCGAATAAAATAAAAATATCACTTTACTCACCAAAATCAGTGAAATAAAAAATCTGGAGTAGGAATATTCTAAATAAAATCTCGAAGATTTCTAAAATAACTTTAGATAAAAATTTTTAGAACAAACAAATCGCTATCAAAATAAGTCCGTTGTCTCAGATTGCAGAAACTCAACTCCTCTACCGACCGCGCTCGCCTCTCAAGCAGTCAGCCGCAGTAGTGATGTCGTATGTTTAGTTAAATATAAAAGATTTAAATAAAAAAACCGCGAAACGAATGAAATCGTTTCAAAATATTTGCTTCCGCGCCCGAATTTTATAATTCTTCATAATTTTTTAGCTATAAGTAAACATTGCAACAAAAAAATTGCTATTTCAAGTGTTGTAGGTATTTTAGAATCCAGCCCATGTAGCTTACAATATACAACGTATTCATTAAAACGACACCCGAAAATTGAATGTTTATTATCCGATTGGTACCACGTTTTGGTTACTTTTGCATGTCCAATGCTTAAAACCATCCATAGTATAGATCCTAAAGTATGAATATGAATGTTTTAACAAAAATATTCATATCAAGAATAGGTTAAATCTGACTTTATATTTGTAAAAAATCATATAAATATTTGCTTCCGCGCCCGAATTCTATAATTCTATATCATATTTTACCTAAACATAAACATTGCAACAAGAAATATGCTATTTCAAGTTTGGTAGGTGATCTAGAATCCAGCCCATGTAGCCTACAATATACAAGGTATTCATTAAAATGACACCCGAAAATTGAATGTTTATTATCTGATTGGCACCACGTTTTGGTCCCTTTTGCATTTCCAATGCTTAAAACCATCCATAGTATAGGTCCTAATGCATGAATATTAATGTTTTAACAAAAATATCCATTTCAAGAATAGATAAAATCTGACTTTATTATTGTAAAAAATAATATAAATATTTGCTTCCGCGCCCGAATTTTATAATTCGATATCATATTTTAGCTAAAAAAACATTGCAACAAGATAATTGCTATTTCAAGTTTGGTAGGTGTTCTAGAATCCAGTATATCATATAAATATTTGCTTCTGCGCCCGAATTTTATAATTTTTAATAATATTTTAGCTAAAAGAAAACATTACAACAAGAAAATTGCTATTTCAAGTGTGGTAGGTATTCTAGAATACAGCCCATGTAGCTTACAATATACAAAGTATTCGCTAAAATGACACCCGAAAATTGAATGTTTATTATCCGATTGGTACCACGTTTTGGTAACTTTTTCATGTGCAATGCTAATATTATCCATAGTATAGATCCTAATGCATGAATATGAATGTTTTAACAAAAATATCCATTTCAATAATAGGAAAAATCTGACATAATTTTTGTAAAAAAACATATAAATATTTGCCGCCCCCGAAATTTATAATTCTTCATCATATTTTAGCTAAAAGAAAACACTGTGACATGAAAATTGCTATTTCAAGTGTGGTAGGTATTCTAAAATCCAGCCAATTGTAGCTTACAATATACAACGTATTCATCAAGAAAAGGAAAAATCTGCCTTTATTTTTGTAAAAAATCATATAAATATTTGCTTCCGCGCCCGAATTTTATAATTTTTCATCATATTTTAGCTAAAAGAAAACATTGCAACAAGAAAATAGCTATTTCAAGTGTGGTAGGTATTCTAGAATCCAGCCTTTGTAGCTTACAATATACAACGTATTCATCAAGAATAGGTAAAATCTGACTTTATTTTTGTAAAAAATCATATAAATATTTGCTTTCGCGCCCGGATTTTATAATTCTTCACCATATATTAGCTAAAAGAAATCATTGCAACAAGAAATTTGCTATTTCAAGTGTGGTAGGTATTCTAGAATCCAGCCCATGTAGCTTACAATATACAACGTATTCATTAAAATGACACCCGGAAATTGAATGTTTATTATTTGATTGGTACCCACGTTATAGTCACTTTTGCATGTGCAATGTTAGAAATTATCCATAGTATAGATCCTAAAGCATGAATATGAATGTTTTAACAATAATATCCATTTCAAGAATAGGTAAAATCTGACTTAATTTTTGTAAAAAATCATATAAATATTTGCGTCCGCGCCCGAATTTTATAATTCTTCATCATATTTTAGCTAAAAAAAACATTGCGACAAGAAAATTGCTATTTCAAGTGTGGTGGGTATTCTAGAATCCAGCCTATGTAGCTTACAATATAAAACGTATTTATTAAGAATACGTAAACTCTGACTTTATTTTTGTAAGAAATCATATAAATATTTGCTTCCGCGCCCAAATTTTATAATTCTTTATCATATTTTAGCTAAAAGAATACATTGCAATAAGAAAATTGTTATTTCAAGTGTGAAATGTATTCTAGAATCCAGCCCATGTAGCTTATAATATACAACGTATTCATCAAGAAAAGGTAAAATCTGACTTTATTTTTGTAAAAAATCATATAAATATTTGCTTATGCGCCCGAATTTTATAATTTTTCATTCTATTTTAGCTGAAAGAAAACATTGCAACAAGAAAATTGCTATTTCAAGTGTTGTAGGTATTTTAGAATCCAGGCCATGTAGCTTACAATGTACAACGTATTGATCAAGAATAGGTAAACTCTGACAGTATTTTTGTAAAAAATCATATAAATATTTGCTTCCGCGCACTAATTTTATAATTTTTAATCATATTTTAGCTAAAAGAAAACATTGCAACAAGAAAATTGCTATTTCAAGTGTGGTAGGTGTTCTAGAATCTAGCCCATGTAGCTTACAATATACAACGTATGCAACAAGAAAAGTTAAAATCTGACATTATTTTTGTAAAAAATCATATAAATATTCGCTTCCGCGCCCGAATTTTATAATTTTTCATAATATTTTCGCTAAAAGAAAACATTGCAACAAGAAAATTGCTATTTCAAGTGTAGTACGTATTCTAGAATCCAGCCCATATAGCTTACAATATAAAACGTATTTATCAAGAATAGGTAAAATCTGACTGTATTTTTTTAAAAAATCATATAAATATTTGCTTCCGCGCTCGAATTTTATAATTCTTCATCATATTTTAGGTAAAAAAAAACATTGCAACAAGAAAATTGCTATTTCAAGTGAGGTAGTTATTCTAGAATCCAGCCTATGTAGCTTACAATATACAACGTATTCACCAAGAATATGTAAAATTTGACTTTATTTATGTAAAAAATCATATAAATATTTGCTTCCGCGTCCGAATTTTACAATTCTTTATCATATTTCAGCTAAAAGAAAACAATGCAACAAGAAAATTGCTAATTTAAGTATAGTAGGTATTCTAGAATCCAGCCCATGTAGCTTACACTATATAACGTATTTATTAAAATGACATCCGAAAATTGAATGTTTATTATTTGATTGGTACCACGTTATGGTCACTTTTGCATGTGCAATGCTAAAATTATCCATAGTATAGATCCTAAAGCATGAATATGAATGTTTTAACAAAAATATTCATTTCAAGAATAGGTAAAATCTGACTTAATTTTTGTAAAAAATCATATAAATATTTGCTTTCGCGCCCGAGTTTTATAATTTTCCATCATATTTTAGCTAAAAGAAAACATTGCAACAAGAAAATTGCTATTTCAAGTGTGGTGGGTATTCTAGAATCCAGCCCATGTAGCTTACAGTATATAACGTATTTATCAAGAATAGGTAAACTCTAACTGCATATTTGTAAAAAATCGGCTAAAGTGTAGTATAGGTGCCCCAGATAGAGATGATGTGCGCATGCGTCGGAACGGCAGAAAACCAGAGGTTTTCAAACAAATATCTGACGCAAGCTTGTGTTACTGATATTTTATGAAACTATAGTATATTATTGTTTATTTTGTTTATAATACAGAGGATAGACTTTTCAATTTTTTCACTGCCTGTTGTTCTTTATTTCAACTGTAAATTAGTTAGGGTGTCCTTCATATCAACTGTAAATTACAACCATTCAGGTTTAGGTTAGGTTAGGTTTGGTTATTACACCCATTCAGGTTTAGGTTAGGTTAGGATTGTTTTAGGTTAGGTTAGGTTTGGTTATTACACCCATTCAGGTTTGGGTTAGGTTAGGTTTAGGTTAGGTTTGGTTATTACACTTATTCAGGCTTAGGTTAGGTTAGGTTTGTTTATTACACCCATTCAGGTTCAGGTTAGGTTAGGTTTAGGTTATGTTAGGTTTGGTTATTACACCCATTCAGGTTTAGGTTAGGTTAGGTTTAGGTTAGGTTTGGTTATTACACCCTTTCAGGTTTAGGTTAGGGTAGGTTTGGTTATTACACCCATTCAGGTATAGGTTAGGTAGGTTAGGTTTAGGTTAGGTTAGATTTGGTTATTACACCCATTCAGGTTTAGGTTATGTTAGGGTTATGTTAGGTTTAGGTTAGGTTTGGTTATTACACCCATTCAGGTTTTGGTTAGGTTTAGGTTTAGGTTAGGTTTGGTTATTACACCTATTCAGGTTTAGGTTAGGTTTGTTTATTACACCCATTCAGGTTTAGGTTAGGTTAGGTTTAGGTTAGGTTAGGTTTAGGTTAGGTTAGGTTTAGGTTAGGTTAGGTTTAGGTTAGGTAAGGTTTAGGTTAGGTTTGGTTATTACACCCATTTAGGTTTTGGTTAGGTTAGGTTTGGTTATTACACCCATTCAGGTTTAGGTTAGGTAGGTTAGGTTTAGGTTGGGTTAGGTTTGGTTATTACACCCATTCAGGTTTAGGTTTATAATGAAACTATAGTGCAGTTTTATTACATTTTATTTAGATTTTAATGACAATAATTTCCATAATATTATATCACAAATGGTGCTCGAGGTGTTCTCTGTCCAACAGCTATCTGTCACAAAATAAATGCATGAAATATACATATACAGTCAGATATACGAACATTTATATTTACCTAGTTAAAGTTCCTACCGCACTTTTGCGTCTTGATTATTTCTTCCCATAGTCCGGTCCGCTGCATTTAATTTCTACCGCATTATTTCCGAAATCTGTCTGTTAAAATAAGTTTACATTAAATTTTGGTCTTTTTACGGCGAGCAAAGCGTCCAGTTTTACTAAGGAGGTTATTATACTTACTTAGTCGCTGGTGGACGGCGGGTAGATTTTTGGTATCGCCGCGAAAAAATCATTTTCTAAATTATTTTTATGTGACCGACGCCACATATATTCAAATAAATAGCTGTCGAAGGCGTCCTTGCAATGATTCCGATGCATGGATCTTTTAATTCCCGCCCATGTGCCTTCAATACTATTTGTGTGGGCGCCGGTCGTTGGATTTTTAAATTGAATTGAATGGTTGACTGTCAGGTGTACAAAACCTTCATCACCTAAACAATCGTATGCCCTCCAACAGTCACTGATTATTGTACTACCTGGTTCGATGTTGGTTTTTATTATGTTTAGAAGAACAGTTTTACATCTTTCATTTACAACACTCATGAAGCATTTGTTCGTACCCCGTTCAATTCCACCAAACACCCATTTACCATCCACACGTTTCCCACGATTATACTTTCTTATAATATAATATAAATATTTACTTCTTTTCCAGTTCTAAACGGAAATTAATTAATTTTTTTAAATTATCATATTTTTAAGGTCAAACCTTTCAAAATAATATAAAATTATAATTTTTTTTATTCAACATCAAAAAAGTACTATTTCTTCCATTTCGTAAAGTTTGAAGGTCATACTTTCCAAAATGCATAGAAATGGCCATTGTTTTGTTGCCGCTGATCTCGCAAAATAGCTTCTCAATAGCCTCCTAGTGGCAACATTCCAAACTACATGGGGCACCTACGCTACACTTTTACCAAAAATCATATAAATATTTGCTTCCGCGCCCAAATTTTATAATTCTTTATCATATTTTAGCTAAAAGAAAACATTGCAACAAGAAAATTGTTATTTCAAGTGTGGTAGGTATTCTAGAATCAAGCCCATGTAGCTTACAATATACAACGTATTCATCAAGAAAAGTTAAAATCTGACTTTATTTTAGTAAAAAATCATATAAATATTTGCTTCCGCGCCCAAAATTTATAATTTATCATCATATTTTAGATAAAAGAAAATATTACAACAAGAAAATTGCTATTTCAAGTGTGGAAGCTATTCTAGAATCAAGCCCATGTAGCTTACAATATACAACGTATTCATCAAGAAAAGGTAAAATCTGACTTCATTTTTGTAAAAAATCATATAAATATTTGCTTACGCGCCCGAATTTTATAATTTTTCATCCTATTTTAGCTAAAAGAAAACATTGCATCAAGAAAATTGCTGTTTCAAGTGTGGTAGGTATTCTAGAATCCAGCCCATGTAGCTTACAATATACAACGTATTCATCAAGAATAGGTAAAATCTGACTTCATTTTAGTAAAAAATCATATAAATATTAGCTTCCGCGCCCGAAATTTATAATTTTTCATCATATTTTAGCTAAAAGAAAACATTGCAACAAGAAAATTGGTTTTTTAAGTGTGGTAGGTATTCTAGAATCCATGTAGCTTACAATATACAAAGTATTAATCAAAAATAGGTAAAATCTGACTTTATTTTTGTAAAAAATCATATAAATATTTGCTTCCGCGCCCGAATTTTATAATTTTTCATTATATTTTCGCTAAAAGAAAATATTGCAACAAGAAAATTGCTATTTCAAATGTGATAGGTATTCTAGAATCCAGCCCATGTAGCGCACAATATACAAAGTATTCATCAAGAGTAGGTAAAATCTGACTTTATTTTTGTAAAAAATTATATAAGTATTTGCTTCCGCGCCCGAATTTTATAATTCTTATTTATATTTTATCTAAAATAAAACATTGCAACAAGAAAATGCTATTTCATGTGTGGTAGGTATTCTAGAATCCAGCCCATATAGCTTACACTATACAACGTATTCAATAAAATGACACTCGAAAATTTAATGTATATTATCAGATTTGTACCATGTTATGGACTTTTTTGCATGTGCAATGCTAAAATTATCCATAGTATAGATCCTAAAGCATGAATATGAATGTTTTAACAAAAATATCCATTTTAAGAACAGGTAAAATCTGACTTAATTTTTGTAAAAAATCATATAAATATTTACTTCCGCGCCCGAATTTTACAACTTTTCATTATATTTTACATAAAAGAAAACATTGCAACAAGAAAATTGCTATTTCAAGTGTGGTAGGTATTCTAGAATCCAGCCAATGTAGCTTACAATATGCAACGTATTCATCAAGAAATAGTAAAATCTGACATTACTTTTGTAAAAAATCATATAAATATTTGCTTCCGCGCCTGAATTTTATAATTTTTCATCATATTCTATCTAAAAGAAAACATTGCGAAAAGAAAATTGCTATTTCAAGTGTGGTAGGTATTCTAGAATCCAGCCCATGTAGCTTACAATGTACAACGTATTTATCAAGAATAGGTAAACTCTGACTGTATTTTTGTAAAAATTCATATAAATATTTGCTTCCGCGCCCGAATTTTATAATTATTCATCATTTTTTAGCTAAAAGAAAACATTGCAACAAGAAAATTACTATTATAAGTGTGGTAGGTATTCCAGAATCTAGCCCATGTAGCTTACAATATACAATGTATTCATCAAGAATAGGTAAAATCTGACATTATTTTTGTAAAAAATCATATAAATATCTGCATCCGCGCCCGAATTTTATAATTCTTTATCATATTTTAGCTAAAACAAAACATTGCAACAAGAAAATTGCTATTTCAAGTGTGATAGGTATTCTAGAATCCAGCCCATGTAGCTTACACTATACAACGTATTCATTAAAATGACACCCGAAAATTGAATGTTTATTATCCGATTGGTACCACGTTATGGTCAATTTTGTATGTGCAATGCTAAAATTATTCATAGTATAGATCCTAAAGCATGAATATGAATGTTTTAACAAAAATATTCATTTTAAGAACAGGTAAAATCTGACTTAATTTTTGTAAAAAATCATATAAATATTTGCTTCCGCGCCCGAAGTTTATAATTCTTCATCATATTTTAGCTAAAAGTAAACATTGCGACAAGAAAATTGCTATTTCAAGTGTTGTGTGTATTCTAGAATCTAGCTCACGTAGCTTACAATATACAACGTATTTATCAAGAATAGGTAAACTCTGACTTTTTTTTGTAAAATATCATATAAATATTTGCTTCTGCGCACAAATTTTATAATTCTTTATCATATTTTAGCTAAAAGAAAACATTGCAACAAGAAAATTGTTATTTGAAGTGTGGTAGGTAATCTAGAATCCAGTCTATGTAACGTATTTATCAAGAAAAGGTAAACTCTGACTGTATTTTTGTAAAAAATCATATAAATATTAGCTTTCGCGCCTGAAATTTATAATTTTTCATCATATTTTAGTTAAAAGAAAACATTGCAACAAGAAAATTGCTTTTTCAAGTGTGGTAGGTATTCTAGAATCCAGCCCATTTAGCTTACAATATATTATATGGCATGCCTTGCCTAGAGTAGACGTGCTTTTTTGTCGCTCCGCTGTGTTTTTATAAGTGCTGCACTATTTTATTTTTTTATATCGTTGTATATATTTATTTACATAAATTTTCTACGTTTACCTTTTGTGATCTACAATGTCCGCAACGAGAGATTTTTCTGCTATTGTTGAGCGCACAATCAGCTCTCTATTATCAAACGATAATTTTGTCGGTAAGCTCTTAGACAAGCTTATTGAGCGTTTTGATAAGAAGTTGGAGGAGCAAAAATCCCACTACGAAGGAGTCATCACCGAATTAACATCGCAAGTTAAATCATTGGAGGATCGGTTGGACCAGCAGGAGCAGTACTCCCGAAGAAACTGTATCCGTTTATTTGGTGTCTCTGAAGTGGTTGGTGAAAATACTGAAGATGTTGTGTGTTCTGTGTTAAATGAAAAGTTACGTGCTAATGTGGTGCCAGATATGATAGATCGATGTCATCGTACCGGTAAGAGGGATTCAACTATAAACAATTCATCCAAACCTCGCCCCATAATCATTAAATTCACCTCGTATAAACACCGCTCAGCTGTACTACAAAATCGTAGGAAACTGAAAGGTACTGGAATCACTATAAAAGAAGATCTCACTAAAAACAGACTTGAGTTATTAAAATTAGCGTCCATAAAGTTTGGTTTTAAAAATGTATGGTCTCATGACGGTGTTATTTTTGCTAAAATTGGCAGAACAATAAAGAGAGTTACACTTATGGATTTATAAATGTATTATAAATTTGTGTTAATTAAATTTGGAGCGTCAAATGCTATGCTTTATATTGCATTTGATTCTATATTTTATTTCAAATTGTATTTTTAAAGTTGATTCTTAATTTATTCAAACTTCATCTAGTGTCAATAACCTTTTAAACAAATATTAGCAAGATATTTCCAATTCAATTTAATTATTTTTTATTTAAATACACACATTTCATACACTGCAAAGTTTACTTGTCTATTTTTATACTTATTTATTTTTTGTTACACATTTGAATGTCAAATTCACTAACTATTTATTATCAAAACGTTAGAGGATTGAACACCAAGTTAAATTCATTCCATAATAACTTATTTACATCAGATTTAGATATCGTCTGTCTAAGTGAAACTTGGCTGAATAACAGTGTACACTCATCAGAATTGTTTTCATCTCAATACGATGTGTATAGAAAAGACAGAGACGCACTCAGGAGTGGCAAATTTCGAGGAGGTGGCGTTTTATGTGCTATTAACAATAAATTTAAATCTCAGTCTGTCAACTTCTCTTTACACCCTTCTTCTCTTTCTGATCTAGTTTGTGTAAAAGTTCATCTTTCTCCTAGTATCTTCATCTATATTATTGTTGTATATTTACCTCCACCTGTATCTAATGAGCAGCTAAATTACATTTTTGATTGTCTTGAATCGCTTCTTAATATATCGAATTCTAATTTTATTATTGTAGGTGATTTAAATATACCTAATTTAGTTAATAGAGACAATTGTAGAGATAATCTTACTTCTAATTTTATGAACTTTACAGAATTTTTAAATGCATGTCAATACAATAATGTTCTCAATACTAAAGCTAGAATATTGGATGTAGTTGTAAGTAATTTACCCTGCACTGTTACCCATGATCTTGATCCACTTATTGATGAAGACTCACATCATCCTGCTTTATCTGTTTCATTAAATTTTAACTGTATTATTAAATTCCCAAATGTTACTTACAATGATAAATCTCCAACCTACAATTTTTCAGCTGCCAATTATTACTTGTTATATAATTTACTGTCGCAAATTCATTGGAACGTTCTTAGACAATATGATGATCTAGATACTGCTTTTAAAAAATTTTATTCATTAATATATGATGTTTTTGAGAAATGTGTACCAAAATATAACAGGAATCCGTCTAATTATCCACCATGGTTCAACACTCAAATTATTAATAAAATAAAACTAAAACATCAATATCACAAGCTATATAAAATCTATAAAAATGAACAATATTTAACGGAATTTAAACAATTACGTACAACTATTAAAAAACAAATTAATATCGAATTCAACAAATATATTAATAATGTTGAATCTACATTATCCTCTGATCCAAAGAAATTCTGGAAATTTATTAATTATAAAAAACGATCTTCTAGTTTCCCCGGATGTATGAAACTTCATGATCATAAGTACGTCAACACACCTAGCATAGTACAGGGTTTCGCCGACTTCTTTGCCAGTGTTTATATTCCATCAGAACAGCAAAACTACTCAACTTCAAACATTAAGGTAGATAACTGTACACACAACAATGTTAATATTTCTTATGTCACGGACGACCATATTTTGGATGCAATTAAATGTTTAAAACCTAGTCGTAATCCTGGACCTGATAATTTACCAGCGTATATTATTAAGGCCTGTAGTCACATATTTCTTGAACCATTAAAATACTTATTCAACTTGTCTATCAAAAGTAAAGTCTTTCCCTCTATTCTTAAATCTTCTTTTATCACTCCAATTTTGAAATCAGGTGACGTATCTGATATCACTAATTATCGTCCAATTTGTATTTTATCAAATATTTCTAAAATTTTTGAATCTATTCTCTACAAACAGATATACAGCAGTGTTGAAAATCTTATTTCAGTTCATCAACATGGTTTCGTGAAGGGCAGATCTACAACAACTAATTTAATTAATTTTACTGAATATGCATTAAATTCTTTACATGATAATTCTCAAATTGATGTTATTTACACCGATTTCAGAAAAGCTTTTGATACAGTTAATCACTCTGTCCTTCTTCAAAAATTACAAACTAATTTCAATTTTTCTTCTGACCTTATTACTCTTCTTCAATCTTACCTTCAGTCTAGAACTCTTAAAGTACGTATTAATAACTATAATTCTTCACCTTTTATTGCCACTTCTGGTGTGCCTCAAGGGTCTAATCTTGGTCCATTATTGTTTGTTTTATTCATTAACGATATCGTTGATATTGTCAAAAATTCCGAAATTCTGCTCTATGCTGATGATTTAAAAATTTTTAGAATCATTAACAGTTTACAAGATTGTATTCTTTTACAAAATGATTTAAACAGATTATTATCTTGGTCTCGATCATCCAAATTATTTTTTAACTTTAGTAAATGTAAGATAATGAGCTATCTTGTCAAAAAATTTGTTTATACTTATCCATACATCATGGAGAACACTTATCTTGAAAGGATATCACAATTTAAGGATCTTGGAGTTATTTTTGATAGCAAGTTATCTTACAATTTACATATTGAGTACCTTAAAAAATCTTGTTTAAAAACATTAGGGTTCATTATAAGGTCTTGTAAACCGTTTCATAATTTGTATACTCTCCAACGTTTATATTATTCATTAGTTAGATCAAAATTGGTATATTGCTCACAAATATGGAATCCAATTTATAATAAATATGCTATTCAACTTGAATCTATTCAAAAACGATTTCTTAATTATTGTTACTATAAGAAACATAATCAATATCCCAGCTATGATACAGACTACGATTCTTTACTAACTGAATTCAAAATTATTTCCCTTTTCAATAGACGTAAAATACAATCATGTTTATTTCTCTATAAAGTTTTAAATAATGTTATTAATGACAGCTCAATTAAAGGTCATCTGTTTTTAAATATTCCCCGTAAAACCTCTAGAAATAAGCTTGCGTTTCACTGTAAGAGAACTAGAACTAATTATGAAATGAAATCCCCTGTATTTCAAATGTGTAACATTTTCAATGGTATTGCTTGCAGTATTGATATATTTGCTGACACCTTTAGTGCATTCAGACGAAGTTTGATTAATTATTTTACATTAGTAAAAATTTAATTTAAATTTGTATGTATTAATAGAATGAACTTTTCCTTCGTAATTTGTATTTTTTCTTGTATTTTTGTATTTTTTCTTGTATTTATTGCAATTTTGTGCAAGGCTTTTGTTATTTTGTTAAACTTTTCATATAATTGTCCTCTAATTGGAACTTATGTTCTGTAAGATAAATTGTTCAATAAATAAATAAATAAATATACAACGTATTCATCAAGAATAGGTAGAATCTGACTTTATTTTTGTAAAAGATCATATAAATATTTGCTTCCGAGCTCGAATTTTATAATTTTTCATTATATTTTCGCTAAAAGAAAACATTGCAACAAGAAAATTGTTAATTCAAGTGTGGTAGTTATTCTAGAATCCAGCCCATGTAGCTTACAATATACAAAGTATTCATCAAGAATAGGTAAAATCTGACTTTATTTTTGTAAAAAATCATATAAACATCTGCTTCCGCGCCCGAATTTTATAATTCTTTATCATATTTTAGCTAAAAGAAAGCATTGCAACAAGAAAATTGCTATTTCATGTCTGGTAGGTATTCTAGAATCCAGCCCATGTAGCTTACACTATACAACGTATTCATTAAAATGACACCCGAAAATTGAATGTATATTATCCGATGTGTACCACGTAATGGTCACTTTTGCATGTGCAATGCTAAAATTATTCTTAGTATAGATCCTAAAGCATGAATATAAATGTATTAACAAAAATATCCATTTTAAGAACAGGTAAAATCTGACTTAATTTTTGTAAAAAATCATATAAATATTTGCTTCCGCGCCCGAAATTTATAATTTTTTATCATATTTTAGATAAAAGAAAACATTGCAACAAGAAAATTGCTATTTCAAGTGTGGTAGGTATTCTAGAATCCAGCCCATGTAGCTTACAATATGCAACGTATTCATCAAGAAATGGTAAAATCTGACATTATTTTTGTAAAAAATCATATAAATATTTGCTTACGCGCCCGAATTTTATAATTTTTCATCCTAATTTAGCTAAAAGAAAACATTGCAATAAGAAAATTGCTATTTCAAGTGTGGTAGGTGTTCTAGAATCCAGCCCATGTAGCTTACAATATATAACGTATTCATTAAAATGACACCGGAAAATTGAATGTTTATTATCTGATTGGTACCACGTTATGGTCACTTTTGCATGTCCAATGCTAAAATTATCCATAGTATAGATAATAAGCCATGAATATGAATGTTTTAACAAAAATATCCATTTCAAGAATAGGTAAAATCTGACTTTATTTTTGTAAAAATCATATAAATATTTGCTTCCGCGGCCAATTTTATAATTTTTCATCATATTTTAGCTAAAAGAAAACATTGCAATAAGAAAATTGCTATTTCAAGTGTGGTAGGTATTCTAGAATCCAGCCCATGTAGCTTACAATATACAACGTATTCATTAAAATGACACCCGGAAATTGAATGTTTATTATTTGATTGGTACCACGTTATAGTCACTTTTGCATGTGCAATGTTAAAATTATCCATAGTATAGATCCTAAAGCATGAATATGAATGTTTTAACAATAATATCCATTTCAAGAATAGGTAAAATCTGACTTAATTTTTGTAAAAAATCATATAAATATTTGCGTCCGCGCCCGAATTTTATAATTCTTCATCATATTTTAGCTAAAAAAAACATTGCGACAAGAAAATTGCTATTTCAAGTGTGGTGGGTATTCTAGAATCCAGCCTATGTAGCTTACAATATAAAACATATTTATTAAGAATACGTAAACTCTGACTTTATTTTTGTAAGAAATCATATAAATATTTGCTTCCGCGCCCAAATTTTATAATTCTTTATCATATTTTAGCTAAAAGAATACATTGCAATAAGAAAATTGTTATTTCAAGTGTGGAATGTATTCTAGAATCCAGCCCATGTAGCTTATAATATACAACGTATTAATCAAGAAAAGGTAAAATCTGACTTTATTTTTGTAAAAAATCATATAAATATTTGCTTATGCGCCCGAATTTTATAATTTTTCATTCTATTTTAGCTAAAAGAAAACATTGCAACAAGAAAATTGCTATTTCAAGTGTTGTAGGTATTTTAGAATCCAGGCCATGTAGCTTACAATGTACAACGTATTGATCAAGAATAGGTAAACTCTGACAGTATTTTTGTAAAAAATCATATAAATATTTGCTTCCGCGCACTAATTTTATAATTTTTTATCATATTTTAGCTAAAAGAAAACATTGCAACAAGAAAATTGCTATTTCAAGTGTGGTAGGTATTCTAGAATCTAGCCCATGTAGCTTACAATATACAACGTATGCAACAAGAAAAGTTAAAATCTGACATTATTTTTGTAAAAAATCATATAAATATTCGCTTCCGCGCCCGAATTTTATAATTTTTCATAATATTTTCGCTAAAAGAAAACATTGCAACAAGAAAATTGCTATTTCAAGTGTAGTACGTATTCTAGAATCCAGCCCATGTAGTTTACAATATAAAACGTATTTATCAAGAATAGGTAAAATGTGACTGTATTTTTTTAAAAAATCATATAAATATTTGCTTCCGCGCCCGAATTTTATAATCCTTCATCATATTTTAGGTAAAAAAAAACATTGCAACAAGAAAATTGCTATTTCAAGTGAGGTAGTTATTCTAGAAGCCAGCCTATGTAGCTTACAATATACAACGTATTCACCAAGAATATGTAAAATTTGACTTTATTTATGTAAAAAATCATATAAATATTTGCTTCCGCGCCCGAATTTTACAATTCTTTATCATATTTTAGCTAAAAGAAAACAATGCAACAAGAAAATTGCTAATTTAAGTATAGTAGGTATTCTAGAATCCAGCCCATGTAGCTTACACTATATAACGTATTTATTAAAATGACATCCGAAAATTGAATGTTTATTATTTGATTGGTACCACGTTATGGTCACTTTTGCATGTGCAATGCTAAAATTATCCATAGTATAGATCCTAAAGCATGAATATGAATGTTTTAACAAAAATATCCATTTCAAGAATAGGTAAAATCTGACTTAATTTTTGTAAAAAATCATATAAATATTTGCTTTCGCGCCCGAGTTTTATAATTTTCCATCATATTTTAGCTAAAAGAAAACATTGCAACAAGAAAATTGCTATTTCAAGTGTGGTGGGTATTCTAGAATCCAGCCCATGTAGCTTACAGTATATAACGTATTTATCAAGAATAGGTAAACTCTAACTGCATATTTGTAAAAAATCGGCTAAAGTGTAGTATAGGTGCCCCAGATAGAGATGATGTGCGCATGCGTCGGAACGGCAGAAAACCAGAGGTTTTCAAACAAATATCTGACGCAAGCTTGTGTTACTGATATTTTATGAAACTATAGTATATTATTGTTTATTTTGTTTATAATACAGAGGATAGACTTTTCAATTTTTTCACTGCCTGTTGTTCTTTATTTCAACTGTAAATTAGTTAGGGTGTCCTTCATATCAACTGTAAATTACAACCATTCAGGTTTAGGTTAGGTTAGGTTTGGTTATTACACCCATTCAGGTTTAGGTTAGGTTAGGATTGTTTTAGGTTAGATTAGGTTTGGTTATTACACCCATTCAGGTTTGGGTTAGGTTAGGTTTAGGTTAGGTTTGATTATTACACTTATTCAGGCTTAGGTTAGGTTAGGTTTGTTTATTACACCCATTCAGGTTCAGGTTAGGTTAGGTTTAGGTTATGTTAGGTTTGGTTATTACACCCATTCAGGTTTAGGTTAGGTTAGGTTTAGGTTAGGTTTGGTTATTACACCCATTCAGGTTTAGGTTAGGGTAGGTTTGGTTATTACACCCATTCAGGTATAGGTTAGGTAGGTTAGGTTTAGGTTAGGTTAGATTTGGTTATTACACCCATTCAGGTTTAGGTTATGTTAGGGTTAGGTTAGGTTTAGGTTAGGTTTGGTTATTACACCCATTCAGGTTTTGGTTAGGTTTAGGTTTAGGTTAGGTTTGGTTATCACACCTATTCAGGTTTAGGTTAGGTTTGTTTATTACACCCATTCAGGTTTAGGTTAGGTTAGGTTTAGGTTAGGTTAGGTTTAGGTTAGGTTAGGTTTAGGTTAGGTTAGGTTTAGGTTAGGTTAGGTTTAGGTTAGGTTTGGTTATTACACCCATTTAGGTTTTGGTTAGGTTAGGTTTGGTTATTACACCCATTCAGGTTTAGGTTAGGTAGGTTAGGTTTAGGTTGGGTTAGGTTTGGTTATTACACCCATTCAGGTTTAGGTTTATAATGAAACTATAGTGCAGTTTTATTACATTTTATTTAGATTTTAATGACAATAATTTCCATAATATTATATCACAAATGGTGCTCGATGTGTTCTCTGTCCAACAGCTATCTGTCACAAAATAAATGCATGAAATATACATATACAGTCAGATATACGAACATTTATATTTACCTAGTTAAAGTTCCTACAGCACTTTTGCGTCTTGATTATTTCTTCCCGTAGTCCGGTCCGCTGCATTTAATTTCTACCGCATTATTTCCGAAATCTGTCTGTTACAATAAGTTTACATTAAATTTTGGTCTTTTTACGGCGAGCAAAGCGTCCAGTTTTACTAAGGAGGTTATTATACTTACTTAGTCGCTGGTGGACGGCGGGTAGATTTTTGGTATCGCCGCGAAAAAATCATTTTCTAAATTATTTTTATGTGACCGACGCCACATATATTCAAATAAATAGCTGTCGAAGGCGTCCTTGCAATGATTCCGATGCATGGATCTTTTAATTCCCGCCCATGTGCCTTCAATACTATTTGTGTGGGCGCCGGTCGTTGGATTTTTAAATTGAATTGAATGGTTGACTGTCAGGTGTACAAAACCTTCATCACCTAAACAATCGTATGCCCTCCAACAGTCACTGATTATTGTACTACCTGGTTCGATGTTGGTTTTTATTATGTTTAGAAGAACAGTTTTACATCTTTCATTTACAACACTCATGAAGCATTTGTTCGTACCCCGTTCAATTCCACCAAACACCCATTTACCATCCACACGTTTCCCACGATTATACTTTCTTATAATATAATATAAATATTTACTTCTTTTCCAGTTCTAAACGGAAATTAATTAATTTTTTTAAATTATCATATTTTTAAGGTCAAACCTTTCAAAATAATATAAAATTATAATTTTTTTTATTCAACATCAAAAAAGTACTATTTCTTCCATTTCGTAAAGTTTGAAGGTCATACTTTCCAAAATGCATAGAAATGGCCATTGTTTTGTTGCCGCTGATCTCGCAAAATAGCTTCTCAATAGCCTCCTAGTGGCAACATTCCAAACTACATGGGGCACCTACGCTACACTTTTACCAAAAATCATATAAATATTTGCTTCCGCGCCCAAATTTTATAATTCTTTATCATATTTTAGCTAAAAGAAAACATTGCAACAAGAAAATTGTTATTTCAAGTGTGGTAGGTATTCTAGAATCAAGCCCATGTAGCTTACAATATACAACGTATTCATCAAGAAAAGTTAAAATCTGATTTTATTTTAGTAAAAAATCATATAAATATTTGCTTCCGCGCCCGAAATTTATAATTTATCATCATATTTTAGATAAAAGAAAATATTGCAACAAGAAAATTGCTATTTCAAATGTGATAGGTATTCTAGAATCCAGCCCATGTAGCGCACAATATACAAAGTATTCATCAAGAGTAGGTAAAATCTGACTTTATTTTTGTAAAAAATTATATAAGTATTTGCTTCCGCGCCCGAATTTTATAATTCTTTATTATATTTTATCTAAAAAAAAACATTGCGAAAAGAAAATTGCTATTTCAAGTGTGGTAGGTATTCTAGAATCCAGCCCATGTAGCTTACAATATACAACGTATTTATCAAGAATAGGTAAAAGCTGACTTTATTTTTGTAAAAAATTATATAAGTATTTGCTTCCGCGCCCGAATTTTATAATTCTTAATTATATTTTATCTAAAAGAAAACATTGCAACAAGAAAATGCTATTTCATGTGTGGTAGGTATTCTAGAATCCAGCCCATATAGCTTACACTATACAACGTATTCAATAAAATGACACTCGAAAATTGAATGTATATTATCAGATTTGTACCATGTTATGGACTTTTTTGCATGTGCAATGCTAAAATTATCCATAGTATAGATCCTAAAGCATGAATATGAATGTTTTAACAAAAATATCCATTTTAAGAACAGGTAAAATCTGACTTAATTTTTGTAAAAAATCATATAAATATTTGCTTCCGCGCCCGAATTTTACAACTTTTCATTATATTTTACATAAAAGAAAACATTGCAACAAGAAAATTGTTATTTGAAGTGTGGTAGGTAATCTAGAATCCAGCCAATGTAGCTTACAATATGCAACGTATTCATCAAGAAAAAGTAAAATCTGACATTATTTTTGTAAAGAATCATATAAATATTTGCTTCCGCGCCTGAATTTTATAATTTTTCATCATATTCTATCTAAAAGAAAACATTGCGAAAAGAAAATTGCTATTTCAAGTGTGGTAGGTATTCTAGAATCCAGCCCATGTAGCTTACAATATACAACGTATTTATCAAGAATAGGTAAAATCTGACTTTATTTTTGTAAAAATCATAAAAATATTTGCTTCCGCGCCCGTATTTTATAATTCTTCATTATACTTTAGCTAAAAGAAAACATTGCATCAATAAAATTTCTATC
Source organism: Stenolophus ochropezus (assembly GCA_035578165.1). NCBI lineage: Eukaryota > Metazoa > Arthropoda > Insecta > Coleoptera > Carabidae > Stenolophus > Stenolophus ochropezus. Next base: position 102,217 of record JAQOWZ010000120.1, read on the forward strand.
TCAAGTGTAGCAGATATTCTAGAATCCAGCCCATGTAGCTTACAATGTACAACGTATTTATCAAGAATAGGTAAACTCTGACTGTATTTTTGTAAAAATTCATAAAAATATTTGCTTCCGCGCCTGAATTTTATAATTATTCATCATTTTTTAGCTAAAAGAAAACATTGCAACAAGAAAATTACTATTATAAGTGTGGTAGGTATTCCAGAATCTAGCCCATGTAGCTTACAATATACAATGTATTCATCAAGAATAGGTAAAATCTGACATTATTTTTGTAAAAAATCATATAAATATCTGCATCCGCGCCCGAATTTTATAATTCTTTATCATATTTTAGCTAAAACAAAACATTGCAACAAGAAAATTGCTATTTCAAGTGTGATAGGTATTCTAGAATCCAGCCCATGTAGCTTACACTATACAACGTATTCATTAAAATGACACCCGAACATTGAATGTTTATTATCCGATTGGTACTACGTTATGGTCAATTTTGTATGTGCAATGCTAAAATTATTCATAGTATAGATCCTAAAGCATGAATATGAATGTTTTAACAAAAATATTCATTTTAAGAACAGGTAAAATCTGACTTAATTTTTGTAAAAAATCATATAAATATTTGCTTCCGCGCCCGAAGTTTATAATTCTTCATCATATTTTAGCTAAAAGTAAACATTGCGACAAGAAAATTGCTATTTCAAGTGTTGTGTGTATTCTAGAATCTAGCTCACGTAGCTTACAATATACAACGTATTTATCAAGAATAGGTAAACTCTGACTTTTTTTTGTAAAATATCATATAAATATTTGCTTCTGCGCACAAATTTTATAATTCTTTATCATATTTTAGCTAAAAGAAAACATTGCAACAAGAAAATTGTTATTTGAAGTGTGGTAGGTAATCTAGAATCCAGTCTATGTAACGTATTTATCAAGAAAAAGTAAACTCTGACTGTATTTTTGTAAAAAATCATATAAATATTAGCTTTCGCGCCTGAAATTTATAATTTTTCATCATATTTTAGTTAAAAGAAAACATTGCAACAAGAAAATTGCTTTTTCAAGTGTGGTAGGTATTCTAGAATCCAGCCCATTTAGCTTACAATGTATTATATGGCATGCCTTGCCTAGAGTAGACGTGCTTTTTTGTCGCTCCGCTGTGTTTTTATAAGTGCTGCACTATTTTATTTTTTTATATCGTTGTATATATTTATTTACATAAATTTTCTACGTTTACCTTTTGTGATCTACAATGTCCGCAACGAGAGATTTTTCTGCTATTGTTGAGCGCACAATCAGCTCTCTATTATCAAACGATAATTTTGTCGGTAAGCTCTTAGACAAGCTTATTGAGCGTTTTGATAAGAAGTTGGAGGAGCAAAAATCCCACTACGAAGGAGTCATCACCGAATTAACATCGCAAGTTAAATCATTGGAGGATCGGTTGGACCAGCAGGAGCAGTACTCCCGAAGAAACTGTATCCGTTTATTTGGTGTCTCTGAAGTGGTTGGTGAAAATACTGAAGATGTTGTGTGTTCTGTGTTAAATGAAAAGTTACGTGCTAATGTGGTGCCAGATATGATAGATCGATGTCGTCGTACCGGTAAGAGGGATTCAACTATAAACAATTCATCCAAACCTCGCCCCATAATCATTAAATTCACCTCGTATAAACACCGCTCAGCTGTACTACAAAATCGTAGGAAACTGAAAGGTACTGGAATCACTATAAAAGAAGATCTCACTAAAAACAGACTTGAGTTATTAAAATTAGCGTCCATAAAGTTTGGTTTTAAAAATGTATGGTCTAATGACGGTGTTATTTTTGCTAAAATTGGCAGAACAATAAAGAGAGTTACACTTATGGATTTATAAATGTATTATAAATTTGTGTTAATTAAATTTGGAGCGTCAAATGCTATGCTTTATATTGCATTTGATTCTTAATTTATTCAAACTTCATCTAGTGTCAATAACCTTTTAAACAAATATTAGCAAGATATTTCCAATTCAATTTAATTATTTTTTATTTAAATACACACATTTCATACACTGCAAAGTTTACTTGTCTATTTTTATACTTATTTATTTTTTGTTACACATTTGAATGTCAAATTCACTAACTATTTATTATCAAAACGTTAGAGGATTGAACACCAAGTTAAATTCATTCCATAATAACTTATTTACATCAGATTTAGATATCGTCTGTCTAAGTGAAACTTGGCTGAATAACAGTGTACACTCATCAGAATTGTTTTCATCTCAATACGATGTGTATAGAAAAGACAGAGACGCACTCAGGAGTGGCAAATTTCGAGGAGGTGGCGTTTTATGTGCTATTAACAATAAATTTAAATCTCAGTCTGTCAACTTCTCTTTACACCCTTCTTCTCTTTCTGATCTAGTTTGTGTAAAAGTTCATCTTTCTCCTAGTATCTTCATCTATATTATTGTTGTATATTTACCTCCACCTGTATCTAATGAGCAGCTAAATTACATTTTTGATTGTCTTGAATCGCTTCTTAATATATCGAATTCTAATTTTATTATTGTAGGTGATTTAAATATACCTAATTTAGTTAATAGAGACAATTGTAGAGATAATCTTACTTCTAATTTTATGAACTTTACAGAATTTTTAAATGCATGTCAATACAATAATGTTCTCAATACTAAAGCTAGAATATTGGATGTAGTTGTAAGTAATTTACCCTGCACTGTTACCCATGATCTTGATCCACTTATTGATGAAGACTCACATCATCCTGCTTTATCTGTTTCATTAAATTTTAACTGTATTATTAAATTCCCAAATGTTACTTACAATGATAAATCTCCAACCTACAATTTTTCAGCTGCCAATTATTACTTGTTATATAATTTACTGTCGCAAATTCATTGGAACGTTCTTAGACAATATGATGATCTAGATACTGCTTTTAAAAAATTTTATTCATTAATATATGATGTTTTTGAGAAATGTGTACCAAAATATAACAGGAATCCGTCTAATTATCCACCATGGTTCAACACTCAAATTATTAATAAAATAAAACTAAAACATCAATATCACAAGCTATATAAAATCTATAAAAATGAACAATATTTAACGGAATTTAAACAATTACGTACAACTATTAAAAAACAAATTAATATCGAATTCAACAAATATATTAATAATGTTGAATCTACATTATCCTCTGATCCAAAGAAATTCTGGAAATTTATTAATTATAAAAAACGATCTTCTAGTTTCCCCGGATGTATGAAACTTCATGATCATAAGTACGTCAACACACCTAGCATAGTACAGGGTTTCGCCGACTTCTTTGCCAGTGTTTATATTCCATCAGAACAGCAAAACTACTCAACTTCAAACATTAAGGTAGATAACTGTACACACAACAATGTTAATATTTCTTATGTCACGGACGACCATATTTTGGATGCAATTAAATGTTTAAAACCTAGTCGTAATCCTGGACCTGATAATTTACCAGCGTATATTATTAAGGCCTGTAGTCACATATTTCTTGAACCATTAAAATACTTATTCAACTTGTCTATCAAAAGTAAAGTCTTTCCCTCTATTCTTAAATCTTCTTTTATCACTCCAATTTTGAAATCAGGTGACGTATCTGATATCACTAATTATCGTCCAATTTGTATTTTATCAAATATTTCTAAAATTTTTGAATCTATTCTCTACAAACAGATATACAGCAGTGTTGAAAATCTTATTTCAGTTCATCAACATGGTTTCGTGAAGGGCAGATCTACAACAACTAATTTAATTAATTTTACTGAATATGCATTAAATTCTTTACATGATAATTCTCAAATTGATGTTATTTACACCGATTTCAGAAAAGCTTTTGATACAGTTAATCACTCTGTCCTTCTTCAAAAATTACAAACTAATTTCAATTTTTCTTCTGACCTTATTACTCTTCTTCAATCTTACCTTCAGTCTAGAACTCTTAAAGTACGTATTAATAACTATAATTCTTCACCTTTTATTGCCACTTCTGGTGTGCCTCAAGGGTCTAATCTTGGTCCATTATTGTTTGTTTTATTCATTAACGATATCGTTGATATTGTCAAAAATTCCGAAATTCTGCTCTATGCTGATGATTTAAAAATTTTTAGAATCATTAACAGTTTACAAGATTGTATTCTTTTACAAAATGATTTAAACAGATTATTATCTTGGTCTCGATCATCCAAATTATTTTTTAACTTTAGTAAATGTAAGATAATGAGCTATCTTGTCCAAAAATTTGTTTATACTTATCCATACATCATGGAGAACACTTATCTTGAAAGGATATCACAATTTAAGGATCTTGGAGTTATTTTTGATAGCAAGTTATCTTACAATTTACATATTGAGTACCTTAAAAAATCTTGTTTAAAAACATTAGGGTTCATTATAAGGTCTTGTAAACCGTTTCATAATTTGTATACTCTCCAACGTTTATATTATTCATTAGTTAGATCAAAATTGGTATATTGCTCACAAATATGGAATCCAATTTATAATAAATATGCTATTCAACTTGAATCTATTCAAAAACGATTTCTTAATTATTGTTACTATAAGAAACATAATCAATATCCCAGCTATGATACAGACTACGATTCTTTACTAACTGAATTCAAAATTATTTCCCTTTTCAATAGACGTAAAATACAATCATGTTTATTTCTCTATAAAGTTTTAAATAATGTTATTAATGACAGCTCAATTAAAGGTCATCTGTTTTTAAATATTCCCCGTAAAACCTCTAGAAATAAGCTTGCGTTTCACTGTAAGAGAACTAGAACTAATTATGAAATGAAATCCCCTGTATTTCAAATGTGTAACATTTTCAATGGTATTGCTTGCAGTATTGATATATTTGCTGACACCTTTAGTGCATTCAGACGAAGTTTGATTAATTATTTTACATTAGTAAAAATTTAATTTAAATTTGTATGTATTAATAGAATGAACTTTTCCTTCGTAATTTGTATTTTTTCTTGTATTTTTGTATTTTTTCTTGTATTTATTGCAATTTTGTGCAAGGCTTTTGTTATTTTGTTAAACTTTTCATATAATTGTCCTCTAATTGGAACTTATGTTCTGTAGGATAAATTGTTCAATAAATAAATAAATAAATATACAACGTATTCATCAAGAATAGGTAGAATCTGACTTTATTTTTGTAAAAGATCATATAAATATTTGCTTCCGCGCTCGAATTTTATAATTTTTCATTATATTTTCGCTAAAAGAAAACATTGCAACAAGAAAATTGTTAATTCAAGTGTGGTAGTTATTCTAGAATCCAGCCCATGTAGCTTACAATATACAAAGTATTCATCAAGAATAGGTAAAATCTGACTTTATTTTTGTAAAAAATCATATAAACATCTGCTTCCGCGCCCGAATTTTATAATTCTTTATCATATTTTAGCTAAAAGAAAGCATTGCAACAAGAAAATTGCTATTTCATGTCTGGTATGTATTCTAGAATCCAGCCCATGTAGCTTACACTATACAACGTATTCATTAAAATGACACCCGAAAATTGAATGTATATTATCCGATGTGTACCACGTAATGGTCACTTTTGCATGTGCAATGCTAAAATTATTCTTAGTATAAATCCTAAAGCATGAATATAAATGTATTAACAAAAATATCCATTTTAAGAACAGGTAAAATCTGACTTAATTTTTGTAAAAAATCATATAAATATTTGCTTCCGCGCCCGAAATTTATAATTTTTTATCATATTTTAGATAAAAGAAAACATTGCAACAAGAAAATAGCTATTTCAAGTGTGGTAGGTATTCTAGAATCCAGCCTATGTAGCTTACAATATGCAACGTATTCATCAAGAAATGGTAAAATCTGACATTATTTTTGTAAAAAATCATATAAATATTTGCTTACGCGCCCGAATTTTATAATTTTTCATCCTAATTTAGCTAAAAGAAAACATTGCAATAAGAAAATTGCTATTTCAAGTGTGGTAGGTGTTCTAGAATCCAGCCCATGTAGCTTACAATATATAACGTATTCATTAAAATGACACCGGAAAATTTAATGTTTATTATCTGATTGGTACCACGTTATGGTCACTTTTGCATGTCCAATGCTAAAATTATCCATAGTATAGATAATAAGCCATGAATATGAATGTTTTAACAAAAATATCCATTTCAAGAATAGGTAAAATCTGACTTTATTTTTGTAAAAATCGTATTAATATTTGCTTCCGCGGCCAATTTTATAATTTTTCATCATATTTTAGCTAAAAGAAAACATCGCAATAAGAAAATTGCTATTACAAGTGTGGTAGGTATTCTAGAATCCAGCCCATGTAGCTTACACTATACAACGTATTCATTAAAATGACACCCGAAAATTGAATGTTTATTATCCGATTGGTACTTTTGCATGTGCAATGCTAAAATTATCCATACTATAGATCCTAAAGCATGAATATGAATGTTTTAACAAAAATATACATTTCAATAACAGGTAAAATCTGACTTAATTTTTGTAAAAAATCATATAAATATTTGCTTCCGCGCCCGAATTTTTGTAGTTTTTCACCATATTTTCGCTAAAAGAAAACATTGCAAGAAGAAAATTGCTATTTTAAGTGTGGTAGGTATTCTAGAATCCAGCCCATGTAGCTTACAATATACAACGTATTTATCAAGAATAGGTAAAATCTGACTGTATTTTTGTAAAAACTCATATAAATATTTGCTTTCGCGCCCGAATTTTATAATTTTGCATTATAAATTAGCTACAAGAAAACATTGCAACAAGAAATTTGATATTTCATGTGTGGTAGGTATTCTAGAATCCAGCATATTTAGCTTACAATATACAACGTATTCATTAAAATAACACCCGAAAATTGAATGTTTATTATCCGATTGGTACTACGTTCTGGTCACTTTTGCATGTGCAATGCAAAAATTATCTATATTATAGATCCTAAAGCATGAATATGAATGTTTTAACAAAAATATCCATTTCAAAAATAGGTAAAATCTGACTTAATTTTTGTAAAAAATCATATAAATATTTGCTTCCGCGCCCGAATTTTATAATTCTTCGTCATATTTTAGCTAAAAGAAAACATTGCGACAAGAAAATTGCTATTTCAAGTGTGATAGGTGTTCTAGAATCCAGCCCATGTAGCTTACAATATGCAACGTATTTATCAAGAATAGGTAAATTCTGACCGTATTTTTGTAAAAAATCATATAAATATTTGCTTCCGCGCCCAAATTTCATAATTCTTCATCATATTTTAGCTAAAAGAAAACATTGCGACAAGAAAATTGCTATTTCAAGTGTGGTAGGTATTCTAGAATCCAGCCCATGTAGTTTACAATATACAACGTATTTATCAAGAATAGTTAAACTCTGACTGTTTTTTTGTAAAAAATCATATAAATATTTGCTTTCGCGCCCGAATTTTATAATAATTCATCATATTTTACCTAAAAGAAAACATTGCAACAAGAAAATTGCTATTTCAAGTGTGTTAGGTATTCTAGAATCCAGCCCATGTAGCTTACAATATACAACGTATTCATCAAGAATAGGTAAAATCTGACTTTATTTTTGTGAAAAATCATATAAATATTCGCTTCCGCGCCCGAAATTTATAATTTTTCATCGTATTTTATATAAAAGGAAACATTGCAACAAGAAAATAGCTATTTCAAGTGTGGTAGGTATTCTAGAATCCAGCCCATGTAGCTTACAATATACAACGTATTCATCAAGAATAGGTAAAATCTGACTTTATTTTTGTAAAAAATCATATAATTATTTGCTTCCGCGCCCGTATTTTATAATTCTTCATTATGTTTTAGGTAAAAGAAAACATTGCATCAAGAAAATTGCTATGTTAAGTGTGGTAGATATTCTAGAATCCAGACCATGTATCTTACAATATACAACGTATTTATTAAAATGACACTGTAACGTGCTTTAAATATATTTCTTAATAGAAATGTAATAAAGACTAATTATATTAAATATTAAAAAAAAGGATTAATAAATACTTACTTGAAGTATTATTATCTTCCCAATAATTTATTATAAAAAAAGGCAGAAGGATAAAAGGATTAAAATGACACTTGAGGTTGGTTGATTTTAATTTAATAGGAATTTTGAATTATTTTAAAAACCGAACGATAGATAAAATTAACTAATTACTGTTGAGACGCTTGCTTGCAAACGAATGAATGAATTTTTCGAGAGCAAGAAGATTGAAAAAACTGACTTGTTCAGCATTTTTACCCCACTAATAATGAATGACTATAGCAGCTAATTATTTAAATTTTGGCGGTTTGTTACATTACCCCTTTCTTTATGAAAGAATGATACTCTCAAGTGACATTCCTTTACAAGTGTTAGTATGATATAAAATACAAAATAAAACTTAATAATATATTATATACGAAATTCACTCTGCACCTCCACATCAAAGTTCCTGGCACATATGAGGGCTGATCACTAAAGTCCCTGAGCACTCAATTCTCGTGGAAGGTGAGGTGGGTTACTACGAATAATTCTGTAACAGTTTATATTTTTAACAACTCTATCTATATTAAAATTAAAATGTATAAAAATAATAAAGCAATACATAAATTAAGTTTGATCCTGACGATTATCCGTCCAATGAGATGGGCTGTTGATCTCGGGGTAAAGGCGAGAAGGAGCTCCGGGTGTGGTTGTTGTCTCCGTATCACTGGTTGTATTCTGCTTCTTTTGTTTGCTCAATATATTTCGATGAATGAGCCAGTTAGTTAAAGTACCCCATATACTGGTGATAAGGTACCAACCGCAACCAATTGTATGGTAAATAGTGATTCCTCGAAGCCCTACTCCGCATACATACTTTATAAGTAATATAACATAATAAAATCCAATTTTACTGGAGCTAAATAGTCTTTGGTTTGTATTTTTACTGCAGCTGTAATAACGACGTTGTCCCAGGTGTGACCATTTTCATGATACGTTGTTCCTTTACAAGCTCCTTCGGGTGTTAGGCTGCCGTAGGCCACTAATGAGGCTGATGTTGTACCGTTCATATTTATTTCTCCGATGATTTGTCGGTAAATTTTTTAGTGTTTTGTATCTACGAATATTTCTACATTCTTGGGCTCCGATTTTCTATACATAATTTGCAATCCCATTTGTTACTGCAGAAGTGTGACTATGCATTCCACAGTAATATATAATTCGAGTTATTTTTACAAGACATGCTTGAACTGGTACGAGTTTAACTTCATTTCTTTGAATAACTTTGGCCTGGACCTGATCACTCTGGTAATCGTAGTCTGGATATGGACACTCTTCGACATCCTTCAGAGAAATGGTGGTCATATTGAGGACAGGTCCTTCGCAGTCATATGCAATAAACCCCCAGGACAGGGTCCAAAATATTGTGACTATGAGTGCCTTAACAATCATAGTTGGACATGAAACATTTTTCCCACAGTAACTGGTACTTATTTAGTTCTTAATCTAATGGTCGCTATAATCATCATACGTATTTGCTTTTTTTTAACTTATATTTAATTTTAGTGAAAACTTTTTTTCCTCAAAGGAAAAATAACGCAGTTTTAACACTTTTTCTGTGTAAAGGGTCTATGACCGGCTCGAATTTTATAATTTTGCATCATAAATTAGCTACAAGAAAACATTGCAACAAGAAAATTAATATTTCATGTGTGGTAGGTATTCTAGAATCCAGCATATGTAGCTTACAATATACAACGTATTCATTAAAATAACACCCGAAAATTGAATGTTTATTATCCGATTGGTACCACGTTATGGTCACTTTTGCATGTGCAATGCAAAAATTATCTATATTATAGATCCTAAAGCATGAATATGAATGTTTTAACAAAAATATCCATTTCAAAAATAGGTAAAATCTGACTTAATTTTTGTAAAAAATCATATAAATATTTGCTTCCGCGCCCGAATTTTATAATTCTTCATCATATTTTAGCTAAAAGAAAACATTGCGACAAGAAAATTGCTATTTCAAGTGTGATAGGTGTTCTAGAATCCAGCCCATGTAGCTTACAATATGCAACGTATTTATCAAGAATAGGTAAATTTTTAACTTCATTTCTTTGAATAACTTTGGCCTGGACCTGTTCACTCTGGTAATCGGAGTCTGGATGTGGACACTCTTCGACATCCTTCAGAGAAATGGTGGTTATATTGAGGACAGGTCCCTCGCAGTCATATGCAATAAACCCCCAGGACAGGGTCTTATTTAGTTCTTAATCTAAAGGTCGCTATAATCATCATACGTATTTGCTTTTTTTAACTTATATTTAATTTTAGTGAAAACTTTTTTTCTTCAAAGGAAAAATAACGCAGCTTTAACACTTTTTCTGTGTAAAGGGTCTATGACCGGCTCGAATTCCGGTAGGGCTCAGCTAGTCTCAACAATTTTGAATAGGCTTTCCAAAGGGCGTTACGTGAGATATTAGCCTCTCCAACTAAGTTAAACAAAAATCCAGAAGAGGTACTCGTGCTAAAGACGAATAGCGTACCTCAACTGGTGGATTCGAGCTATTAATTTTAATTTTCAAAAAATTTATTTTATATCCTTGCCTTTTCGATCGGATGCGAATTCAATAAAGTTGTAGACTTGTTGTGGTCACCAGTGCGTAACCGGGAATTCACCACCTAGACGAACTCACGCAGGAGATTTCGTCAGGATGCGAGAACCCCAGAGCATTACTCACGGGTGGGCACAACAGATCTATTAGAAATTATCCGATCGAATATTAATAATTTAATCGAACAGGAGGTCTCCTGAATGTGGTAGAACGTCTTAAGGGCATCGAGGTTGACGTTGACGCCGTAGGTGCTAATTCTTCCACGGTTAAAGAAGTGGGAATAGGATTTTGAAAATTTGATAACAATAAATTTAGACTAGTTTGTTCTAAAAATTCTGAATTTTCTAATTCTTCCTTATTTAAGATTTCGTTTTGGCTTGGCTCATCATCATGATTTGAAAATTTATTTTGACTGTGTTCATCAGTATATCCGAAATTCGGGTTTTTATAATAAGGTTTTAAACGATCTACATGTACAATTAGATCCTTCCTTTTTCCAACTTCTCGTACTTTATAGGTTACAGGTCCTTTTCTTTCTAACACTCTATATGGGCCTTCCCAAAATTTTGATAATTTTTTATTTAAACCAGATTTTACATGTGGATTGTGTAAATATACTAAATCTTCAATAGATACATGACGTTCTTTTGCTTTTTTGTTATATTGTTTTGTTCTAGACTCCCCTGACTTAGCTAAATTTTCTTTTATGTGATTAAATACAATAGGTAATTTTGCAGCTAATTCCGAAACATAATTTTGATCAACATCATATTTTACACGTCTTGGTTTTATAAATTCATCAATGGGTAATACGGGGTCTCTACCGTGAATAATAAAATAAGGACTGTATCCAGTAGAACTATGAACATGTGTTCGATAAGCCATTAATACTAAAGGTATCCACTCATCCCAATCTTGCTGATATTTATGAATATAATGAGATAAAATATCTTTTAGTACTCGATGACTACGTTCGAGTATTCCATTAGACTGTGGTCTATATGGGGTTGTTTGAATTTTTTCAATTTGTAATAATTTTCATGTTTCTTTCATAATTTCTGATAAAAAGTTTGCACCTTGGTCTGATATTAATTGTTTTGAAGTTCCATGCCGAGTTATAATATTGTCTACTAATGCTTTTGCTACGGTTTCGGCTCTTTGATTTGGAATAGGAATTGCCTTAGGATATCGTGAAAAATGATCTTGGAAAGTTAACAAATATTTATTTCCTTTATTAGTTGTTACGAATGGTCCAACTATATCCACTGATGTTCTTTCGAAGGGTTCTGAGATTTCTGAGATTTGTTGCATAAATGCATGTTTTAAGTGTGGACTTTTTTTTCGGCTATTACAAGCATGACATCTTGTTACATATTGAAAAATGTCATTCTTCATACCTGGCCAATAAAATCTACTATTTATTAATGAATATGTTTTTTGTTGACTCATATGTTCAGAAAAGGGTAAATTATGGAAATCATGTAAAACTTTTGCAATTAATGTTTTTGGTATTACCAGTTGTTCTTTTTGATTCTGGTTATCAACTTTGTATAAAATATTTTTGCTATCCTAAAAATATGAATCAGTACTTTTACTTTTATCTATAATTTCGTTAATAATATTTTTACAGAATGAATATTTTTCTTGTTCAATTTGAATTATTTGTTTATCCCAAACAGGTAATACTAAATTTTCTACAGTATTATTTATACTGTTAATGATTGATTCATTTTCAAATAATAAGTATATGTGAATTTTAATTGCAGAATTTTGAAAAACAAATTTTATCATTGATAAAACAATATCCCAATTTAAACGATTTAGTCCACAGCCAATTTTAGGCATTGCTAAATTTTCAACGTTGTTTTGTAAACAGAATTCTTTTAAATTTATCAAGCATTGGAAAATATTTTCATAAGTAGGTTTTTGGAAATATTTACTTTTAGTAATTAAATAAAATACATAATTTTGTGGAAAAATTAAAGTAGCTACCTCACCTACATTTTTACTTTGATTTTTCAAATAATTTACTTGACCAAATTGTTTTTTTAAATATTTTGGCAATTCCTTTACTCATATTAAAATCTTTTGACACGCAATGAGCCAAGGAAAAGGATAATAAGTCACCATATTTGATCGCAACGTTAGTAATATTTTTATTATTATTATAATTTTGAATATATTTAATAAAATCTTGAAAATTTTGTGAACATACATTATTTATCTCGTACATTCGGCTTAGCGCGTCAGCATTACCGTGTTTTCTTCCAGGTCTGTATTTAATATCAAAGTCATATTCGCTTAACAGAAGTGACCATCTTGATAATCTAGAACTACAATCTTTTAATGTTAGAAGCCATTTTAATGACCTGTGATCTGTAATTATTGTAAACTTTTTCCCGTATAAGTAACATCTAAATTGTTTAATTTCAAAGACAATTGCGAAACATTCTAATTCTGTTGTACTATAATTTTTCTCAGCCTTATTTAATTTTCTGCTTGCATATGTGATTGGTTTTTCGAAACCTCCTCTAACCTGACTTAAAATAACTCCCATTCCTACGCCACTGGCGTCGGTAGATAAAATAAAGAGTTCATCAAAATTTGGATAAAACAATACTGAATAATAGCTTCTTTCAATTTTGTAATAGACTGCTCGACTTCAGGAGTAATTTCAAATTTTACATCTTTTTTAGTTAAATTTGTGAGTGGTTCTGCATTCGGAAAATTTTGGAATAAATTTCCTATACCACCCGACTAGGCCTAAAAATCCTCGAACATCTTTAACACATTTTGGAAGAGGATATGATTTAATTGATTAAATTTTACTTCGGTCTGGTTTCACTCCATTTTCAGATATTATATGGCCTGAATATTTGCTTCTTTCATCATAAAATTACATTTTTAGGCTTTTAATTTAATATTTGCATTTTTTAGTCGGTCAAAAACTAAACTTAATTTTTTTAATATGATCCTCGATGCCTGAAGAATTAAAAATAAATATATCATCTAAAGATACCATACAAATTTCATTAATTAGGCCGGAAAGTGTAAAATTCATAAATCTTTGAAATGCAGCTGGAGCGTTACATAAACCAAAAGGCATTTTGTTATATTCATAATGACCATCAGGTACGAAAAATGCAGTTTTTTCTCTGTCATTTTCATCCATAACTATTTGATGATAAGCAGCTGTTACATCGATCACACTAAATAATTTAGAATTATTAAATTGTTCTATTTGTTCATTTAAATTTGGAATTGGGAAATAATGGAATTTAACGCACGATAATCTATACACATTCGTATTTTATTTTCACCTGACTCAGTTCTTTTTGTAATAAATACAACAGGGGCGGACCAAGGAGAATTTGATGGTCTTTTAATTTTGGATTTTAACAATCTATCAATTTCATCTTTAATAACTTGTCTCTGATGGAATGGAACACGATACGGGCGTTTTGAGATTGGCGGTACATTTTCTGTTATAATTTTATGTTTAACTTTAGTAGTACTCGTAAGTACAGAATCATTGTCAATAAAAATATCTTTGTACCTATTTAATAATTCTAGTAACAAATTTTTATTTTTTTCATCTAAATGTGATACATCTATGTCTTTAAAAATATCGCTTTTATTTTTCTGAATATTTCCTATTACCCTGACACTTTTTTTGTCGTTTTTATTATTTTCTTCAAAATTTTGTACAATTTTAAATTGATTGGTTGCTCTGCCCAATTTTGTATTTTGTTTTAATTCAACTTCAAAAGTATTTAAATTAATAATACGGCCCTGACAATATTTTATATTGCTTACACAGTGAGCTACATATACGCCGCTTATTGGCAGCTCATAAGCTTCTATTAAAATATTATCATTATTATTTAAATTCTTTTTTAATTTAAATTTAAAATTTGCTTCACTGTGAGCAGGAATTTTTAAATTTTCACATAATAAAATATCAGAAAAGTTATTATTAATTTTTGGTTTTACTTTTTCAGTGCAATTATTATTATTATTACTTAACCCTTGGACGACTTTATTATTATTAATTATATTATTTGTGTTTTTATTTGAAACACTTTTATTATTAATTGTGCCTTTATTTATTGCACTTTCTTTACTTTTATTTTCAATTTAATCTACGCTTCCATCAAAAATTTGTGACAAATTGCAAATATCAGATTGTTGACTGATATCAAGGGACCCCCAGCTTACTGGCAAAATCTCCTTCTAAGTGCGCTTTTGTACAATTCGAACGTAAAACGCGATCATTTATTGTTAAACAATTATTGTTATTATTTATTAGAGGTTTGTCGTCAAGGTTTTTCCCACACGAAGATTTTGATTCGGTGTGCATTTCTATTGTGTGCTTCTCTGAGTCACACGGTATATTTTTGATAGATACTACTGCTTTATCTTTACAGTTGCACTGAATACAATATTGCTTTTCTTTTAGAGTTAGACGTAATAATGATACGATTATATTAAAAACAAATTGACTTAATAAAATAATAAGAATAAAAAATTTAATTATTATATTTATTATAGTTGGTTTAAAATTTAATTTATAATTGTTATTGGGCAGGCATTCATTATTATTATTGTTGGTTTTTGTTTGGTTATCTAATTCTATGGTCTGAATTTCAATATTATTTAATTTTGATTCTTAATTTTTAATTTGGTATAACAATTTTTTATTTATTTCATCTTGTTCCTTACATTTCGTTTCTAAATTTTTGCTTTGTTTAGTTCGCCGTTCGTTTTCTATTAAAATATCAAAATTTTGTTGTATTGATTTGTTTGAAATTGTATAAATTTTTTCTTTAATAATACTAAGATTTTGATTTTCCTGATCCAAACATAATAATTTTATAGTAGTATTCCAAATATTAATTAATTGTTTATCAAAATAAATTTTTGCTCGAGTAAAATGAATAAAATCTCTACCGATTATACCATCTGCTTCTAACGGTAGTTTATTACCACATACTAAGACATCAAAATATGACTTAAGTACGTTTGGTTCGAAACCAACTTCTACTCGAGCTGTGCCAAGAATTGGTAATTTATGCCCTGTTACGCTGTTAAAATTATTTTTTGAAAATTTTGTTAATTTTTGTTCAATATTTTGTTCCAAAATAATTGTTACAGGAGAACCCTTGTCTATTAATAATGTTAATAATTTGGAATTTATGAATAAATTTATAAAACATGAAATATTTTCTAAATTATCATAAATATTAAAATATATGTCGGATGATGATTCTTTATACTCTTTCTGAATAATGGGCGAAACTGACATTCCCCTATTTAATTCTGAATTTAATTCTCTCCGATCCGAGGTTTGAACGGAGGACGATTTAAGTTTTTTGATTTTTTTGGAATTGCACCCTTTGATTTAGACGTAGAGGATGTTGTCAAATTGTTAGACCTATTTACTAATGTATTTTCAGACCTACAATTTTAATTCGATTTTAAAAGAAAACATCGTTCTATTGTATGGTTATATTTCCCACAATTTGAACAATTATATTTAAAAGTATTCAATTTATTAAAATTTTTATTTTGTTTTCTAAACCAACAATTTTCTGTTATATGATTATTTCTGTTACAATTTTGACAATATAATTTATTATTTTTGATATTATTTTGATTTTGTTCATTGTTATCCTGTTTAAAATTTGCATTAGGATAATTTTTAATTTGTTTAAAATTACTTACGGACTTTTGATATTCCCGCTGTGCAATATTATTAAAATTTTTATATCTAATTTTCAAGGATAACTGATTTTGTTCTTCATAGCACGCAATTTCTTGTGCTATTTCTAAATTTAAATTCTTTTCCCTAATAAGTGCCAAACCTATTTTGTCTATAATTTCCCTTTTTAACCCTGTTTTAAATTGATTTAAAATTAATTTTGAATTTTGTTTTACAATTCCAGGCTTTTCTCCATTTGTAGCATTTAATAAATCTTCGGCCAAAATATCAGCCCTAATTGCTTGAAGTCGTGTAACAAATTGAGGCACAGTTTCGTCATGTCTCTGATAACATTTGCTTAAATTAATTAATGCTAAACTTGGTGTTTCATATATTAAGAATCGTTTAAACATTTCTTTTGTAAAATTTTCATTATCTAACGTATCTAAATTTGAATTAACTTCGAAAAATTTCAATGCATCCCCTGATAATCTATATTTGATTAAATTTAGCGTCGTAGCCTGGTTCCAGTTATCTAATTTTGCTCCCCGTTCTATTTTCTGAAAATATGATTTTGGGTCTTTTCCTGAAAAACTATCTATAGTGTTTGCTATCATGCCTAATGGCATGCTAAAAAAATTTAGAGGATTTTGATTTCCTGTTTCAGAAGTAGAGGGGGTATTTTCATTTCCTGTTTCAGAAGTAATGGGGGTATTTTCGTTGTTCGACATTATTATTATTTATATATATTCTTAAAATAAATAATCAGTCTGCAGAGCTAATAAAAAATCCCTGCCACCAAATTTGTAACGTGCTTTAAATATATTTCTTAATAGAAATGTAATAAAGACTAATTATATTAAACATTTAAAAAAAAGATTAATAAATACTTTCTTGAAGTACTATTATCTTCCTAATAATTTATTATAAAAAAAGACAGAAGGATAAAAGGATTAAAAGGTTTTGGGAGGTTTGAGAGGTTTTGGGTTCGTAGCCCTCGTAGGTAAATAATGGATTTTCTTAGCTCTACACACTAATTTATTCTTACAAACCACAATATTCTAAAGTAATAAAAGTTTATACTTACAATTTAGTTCAGGGAGTTGTAGGAGAGACACTTGAGGTTGGTTGATTTTAATTTATTAGGAATTTTGAATTATTTTAAAAACCTAACGATAGATAAAATGAACTAATTACTGTTGAGACGCCTGCTTGCGAACGAAAGAATGAATTCTCTGAGAGCAAGAAGATTAAAAAAACTGACTTGTTCAGCATTTTTACCCCACTAATAATGAATGACTATATCAGCTAATTATTTAAATTTTGGCGGTTTGTTACAGCACCCGAAAATTGAATGTTTATTATCTGATTAGTACCAGGTTATGGTCACTTTTGCATGTCCAATGCTAAAATTATCCATAGTATAGATCCTAAAGCATGAATATGAATGTTTTAACAAAAATATCCTTATCAAGAATAGGTAAAATCTGACTTTATTTTTGTAAAAAATCATATAAATATTTGCTTCCGCGCCCAAATTTTATAATTCTTTATCATATTTTAGCTAAAAGAAAACATTGCAACAAGAAAATTGCTATTTCAAGTGTGGTAAGTATTCTAGAATCCAGCCCATGTAGCTTACAATATACAACGTATTCATCAAGAATAGGTAAAATATGACTTTAATTTCGTATTTTATTTATTTATTTATTAATATTTATTCTTGCCAAGTAGCTTAGAATCTACAGAAATAATATATACATTTTTATTCTACATTGTGTGTGTAATATATTTATGCTACTGTTCTCTTCTTAATGATTTCGCTCATCCACTTCTCTTCTGATCCTAGATCGTCTAACAGCTCCATTTATTCTCTATCTTCTCTTTTTACTTCTCTGCAATATTCCTTTAAAAGTTTAAGTGTTTCATTTTCTCTGCCACATAATCTGCACCCCCTTTCTTCCTTTGGTAACCAATACTGGTTGCCTCTTTCTTCGTTACCGCATCTGAATCTGGCTATCATTTTGATGTTTTTCTTTGGGTTTAATACGGTAACGTGGTATCTCCATTGTTTGTATCTGTTTGTATCTTTTGTTGTAATTGGATTGATTTATTCTGCTTTGTTGTTCCTGTTTCTGTATATCCCAATCTCGTTGTTGTACAGCGAGGATCACACTTTCTTCATTTATTCGATTCCTCCCTATTTGCTTTTCCGAGTATCCAATCCTTTCGTAATACACCTTTCTTGTGTGTCTTTATCTTGTTAGTTTTATATTGTCGTCCTCTCCCTTCCTTATAACTTTCCAGCATTCTTTCAGTATTGAATTCTCTGAATTTCTAACTCTTTCTTCGTATTTCACTGCTCTCTTTCCTGTTTCCACTCGAAGTTTTGCCACTTTCATTTGTCGAGGCCCAGGATCCATTTTATGTAGCGTACTTGTATATCTTCTATTAGTTTGTGCTCTGTCCATCCAAAAATTTCCGCCCCATAAATTAGAATACTTTTTACTATTGCTTCGAACATCATCTATCTTATTGGCATATTCGTCTTGAACTTTTTTTCACCTATACTCCATATTTGTTTCATTGCCACAATTGCCTTCCTTTTCTGGTACTCTAAGTGTTTTGTGGCTTGGTTATTCCTCTAGAATGTATATCCCAAATATCTGAATTCTTTAACCTATTCGATACTTCAATTTATCTACTTCCATACTTCAGAGGTTTCTCTACCTCCACCTTTTTTGAATTTCATCATTTTTGATTTTTGCGCGTTGAGATTCATATCTTTTCTTCTTAAATACAGTTAAAGTCTTTTCAGCATTGCTTTCCTTCCAGGTGAATCTTTCGCGACTATGACAATGTCATCCGCGTACGCTAGAGATCATATTTTCTTTCTTCCTATTACATTGCCGCCTGTTTGCTCTTTGCTGAGGAATTCTTTTGTATCCGCTATATATAGTGAAAATAATGTTGGGCTTAATGGACATCCTTGCCTTAAACCTTTTTCTGTCCAGATCTCCTCTGTGGTTCTGTCCTTTACTTTTATCACCGATATAGTTTCTCTGTAGATATTCTCTAAGTTCGCTAACAATTGTTTATCTATATTCATATTTGTTAAAGTTCTAAACAGGTGATCTCTATTTACATTATCGAACGCTGCTCTCAGATCTGCAAACAATGCGTATAACTTTCCCTTATCTTTGCGGATCTCGTTTTCAATCATTTAATTAAGTATATAAATATTGTCTGTTGTTCTTCTTGTTGTCCGAAAACCTGCCTGGTTTCCTGGTATGAGATTTTTTACTCTTATTTCTTCCTCCAATTTTTCTTGTAAAATCATCGCATAGATCTTGAGCGCTGTATCTATTAATGTTATTCCTCTATAATTTTCTACTTTGTCTATGTCTCCGTTTTTATGAATCGGTTGTATAATTCCTTTTCCCTATCTAGTACGTATTTGTGCGATGCGCCATACTTTGTTAATAATACTTGTTAATATTCTTAATAAGTTCTCATCTGCATATATCCAGGCTTCATTTGTGATGTCGTCTTCT
This sequence comes from Stenolophus ochropezus, assembly GCA_035578165.1. Lineage (NCBI taxonomy): Eukaryota > Metazoa > Arthropoda > Insecta > Coleoptera > Carabidae > Stenolophus > Stenolophus ochropezus. The sequence goes on from JAQOWZ010000120.1 coordinate 122,153, forward strand.
CCTGCCGCTTTTCGTTTTCTTAGTTTACTAATTTGCACTTTAACTTCTTCTAGTGTTATCTCTTCTACATCTCCACCTATTTTCTGTTTATTTTCTTCTCTTCTTAGTATTTTGGTATTTTTCTCATCTAAAAGTGTGCAAAAATGGACCTTCCATTCCTCTTCGGATATTTGTTTTGATATCTCTTGTTTCTTTTTCCTCTCTTTACTAATAAAACTCCATGCCTCCGTCTCTGTCTATATTCTCTGCAGCTGTTCCTCAATTTCTTTCTTTTTGTTTTCCTTTTGTTTTATAAACAATTTTTTATATTCTTTTAATTCATTTTTGTATTCTTCTTCAGTGATTATCCCATCTTTCCATTGCTTACGTTTCTTTCTCATTTTTCGTTTTTTTTCCAAACAGCTACTATTCCACCAGTCATTTCTGTATGTGTTTCTTGAGTTCACTCTTATTTCTTTTTTGCGTGTGGCTTCATTTATTTTACTTATGAGCTCGTTTACTTGTTCCTCCACATTACTCTCTTTTACTTCTATCTCTCTGGTTTTTATGTTGTAATTTTCTATGTCTTCTTTTTCCCATACAACTTTTCGAATAATTACTGGATCATATTCTTTTATTATTACACTATTTTCTAGTTCTAAGCTTAATAGTTGATTGTCGGATTCTACTGTATTAATTACTTTCATGTATCTAATTTTCCCCCAACTCTCTTGATTTGCTATTATATATTCCATTACTGTCTTTTCTCCTCTTTTACCTATGTATGTGAAGTCACCCACCTCGTCTCCTTTTATGTTTCCATTTAGAATAGTCCAATCTCTGTTTCCACATTCATCAATTAAAGCTTTCCTATATATGTTTATTATTTTGTCCTTTGTGCTTCTTTTCTCTTGTCTTCCTGTTTTGGAATTCCATAGCGCTCCTTCCTCGCCTATTCTGGAATTGAAATCCCCTCCTATAATTATCTTATTTTCGTTAGTATCTTACATTTTCTCTCTTATTTCTGCAAGAATTTCGTTTATTATATTGTCATTATATACCGTGAGTATTCTCCATGCCTCGTTGTCAATTTTAATTTTTCTTTCCATAATGTTTTCATTGAAAATGGTTTCTTTTGCTTCTTGAATGTGTTTCCTGATACCTGTTACCATTCCTCCGTTTGCTCTTACCTTTTTATTTAGTCTCTTTGCGTATTTAATTTTCCATATGAAATCTCTGGGCATTTTATTTTTCCACTTATTCCAATCTTTTTCCTCTAGCCAAATTTCTGTTAACCCTACTATATCATATTTATTTATTGTATCCCAAAAATCTTTATCTTTACTTTTTATTCCCGCAATATTCCAAAAGCCTAATTGTATGTTAACTACTTCTTTATTATTCCTATTAATTAGTTTTTTGAACTTTTAATTAAGCTTTTTTGTTCTTCATTCAATTCATACCAATCTCTACCGATTTTTAATATTCTGTATCCTATCTTTACTATATTTTTCAGCTCTTTTTCTTCTTTAGCTCTTTTTGAGATTTCATTTTGAATTATCCATTCATTGTACGTCATGTCGTTATCTATGTAAAAATTGGTGCCTCTCAGTTTATTTTTGTTACTCATCACTAGTTTCTTGTCTTCCCATGAATTTACAGTCGCTACTATCGCTTGCTTTTCTTTTAACTTTCCAACTTTGTACGCCTTTGTTACTTTCGTTGTTATTCCCATACTGCTTTTTATAAAGTTTTCAACCTCATGAGTATCTTCCAGTGCCGCTCCTTTTATTATATTATTATTCTTTTTTTTTCTATTTTCTAATTCTTCATCATATTTTTGCTAAAAGGAAACATTGCAACAAAAAAATTACTTATTCAAGTGTGGTAGGTATTCTACAATCCAGCCCATGTAGCTTACAATATACAACGTATTCATTAAAATGACACCTGAAAATTAAATGTTTAATATCTGATTAGTACCACGTTATGGTAACTTTTGCATGTCCAATGCTAAAATTATCCATAATATAGATCCTAAAGAATGAATATGGATATTTTAATAAAAATATTCATTTCAAGAATAGGTAAAACCTGACTTTATTTTTGTAAGAAATCATATAAATATTTGCTTCTGCGCCCGAATTTTATAATTCTTCATCATATTTTAGCTAAAAGAGAACATTTCAAGAAGAAACTTGCTATTTTAAGTGTGGTAGGTATTCTAGAATCCAGCCCATGTAGCTTACAATACACAACGAATTCATTAAGAAAAGGTAAAATCTGACTTTATTTTTGTAAAAGAAAACATTGCAACAAGAAAATTGCTATTTCAAGTGTGGTAGGTATTCTAGAATCCAGCCTATGTAGCTTACAATATACAACGTATTTATCAAGAAAAGTTAAAATCTGACTTTATTTTTGTAAGAAATCATATAAATATTTGCTTCTGTGCCCGAATTTTATAATTCTTCATCATATTTTAGCTAAAAGAGAACATTGCAACAAGAAAATTGCTATTTTAAGTTTGGTAGGTATTCCAGAAACAAGCCCATGTATCTACCAATATACAACGTAATCATCAAGAAAAGGTAAAATCTGACTTTATTTTTGGAAAAAATCATATAAATATTTGCTTACGCGCCCGAATTTTATAATTTTTCATCATATTTTACCTAAAAGAAAATATTGCAACAAGAAAATTGGTATTTCAGGTGTGGTAGGTATTCTAGAATCCAGCCAATGTTGCTTACAATACACAACGTATTCATCCAGAATAGGTGAAATCTGACTTTATTTTTGTAAAAAATCATATAAATATTTGCTTCCGCGCCGGAATTTTATCATTTTTCATCATATTTTAGCTAAAAGAAAACATTGCAACAAGAAAATTACCATTTCAAGTGTGGAAGTCATTCTAGAATCCAGCCCATGTAGCTTACAATATAAAACCTATTCATCAAGAAAAGGTAAAGTCTGAACTTAGTTTTGTAAAAAATCATATAAATATTTGCTTCCGCGCCCAAATTTTATAATTCTTCATTATATTTTAGCTAAACGAAAACATTGCAACAAGAAAATTGCTATTTTAAGTGTGGTAGGTATTCTAGAATCCAGCCCATGTAGCTTACAATATACAACGTGTTCATCAAAAATAGGTAAATTCTGATTTTAATTTAAAAAAAAAGCATATAAATATATGCTTCCGCGTCCGAATTTTATAATTCTTCATCATATTTTAGCTAAAAGACAACATTGCAACAAGAAAATTGCTATTTCAAGTGTGCTAGGTATTCTAGAATCCAGCCCATGTAGCTTACAATATACAACGTGTTCATCAAAAATATGTAAATTCTGACTTTATTTTTGAAAAAAATCATATAAATATTTGCTTCCGCGCCCGAATTTTATAATTCTTCATCATATTTTAGCTAAAAGACATCATTGCAACAAGAAAATTGCTATTTCAAGTGTGGTAGGTATTCTAGAATTCAGCCCATGTAGCTTACAATGTACAAGAATAGGTAAAATCTGACGTTATTTTTGTAAAAAATCATATAAATATTTGCTTCCGCGCCCGAATTTTATAATTCTTCATCATATTTTAGCGAAAAGAAAACATTGCAACAAGAAAATTGCTATTTCAAGTGTTGTAGGTTTTCTAGAATCCAGCCCATGTAGCTTACAATATACAACGTATTCATCAAGAATAGGTAAAATCTGACTTTAATTTTGTAAAAAATCATATAAATATTTGCTTCCGGGTCTGAATTTTATAATTCTTTATCATATTTTAGCTAAAAGAAAACATTGCAACAATAAAATTGCTATTTCAAGTGTGGTATGTATTCTAGAATACAGCCTATGTAGCTTACAATATACAACGTATTAGTCAAGAAAAGGTAATATCTGAATTTATTTTTGTAAAAAATCATAAAAATATTGGCTTCCGCGCCCGGATTTCATATTTTTTTTACCATATTTTAACTAAAAGAAAACATTGTAACAAGAAAATTGCTATTTTAAGTTTGTGATGGTATTCTAGAATCCAGCCCATGTAGCTTACAATATACAACGTATTCATCAAGAATAGGTAATATCTGACTTTATTTTTGTAAAAAATCATATACGTATTTGCTTCCGCGCCCGAATTTTATAATTCTTCATCATAGTTTAGCTAAAAGAAAACATTGTAACTAGAAAATTGCTTTTTTAAGTATGGGATGGTATTCTAGAATCGAGCTCATGTTGCTTACAATATACAACGTATTCATAAAGAATAGGTAAAATCTGACTTTATTTTTGTAAAAAAAAAATATGCGTATTTGCTTCCGCGCCCGAATTTTATAATTCTTCATCATAGTTTAGCTAAAAGAAAACATTACTACAAAAAAATTGCTATTTCAAGTGTGGTAGGTATTCTAGAATCCAGCCCATGTAGCTTATAATATACAACGTATTCATCAAGAATAGGTAAAATCTGACTATATTTTTATGAATAATCATATAAACATTGGCTTCCGCGCCTAAATTTTATAATTCTTTATCATATTTTAGCTTAAAGAAAACATTGCAACAAGAAAGTTGCTATTTCAAGTGTGGTAGGTATTCTAGGTTCCGGCCCATGTAGCTTACATTATACAACGTATTCATCAAGAAAAGGTAAAATCTGACTTTATTTTTGTAAAGATTCATATAAATATTTGCTTCCGCGCCAGAATTTTATAATTCTTCTTCATATTTTAGCTACGAGAAAACATTGCAACAAGAAAATTGCTATTTCAAGTGTGGTAGGTATTCTAGAATCCAACCAATGTAGCTTACAATACACAACGTATTCATCAAGAATAGGTAAAATCTGACTTTATTTTCGTAAAAAATCATATACATATTTGCTTTTGCGCCCGAATTTTATAATTCTTCATCATATTTTAGCTAAAAGAAAACATTGCAACAAGAAAATTGCTATTTCAAGTGTGGTAGGTATTCTAGAATCCAGCCCATGTAGCTTACAATATACAACGTATTTATCAAGAATAGGTAAAATTTGAATTTATTTTTGTAACAAATGACCCTGGGGTCGCTACATTGCCCCCTCCTTAAGACTGTTTCTTCCCGGAAAAGTTCATTATGACGAAATATGCATGCATCACCATTGGTGCATCTGGAAGTCTTGAAGAAATTACAGTCGACGGTTCGTTTGAGCTCTTCTTGACCGGTAGAGTTGAAGCTGCAGACCAGAATTTCCACTCCAGGAAAGCGGAAGATTGTTTCTAACATGCTTCTAACAATCCTCTAATCCAATCCATCTAGTCCACAGCCTATCTTCGGTACTGCCAGCTTCATGATGTCGTTCTCCAACAGATGGTTCTTCATATCGCACAACGTGTCCCATTAACTGCGGTATGACGGCTTCTGATATGAGTATTGTTTGGTAACCAGGTAGTAAAGGTACCGCTAGTTTTCTACGTTATCATCCTTCAGTTGTAGCGTTTTTCCGACAGTTGGACGTTGGTTGGCCAGTTCTTGTACTCGTCCAAATTTTCTTTTAAAAACTAAAGCGATGCCGCGGGACATTTTAATATCTTTCGCTACACAATGTGCCAGGGAATACTCTGGGGACACGGTGAACAGATCTCATTGTTCTTCTCGTGTCACGCCAAATCGAGCCTTATGACCAGTAGAATGACTTTCCATGAAGTCTTCAAATGTAGGTTCCTCAGCTACAACCCGGCGTACCGGCGCTCCACGATGATCATCAAAATTATCACCAGCGAAAGGGGCTAACCGATTGAAGTGGACTACTCTCGGCTTTCCATTAGGTGTTTTCCTAATTCTGTAGACTAGATAATTTGTTCTTTTTCGATCTCGTCGGGACATTCCCAATTCTTTTGCAGCTTCGGTGATGAGCCACGACGTCTTTGTGGATTATACAGCCACACCAAATTTTCAGGTTGATAACCACCTTTTTCAGCCTTAACATCGTACTGGTCTTTCATCCGATCGCTGGCACCTTGAATATTTGTACGGACTTGTTCATGGATGTCATTCATTCTTCTCCGTAAGTCCGTTACATAGTCCTCCCCGGCTAGATCTTCACCGGGTTTACCAGATCGCATGGTAAGCGCAACTCCCGCCCGAATAAGATGTTTGCTGGTATCTGCCCTGTTGTCTCATGCACGAATGAACGGTTAGCCAACAAGAACAGATGAAGATGTTGGTCCCAGTCCCGTTGATGGTTAGAGACTACCTTTGACAAATACCGATTTATTGTTCTATTCATCCGTTCAACCATGCCATCAGACTGCGGGTGTAATGCAGTAGTTCTGATTTTCTTTATTCCTAATATCTTGCAGATATTTTGGAACAGAGCAGACTCAAAATTCCTTCCTTGGTCGGAATGTATCTCTCGCGATACTCCAAATCGGCAGATGCATTCTTTCACCAAAACTTCAGCGACAGTTACGGCTTCCTGGTTGGGTAATGGGTAGGCCTCAATCCACTTAGTGAAGTAGTCCATTACTACCACTATGTATTTATTTCCCTCGTCAGTTTCTGGGAATGGGAATCGCAATGCGTTCAAAGGGACTTCCAACGTTATATTGGCGCATTGGAGCTCTTCTTTTCCTATGTGGCCCGTTACTTCCCGCGCAGACCACACATTTCTTGCACCACTCTTTAACATCTTCTTTGCAATTCACCCAGTAAAATCGTTGGCGCACTCTCTCAAGGGTTTTTTTCACTCCAAAATGTCCAGATCCGTCGTGGATCTCCTCCAATCCTTCCGGTACTCTATTCCTAGGAATTATCAGCTAGGTCCTACTCACAGAACCTTCAGTATACTCTATGACACGTTTCAGAAGGCCCTCTTCAACCACAATAGAGTCCCACTGTGCCCATTAAGATTTTACACTTTGTGAGTGTCGTGCAACATCTTCCCAAACTGGTCTGCTATCGCCACGTTTCCAATCTCGTATGATTTTCAAGTCCGAGTCATTCTCTTGGTCCTTGCGAAGGTCTTCCGTTTACCAACTATCATTCACTACTGTTGTTCTGGCGATGGTAGAGAGTTTTTCTTCTAGACGACTGCAATGCTTGCATTTGTCCTGGCAAGGTCTTCTTGATAATGCGTCAGCATTACGATGGCTTGTACCTGCTCGATGCTCAATAACGAAGTTATATTCTTGCAATCTTTCAATCCATCTAGCTGCCTGACCTTCAGAATTCTTAAATTGTAGCAGCCATTTGAGAGCAGCGTGGTCAGTTCTTATAAGAAATCTTCTACCGTACTTATTTGTAGAAGTGCTCCACAGATTTCACGACAGCCAAAAGTTCTTTTCTATTGACGCAATAATTACTCTCTCGTTTTGACAAGGTCTTACTAAAAGAGGCAATAACCTTCTCTTGTCCGTCTTGTATCTGGGAAAGAACGCCACCATTTCCAACGTTGCTGGCATCTGTATCAAGAACAAATTCTCCATCTGGTAAAGGATAACTTAGGACAGGTGCGCTTGTCAAGTAATATTTAAGTTGTTTGAACGCAGCTTGACAGTCCATCTCCCAGATAAATTTTCTGCCTTCTTCAGTAAGTCTTGTCAACGGCTTCGCTATGTTGGCAAATCCAGGTACATAACGTCGGTAGTATGTACAGAGACCAAGGAAACTTCTCAATTCGTGTTTATCTCTCGGTACTGGCCAGTCAATCACAGCCCTTATTTTCTCAGGGTCAACTGCAATTCCCTTACCAGAAACTACGTGTCCAAGATAATGAACTTGTTTTTGAAATAAGTGACACTTCTTTGGACTGAGTTTCAGGTTAGCCTTCCTTAATCTTTGGAAAACCTCCTCCAAGTTCTTTATGTGGTCCTCGAACGTTTTTCCTACCACAATAATATCGTCGAGGTAAACCAAACATTTTTTCCACGACAGTCCAGCCAACACGGTTTCCATAATTCGTTCAAACGTTGCAGGGGCATTGCAGAGCCCAAATGGCATAACAGTAAATTGCCAAAGACCGGTACCGATGGTAAATGCCGTCTTTTCTTTGTCTCTTGGGTCTAAATCCACTTGCCAGTATCCGCTCTTTAGATCAAGAGTGGAGAAGAACTTTGATCCTGCCAATGTGTCCAGTGTATCGTCTATTCGGGGTAGCGGGTAGCTATCCTTCTTCGTCACGTTGATAAGTTGACGATAATCGACGCAAAATCTCGTAGAGCCATCCTTCTTCTTCACTAGCACCACTGGTGAAGCCCATGGACTGCTTGAAGGTTCAATCACACCTTCCGTCCTCATATCCTTTATAATTTCCTCAGCTTCTTTCCGCTTCGTTAGTGGTAATCTGCTTGCTGTTTGGCGGATGGGTCTTGCGTCTCCGGTGTCTATTTTATGATGGACTACATTGGTTCGTCCTTTGTCCTTCTTGTCAAATTGGAACACATCTTGAAAGGTCCCAATTAAGTTCTTAGCCTTGGTTTTCTGGTCGGCAGTCAAGTCCTGGAACGATGATGACAGCTCCTTGATTAGAATATTTGGAACTTCACAGGATGTGTTGTCTTTGGCCTTTACAGTTCGAATAATTGATGATACCGCTGAACATTCACCTACTACGCTCCGTTTTTTTAGTATAACGGGATAAAAATTAATGTTAATTAATCGAACTGGGATTATCTTGTCGGTTTTGAGCAAGGCTTTTCCAATTACAACTCTAGTCCCAGTTTTAGCATCATCATTTTTTGGCTGTAGCATGACAATGTTTCACTCACAGAAGCTACCCTCTATCTGTGCTTCCACGATTGATTCACTCCGTTCTAGGAGGGTTACATCTTCCGTTATTAATACTCGCATAGCATTGTCGTCTCGTAGATTTAAAAACAGTTCTTCATCATTGACCATCATCACTCCATTCTTCAAGTCAAGTTTAAATCCGAGCTTTTTCATTAAGTCCATGCCCAGAATGAATTCATCTTCTACGTCTGCTACCAGTGCGCGATGTTTAATGCACGTTTTTCCAATAATTATGCTCAAATCTAATTCTCCAGATGCGGTAGCTTGTTGTCCTGTGGCTGTGCGTATTTGCCACTTTGTTGGGAGTAGATGTTTTCTGCATATTTTTTTGCTAAGTCGGGTCTGATTATTGTTTTTGTCGCACCCGAATCCAGCAACATTTTAAGCGGCCTTCTGTCGATAGAACCGTCTACATAGATGCTATTAGCTTGATGATGTAGGGATGCGACATAACTAATGGATTCTGGGGCTACTGGATTACGGGTCGACGATTGCCACTTCGCATCAACCCGACTTAGTTTCCCGACTCCTTTTCATTCTTTCTTGGTTCTGCTTTCTTCTGTTGTTTTCTGCAGAGCCTTTGCGGGTGACCTAATTCACCGCAATTCCAACATCGGAGTTTCTTTCTTCCAGCGGCATGAATTTCAGATGTAATTCGTCTTATCCTATCATCTAGTTCCTCAGTGTCTTCAATCCTCTCAGCATCAATATTTTGCACTCGCGATTGGTTACGTAAAACTTGTTTGGCTGCTTTATGATCTACAGCATATGAAAGTGCGTCAACCAGAGTTTTTGGTCGAGCCAATCCTAGTGCCTGCTGAGTTTCATTTTCTCGGACCCCATAGATAAATTCTTGTGTAGCTAGGCATTCCAAAACGCTGTCAGGGGCTGTAGGATGTGCGAGACGAAATAAACGAGCTATATCCGCTTCAAATTCTTGAAGGTTCTCTTTTGAACTTTGATATCGGTTCCTCAGTTGCGTCTGGTACACATGCTCTAGATGCGCATTGCCATATCGCATATCCATTCGCTTAACAAGTTGTTCGTAGTCTTCCTGTTCATCCTCTTTTAGCGTCTGTAGGATATCGATGGCCTCTCCACGCAGTGAAACAGTCAGCGCTGTAGCCTTCTCCTTGGAAGTCTAGCTATTTGCTTTGGCAGCGGCTTCAAATTGTTTTACATAATTCACCCATGATGACTTGCATTCGAATTCAGGTGTTTTAATGTGCAATCTTGAATTATGTTCCGCTTTTACTGTTTTGTTTTCTTGAATTATATCAGTCTTAGATGTATTAGAATTTGAAACCGATGGTAACGAAATTTTGGAGAAATTTTGCTGTAACTCTTCAAGTTTCTTCTCATAAGTTTCTATTCTCTCTTCTAATATTCCCGAACTTTCTTTCAATTGTTCTTTAAATTGTTCGTTTAGTTTCTCTTCCAAAGTTCTAGAATTTTCCATTAACTCTTCTTTCAATATTCTAGAATTTTCTATTAATTTTTCTTTCAATTTTTGTTCTAAACTTTTAGAATTTTCTATTAATTTGTCTTCTAAAGTTCTAGAATTTACTTTCATTTGTACTTTTAAGTTTTCTTCAGATTTTTTAGAATTTTTCATTAGTTCTTCTTTCAATGTTCGAGAATTCTCTTTTAGAATTTTAATAAAATCGGTGAAACCACCCACAATTTCGAATACCAACTCATCCGGATTTTCACCAGCTTCTACTAAGGCTTGACGTAGACGAAGTTGCAGAACAGCCTTGGTTCCCGATGTCTCCAACTCTCGGTCTTCCAGCTCCCTCTTGAGATCGGTCACTTTTAATTCACTTAATTTAGCCCTTTTTATTTATTTTTATTTACACTTCACAGTTTATTAATAACCCCATACCCGACACCAATTGTAACGTTTTATTTATTTAGGTGAAGTGTAAAATTGATTAAAACACTAACATTTATATAACTAAGTTTAATTAAAGAAATATGAATTATAAAGAATAATGAAAAATAACTAACACTAAGAATTAACAAATATAAACACTAATTGAACACTAACATATATAAATAAAGAGTTAAACACTAAGATAATTTATTTAAACAAATTAAAACTAAGCGATATTTATTTCAACAATATTTATATCACTCTTTATTTATATCACTATCTGTTCACTACACGTATCGATACAAGACTGGTCTCGCGATCTTTTGCTCGGAGTATTTATATTAAAACACTTCATTCTAAAATGTTCTTTGATTCCTTGGAAATCAGAACAATGCGGAGCGGACGGACGTGTTCTGACCTGTTCGCTAGCGGCCGCCGCCCGCGCCGCCGCCCGCGCTGCGACCCTGGTTTCGCTACAATATAAATATTTGTTTCCGCGCCCGAATTTTATAATTCTTTATCATATTTTAGCTAAAAGAAAACATTGCAACAAGAAAATTGCTATTTCAAGTGTGGTAGGTATTCTAGAATCCAGCCCATATAGCTTACAGTATACAACGTATTCATCAAGAATAGGTAAAATCTGACTTTATTTTTGTAAAAAAACATATAAATAATTGCTTCCGCGCCCGAATTTTATAATTCTTCATCTTATTTTAGCTAAAAGAAAACATTGCAACAAGAAAATTGCTATTTCAAGTGTGGTAGGTATTCCAGAATCCAGCCCATGTAGCTTACAATATTCAACTTATTCATTAAAATGACACCCGAAAATTGAATGTTTATTATCTGATTGGTACCACGCTATGGTCACTTTTGCATGTCCAATACTAACATTATTCATAGTATAGATCCTAAAGCATGAATATGAATGCTTTAACAAAAATATTCATTTCAAATCAAATTTTTTCGGTCTGTTCAGTTGTGTTTTTTTTGAGCTCTTGATACTTTCATAAATTCACCGGTTATATTTTCTCTAAAAAATATAATCTTTACATCTAATTGTGTGATTTTGTAGTGCAATTAAAAATATAGTACTTAACTCGCTACCTCATACTAATTAGTGCAGTTTTTTTGTGATAAAGTGCATCTCAGCGATTCATCACAGATTTCTGTCATCTGCAAAATTCATCATATTCCTACAAGTTACTTAGGACATCAAGGTCAGAAACTTACTTTATTTCAAAATGGTTGGAACGTGCAATATATGCAATGTTAAAACAAAACGCAATGATGCCATCGTGACTTGCGCTGGCCCCTGTCAACTATGCTACCACGTTAACTGCATGTCAATTCCAGTTGCTGAAAAAAATGATTTAATGAAAACCAAATTCTGGATATGGGATAGTTGCAAATCTGCATCCACATCGCGTTCACCATTAAGAAATACTGGTCTTAATGTTCTGGATTGTAACGCAACTCTTGCAGACGTAATTAATGCCATAGCCGATCTCAAAAAATCTATCGACTATTGCTGCAACAAAATCGATGATTTTGAAAACAGAACAAGCACTTGGACAAAGCAAATCAGCATGATTGAGCCTTTAAAAGCGGAATGCGAATTATTAAGAGCCAAAGTGGAGGATTTCGAGCAACGTTCTAGATCCCATAATTTGGAAATCGTAGGTATCCCTGAAAAAGCCAAGGAAAATTTAGTCCAGACAATGTGCAACTTGGGTGATGCAATAAAATGTCCCATTACCGAACAAGATCTTGATGCAGTTCACAGGGTTTCGCCTTTTAATCATGTGGCTAATAAACCTAAGAACATAATTGTCAGATTTGTATCACGTCTGAAACGTGATAAATTTATTGCATGTGCACGCCTATGCAAAAACTTAAATTCCAGCCAATTAAATTTCGATCAGAACTTAAAAATTTTTGTGAACGATCACTTAGGCCCAAGAAATAAAATGGTACTTAAAAAAACAAAAGATGTTGTAGCGAAAAATACATACAAATATGTCTGGGTCCGTAACAGTAAAATTTTTGCAAGGAAGGCGGATAACTCACCAATCGTGTTAATAAATTCTGAGATAGATCTCGCCAAACTCAAATAGACCACATTCTACGAGTACATTAATATATTTAGTTTTTTTTGCGCATAATGATTAGTGTATACTACCAAAATGTTCGCGGGCTAAAAACTAAATTGATTAATGTATACAACGAAATATCGGTTGAAAATTATGATGTTATTTGCTTCACTGAGACATGGCTAAATAGTTCAATTAGTGACAGTGAAATCTGTGATCTTAATAAATACTCTGTTTATAGACGCGATCGAGATAATCCTAATGTGAAACAAGGTGGCGGTGTTCTAGTTCTGGTTTCCAAAAAGTACTTTTCACAAGTTCACTGTGAGTGGAGTTCATTGGCAGAAGATGTTTGGGTGTCAGTAACTAGTTCTAATTTCCACAAACTGTATTTGTGTTGTGTTTACCTTCCCCCAAAAACTGATATTGATACCTACAACAGCCATTTTAATAAAATTAGTGACATCATTCTTAATTTTTCTAACAACAATGTCTTAATAGTAGGTGACTATAATCTACCTGAAATTGATTGGTCAGCAACTACCGATAACGCCATAACACCTCATTATTTAGGAAGATCGGATATATACGTCAATTTCATAAATACTATTTCACTATGTAATCTGAAACAATATAATATCATTCGCAATCATAAAAACTCACTTCTAGATCTTATACTTTGCTCATTTACTATAAAAATTATAAACTGTACATCTCCTATAAGTACTTTAGATATATACCATCCTGCTCTTGAGATAGATGTTTTTCTTAATGATTTTAAACCGCTCAAAAACAAGTATACTCCCAAGTACAATTTCAAAAAATGCGATTATGAAAGCTTGATTCACAAACTCTCTGCAATTAACTGGGACCTAAAATTCAATAATCAGGACATCAATGAGAACGTGAAAATTTTCTATGACATTTTATATAATCTCTTAGATTCTTACTGCCCTACTTACAATAATCATAAAAAGAATTATCCAAACTGGTTTTCAAAATCGCTCATTAGAATCATTAAGGAAAAAGATAAATTTCAAAGAAAATGGAAGATATATGGTGATGTTTCTGCCTACAATTCGTTTTCATTGTTACGACAAAGGGTTAAAAGTAAAATGTCAATTGATTACAATAAATATGTAAAATACCTAGAACAAAACCTAAAATCTAATGTATCTCTTTTTTGGAACCACACCAAAAAACTAAGGAAAGATAATAGTCTTCCTAATTCAATGTATTTCAATGATATTATTGCGTATACTGGCGACGACATTTCTAACCTATTTGCGAATTATTTCGAATCTGTATACACAACGTTCGACTCTACTACTCACACCAGTGCTGCTCAAACAATTATGGACACACCAGTTAATATAAACAATGTTATTATTAATGAAGATGATGTTTTTAATTATTTATTAAATTTAGACATTAAGAAAGGATGTGGGCCAGATTTAATACATCCTGTATTCATAAGGACATTCGCACACTACCTGGCTCGTCCTTTATTCCTCATTTTTAATAAATCCTTAACCAGAGGCGTATTTCCAGAGCAATGGAAGTGTTTGTATATTACCCCTATTCATAAGAATGGAGACAAAAGGGATGTTCGTAATTACCAACCAATTTCCATATTATCTGTGTTTGGTAAAATTTTTGAAAGCATCATAGTAAGCAAAATTAAATTTGAATTTCATAAAATAATCATTCCGCAACAAACAGGTTTTTGCAGCAAAAAATCAATATTAAACAATCTTATCCCCTTTACAGAGTTTGTTAGTGGATCTCTGGATAAAAGAGTACAAGTCGACGTTTTGTATACAGATTTCAGCAAAGCCTTTGACAGAGTTAATCATTTTAAGTTATTAGCTAAATTATCGGCATATGGTATTCACGGTTCCTTATTAGGATGGATTGAGTCTTATATCAAAAATCGGTCACAAATAGTTTCATGTAACGGCTTTAAATCAAGGAAAATTGAAGTAACTTCAGGAGTCCCTCAAGGCTCACATTTAGGCCCACTCTTATTTAATATCTACATTAATTCTATTGGAAAATGTTTTGAAAACAGTAACTTTTTCCTCTATGCGGAAGACTTAAAGTTTTTTAAGCCTATTTATTCTACTGCCGACTGTCATGCACTACAACGTGATTTAGACCGGTTGCATAACTATTGTGTATTAAACGATTTATCTTTAAATATTGAAAAATGTCATATAATAAGTTTCACTCGATGTTCAGCTACAATTATCTTTCCGTACAATTTGGATGGTTCTAATTTGGAACGTAAAACAACTACCCGAGATCTGGGTGTACTTTACGATTCCAAGTTACTATTTAATGAACATATTGCTGTAACAGTCAAAAAGGCATACAAAACACTCGGATACATTTTTCGTGTAGCCAAATGCTACGAAGATAAATTCTCATTAATTTTGCTATATAATACGATAATACGTCCCATTGTTGAGTATGCCTCCCAGGTTTGGAGTCCAATGTACAGTAAAAATATAATTCTCATAGAGTCAATACAAAAAAAAGTATTTCTTTAATAAAATACAAATTTTCCTGTGATCAATTGAGTTACAATGAAACTTTACAACAGTGTAATTTAAAATAGTAGTCATCTATTTGTAACTGGGACGACACCCTGCTGCCCGAAATTGGGAGACGCAAAAAAAGTAAAAAAAACTGTCAATTTAGCTTGTTTTTAGCATAAAAATAGCAAAAAAAGTGCAAAATTTGAGCAAAAAAGATCGATTTTATCAATTCCAATTGTTATATTTCCATCTCCCATCCGCAATTGGGGGTAAAACATTTAATTTTGTGAGATTCGGGAGATGCAAATTTAGCTTGTTTTTAGCACTTTCTTTGCTTAAAATACATAAAAACTTACAAATTTTTTATTTAATAAATGTATTGTTGTGATTTGAAATGTTTTGTTGTCCCAGACGATCAAGTAGATGGTATGGCTTGCAGAAAATGCAAATCATATGGTTTTTGCAAATGTAAGTGTAAATCACATAATACTATTTTTATAAAAATATTTAGTTACGCTACTGGTTTATCTACGCCACTGTTTTATTTTAATCAAATAACACTTTCGTCAGCACTTTAAGTAGTTAAAAACTTTTCAAACAGTACGAATGGATTCATCTTTTGTAATAAGTAACTAGATTATCTATGAGTGAGTATAAATTATTATATTACAAAAATAATAATGATTAAAAAACTATAGTGTCAAGAATCAAGAATTCTGTGGGCAACGATGGATTGATCGAATTGGAGCGGTGAAATGGGAATGAAGAATTTATTAAATAAATATATTAACATAATTTTATTGTACTAAATGGAGAACAAAACTAACTATGCAGGTATGTTGAACAGTGCATCATCTCAATTTAAAAAATTATCTGAATTAGAATTAGATATTCCTTATAAAGTTATATCGTTTGAAACTAGCACAGGTAATTACGGCCAACAAGTTATAGCAAATTTGGAAAACTGCAAAGTATCTTTACCAGCGAGATATAATAAATTTATTCCCCAAATTAAAGACATGAACAAAAACCCACCCAGTTTAGTTTATAAAGGTAAAATAGAAAGAAACAATAAACAAATACATGATATACAATTTATTTAAAAATTACAAAAATGTTAAAAGATATTGAATTCCATATTTGATAAGTGCGTTGAAGACATCTTCTTTGGTGCTGGTCTGTAAGTAAAAATAAAATTAGTTACTACTTTATTAACTATATAATTATACTTACATTATAATTCTCAATCGTTAGAATCATCACCGCCATACAGGATGTTGTGTTCACGAATTTCTTCAGTTATTTGCTTATCTTCCTTGTCCAAATTTTCATACTCTTCTTCCACTATATGTAGCTTAGAAGCTAATTCACGTATTCTTAATTTAAGTTTTCTTGCACTTTCCTTTTTATTTTTTTTCATTTTTTTTATTTTTGATTGTTTTATTATTTTATCGACCATATTACTGTTAGATTTAGCAACATCACTGAAGAAATTTGAAATTTTATTTTTAACTTTATTATTTTTAATTGTATTATTTAAGTTTTTATTTTTACTTGTATTATTTAAATTATTATTATTTTGAATACGCGTATTAACACTTGCGTTATTTATTACACTGCCTACTTCCATTGGCTCCATAATCACTGTGAAAGTACATTTTTGCTAGCACCTATATATATATATGCATAAGGAAAAATTCTAGAATATTCCATTTGCACATGCGTATTGTAACAGCACCGTATACGGTGCCATATTTTCCAGGCACCGGTTTTAAAATACGTGCCGCGGCACCGATTTCGCAGAGCTGACTGACTTATCAGAAATACGGTGTCAGTTTTTCTTGGCATTGTATATTAAAACACGTGTTTTAGACACCGTTTCTGTAGAAATTTATTGGTAAACATGTAATAACATATTTATGCTGATGAGAAGAATCTTCTAGAACAATTTATTTGTTTAACAGAATTTATAAAAATTCTATTAGTAATTATTGTTTGTTAAATATAAAGTCTTAACAAGTTGGATTCCGCAAGATGTAGTGGTCGGATTACTTAAGTTGCATAACCATTTAATTTTTTCTTTTTTAAATATTTTTCTACAGCAAAATAAGTAATATTATCTAAAAATTCACGTTCTTTATCGTATATTTCAACTTCACTAATTTTACCAGATTTTAACAATAACAACATATCTCTATAAAATTTATAACACTTTTTAAACTCAATCATTTTTTCTTTAATGTTTAATATTTCATTAAGACCCATTAAAACCGGACTACCAAGAGATAAAGCAGCTAAAGGCACAAACGCAAGAGCAGATAAACTACTTCCCGCAAAAATTACCTCACCAATATGAAGTGCAATATTCATATTACTATAAAGTTTATAACTTTTACGGTAAACGTATTTTCTCTTTTCTAAATATTCTTCCATTTATAAATGAGAAAGAAAGGATCAGGTATTGTGAATAATTTAATAAATAATTTGCCATTTGAAGCGCATGTACCGGGTTACAATTATTGTGGGCCGGGAACTAAATTAAAGAAACGATTAGCTCGAGGAGATAGAGGTGTAAATCCTTTAGATGAAGCATGCAGGGAACACGATATTGCATATTCGCAGTATAAAGATGTACCCAATAGAAATAAAGCAGATCAAATATTAGAATACAAGGCTTGGGACAGAGTTTCTTCCCTGGGTGAAAAAACCGCGGCATGGTCAGTTACAAATATTATGAAAGCTAAACATAAAATGGGTATGGGTTTAAATAATAATTTTTCTAGTAATAAATCAGTTAAAATGTCATATATACAATATGGTGTGAGTTTGTCTGAAAATCAACAAAAGAAAATTGCCAACGCAACAGACACTGTTTCAGTTCGTTTAAAGAATGAAGATTTGAAAGGTTCTGTTAAACTATCACTCACGCAAGCTCAAATTAATAAAATTGAAAAAGCAAAAAAAGACGGTAAAGGAGTAACTTTAAAATTATCACAAAGTCAAATTAAAAGAGGTGGCATTATACCTTTATTGCCAATTATAGCAGCATTAGGAGCCGCTGCTGGTGGAGCAGCAGGTATAACTCAAGCAGTACATAAAAAACAATATCAAAATAAAATGCTTGAAGAGGCTAAACGTCACAATAAAGCAATTAAAGGAAAAAAAGGTTCAGGTGTTAAGAAAACTGGTAAAGGAATTTTTTCAATAGGTGATGCTGAATGGAACAAGTCTAAAAAAAAATAAAAATTTCAAATAAAGCATTATCCGATATTGAACTAATAAATTACGCTAAACAGTTAAAAATTAAATATTTTAGAGGTGTATTTATGGATGACACATTACCTAAGAAAATAAATAAAAACGAAACTGGTATTGTAAATCTAGACTCAAACTCAGGACCTGGTACTCATTGGATTGCTTATAAGAAGATAAATAATAATATATATTATTTTGATTCGTTCGGCAACGTTAACCCAGAAAAGAAATTAATAAAATACTTTAATAGTTCAGGTAAAGCAAATATATATTATAATTATGACAGTTACCAGAAATATGATCAAATAATATGTGGTAAATTATGCTTAAGATTTTTAGATAAATAAATGGAGAGCGGAATATTTAAACTGAATAATTCTGCAAACTTAGATTCATCTGTGTTAGAAGCAAAATTTTATCCACCGCTAGATATCAGTGATGGTGAATATGAAATATGTATTAGAAAATTTAAATCAAATTTTAAAATACCCAATGTTTCGAAAAAGTTAAAAAATAACACACTTACAATTATTAAAAACAGTAAATTTGTAACATTTATTATTGAAGATGGTACGTATTCTGTTTATCATATAAAAGATATTTTTGAAGAAAAAATTGGCGATGGTTTCGTTTTAACACCCAATACTAATACCTTTAAATGTGAAATAGAATCACCGTATTCAATTTTTATAGATGATACTTCTATATTAAATTTATTAGGATTTAACAAACAAACAACTGAAGCAAACAAGAAATATATTTCAGATAACGAAATTGATATTTTCAAAATTAAATCTATTAACATTCACTGTCCCCTAGCTATAGGTCAATACGTAAACTCAAAACAAACTGACATTATTAGTGATTTTTATATTACAGTTAATCCAGGTTATGATATTGTATTTATACCTAAAAATTTGGATCGTTACCTGTTAAAAGGTAGAAATTTTATAGATTACATTAAATTAGAATTAAAAGATCAGCATGGTGAATACATTGATTTTAGAGGCGAATATGTAGAATTACAATTTGAGATTCGAAAAATTAAATAAGCACTATTTTTTACTAAATAAATGAGTACATCACTAGTGTTCACTGGTGCTCCGAAAAGTGAGAAACAAATAATAGAAAAATATGACTATTATAAATATTACCCACAACTGAAAGATTATATAAATGATACAAATAGACGTACAACTATTAATATTAATAGTCAAGATGCTCAGTTTGATACAGCTAAAAGTAATATTATTTTGAATGGTCAAATTACTTGTACAGATGTTGACTTAAAAGATGATTACAAAAATATAAAATTTGTGAAAAATGGTTATATGCACATGTTTAGTGATATAGTGTACAAAATTAATAATAAAGTAGTACAAGAAGTAAACAGTCCAGGCTATAATATTTTATTGAAAGGATTATGTGTTGCACTAAATAATGATATTCTTGAAGGTTGGGATGGTTCCAATTTAATTACTGATGATGGCTATTTTTCAATAAGTGTACCAGTTAAACAAATATTTTCACTATTTGAAAAGTATAATAAACCTGTGTTGAGAGTATCACAATCAATAGAGTTTTTAAGAAATACCAGTGACGCAAATTGTTTAATTGTTACCACAGAGGCATCGAGAAATAAAGTAAAAGATAAAGATTTGAAAATTCATTTAACTGATATAATTTGGGATATGCCTCATATGACACCAATCATAGATGAGAAAATCAAAATCAATAAATTAATTGAATCAAATAAATATTTAACAATACCATACTTGGACTGGTCCTATACAAATCACCCAACATTCTTGGCACAATCCAAAAATTATTCTTGGTCCATTACCACTTTATCTAAAAGACCTCAATATGTTATTTTTGCTTTACAAACCAATAGACAATTTGACATTACGAAAAATAATTCAGAATTTGATTTTTGTGATGTAGAAAACATAAGATTATTGTTTAGTGAAGTTGAATATTATCCTGCAGAAGATATGGATTTGAATATAAAATTAAACATGTTTAGCAGAATGTATTCAATGTATACCAATATTAAGACAACGTACTATCCCAATAAAGATGCAGATCAACTGAATAACATTATTAAGAAACAAGATTTTATTAAAAAGTATCCTTTGTTTTGTTTTGATTTAACGTATAAGAGTGGAATTATTAAAGAAGGACCTACAAATCTTACAATTAAATTCACATTTGAAAAACAAGCACCAACAAACACGATGATTCACTGTATTATTGCGAATGACTCATTTGTAGCATATAGTCCTGGTGATAACATGGTAAGGAAAGAATAATTTTTATAAATAAATGGTCTGCAACAATTTTAAAATAAAAAAACTTGGTAACGGGTTGCAAAAATGCGTTATAGAACAAGAAAATATACAGTATTATAAATATTATCCTAATATAATTAGAGCTGGAATAGTAGGTTCATCAAATTGTGGTAAAACAAATATTTTAATTCGAATATTGACTGATAATAAAAACAGTTTAATCTATAGTAATATCTACATTTACTCAAAATCTTTAAATCAACCACTATACAAGTATCTTGAAAATTATGTAAGTGAAATAAATAAACATATTAAGAAACAGTATAAAATTGGTTTCTTCACATATAATAATTCAGATGATGTATTACGAGTTGAAGAAATCCCACCATTATCAGTAATTATATTTGACGACGTTGCTAGCGACAAACAGAAAGTAATAGAGGAATATTTCCATAGAGGTAGACATAAAAGAATAAGTTGCTTTTACCTTTGTCAAACATATAGTCGTATACCTAAACAAATGATACGTGATAATTTAAATTTGCTTATTGTTTTTAAACATAACGACAATACTAATTTGAAACATATCTATGATGATCATGTTGGAACAGATATGTCTTTTGAAACGTTTAGACAGTTATGTACTTTTTGTTGGAAAATGAAGTATGATTTTCTTGTAATAAATTTAGAAAAAGATGTAAGCAACGGTAAATACAGTCGAAACTTCAATGAGGTGCTTTTAGTATAAACATGAAACATGAAACATAGAACATGAAACATGAAACATGAAACATGAAATATGAAACATGAAACATGAAACATAGAACATGAAACATCAACATGGAACATGAACATGAAACATCAACATGGAACATGAACATAAAACATCAACATGAAACATGAAACATGAGAAACATAAAACATCAACATGGAACATGAACGGTAATTTTAATGTAATAAATGGATGAGAAAAAAGTAAAGGAGTATAGAGAATCATTCAACAAAGCTAAAGCAGCTTACATTAAACGAACTGAAGGTCATTCTATTAAACACGAAAAATTACTAAAACAATACGAACCTATTACAAACGCTCTAGTACCATTACAAAATGCCATACTAAATCAAACAGAAAGTGGTAAAGAACAAACTAAAATATTGAAACAAATACAAGATAATTTTCAACAGAAAAAACTATACAAAAGACCACATCTGAGTATTGATGAAATTCAACCGGGAACATCAAGAGATAGAACGTTAGGTGATGAAACATTAGGAGATAAGTATCTTACAAAAACAGTCAAATCAAACATAGATGAAACTTTTGGTATTAATAGAAGTAGCGGTAAAATTGGTAGTAAAAACGTGCTAGTAACGTATGATCGTGATAATATTAATATCCACAAGGTTGGTGAAGATGAGAAAATAGTTGAATTTAAAGTTCCATCTACACATGGTATATGGAGTTTATTAACTGAAAAAGAACCTAAAGATTACACACCAGAGGATCTAGAAAATTACAAGAAAATTTTAATACATAGCGGTTGTATACAAAGAGTTGATGATCCGTCTAAACCGAGAGCAAGTAGAAGCAACAAATATAACAAAATTATTAAACCTATTTGGGAGAAATATAAGGATCAATCTCCAAGCAAAAAACAATCTCCACGTAAAAAACAAAGACAACAATTGTATGACGAAGCTAGAGCAAAGTCACCAGAATTTCCTCAAACAGAAGATTTATCCGATATTTCAGATATACCAATTACGCCGACAACACCT
Source organism: Stenolophus ochropezus (assembly GCA_035578165.1). Taxonomy (NCBI): domain Eukaryota; kingdom Metazoa; phylum Arthropoda; class Insecta; order Coleoptera; family Carabidae; genus Stenolophus; species Stenolophus ochropezus. The sequence goes on from JAQOWZ010000120.1 coordinate 144,753, forward strand.
GTATCACAGTATCACTCATTGGAAGACCTAACTTCAACACCGAAAACAGGAAAAGGATTTAAAAAATATAACAACAAGGAAAAAGAATATGTTTAGTGGAACACTATTAGCGAACTAAAAAAACGTTTAAATTTCCTTAAAGCTGAACAAACCGCTGGTAATGACAATGTTGGAAATGAAATCATGAATATAGAAGAAGAACTAGAAGAAGAAAAAACAAAAAAGAAGCGGGAACATTTTAGTGTAATAAATGGTATTAAACAAGTTTGGTGAGAGTGATGATTACTCTAATAATCAAATATTTTCAAGAGGTGTAAAAGGCGAGTCAGGAATTGGTTTCAAATTAACAAGTGATGGTAATTATGATATTCAAAACAAGAGATTATGCAACACACAAGATCCTGAAGAAGACACAGATGCTTGTACAAAAGGTTTTGTGTCAAGAATTATTGGTGAATATGAGAATAAAATTCAGCAAGTTCATTCAGAAACAAGTAAAATAAATGCTTTAATAACAACAAAATTTAATGAGAATAATTTAAAAATAAAGGAATTTTCAGATAGCACTGAGAGATTTATAAATTTAAAGTATAATACACTTAATAAAAAATTGGAAAACACTAAAAATGATTTAAACAAAGCACAAAATGAATCAATTAATAGGAAAATAACAACACTTTTTTTGCATTTACATAAAGCAGTAAATGATTTATTTCAGGTATTTGCTAATAACACTAATAAAATAGTAAACGTTAACTATAGCGCAATTAATAAAAAATCAGAATTAACCAAGGAAGATTTTCTTGATTTCGTTAAAACATATAACAATGTATTCCAAATATTTGCTGAAAGTGTGATCAACACAACAAATTTAAATCATGATACAATTAATAGACTCTTGGAGTAGTCACAGACCAATTTTTTAATTAATAAATGGCTGAATTAATATATTGTCTTAAATGTAAGTCTCAAACAAGTTCAACTAGCGTTACTAAAACAGTAACTAAAAATGGTCGACCTATGTTACAGGCAAAGTGTTCCCAATGTGGTTCAAAGAAATCAAAGTTTATAAAAAAAATTTAAGTAATAACGCTAGAGAACAAATTGCAAGCGAGTTACATAAACCACTAAGACGAAATTTTCCAACACGTAAAGTAATAACATATGGTATTGATGATTTGTGGCAAGCTGATTTAGTTGAGATGATTCCATATTCAAGAGTGAATAAAGGTTATAAATATTTATTAGTTGTAATTGATGTGTTTTCTAAATATTTGTGGGCAAAACCTGTTGAGAATAAAACTGGTAACAGTATAACAAACGCATTTAAATCAATTTTAGCGTCAGATGAAGCAGACTTAAGTCTGCGACTAGTGAAACGAGTACCGAAAAATCTTCAAACTGATCAAGGCTTAGAGTTTTACAATAAAGATTTTCAAGCGTTAATGAAAGAAAATAATATTAACCATTATTCAACATATTCAGAAAGAAAAGCAAGTGTAGTAGAACGTGTTAATAGAACTTTGAAAGAAAAAATGTGGAAACAATTTACAATTAATGGTAATTACAAGTGGCTTGACATGTTACCTGTGCTAGTAAATACTTACAATCATACAAAACATAGTACGATAAAAATGACACCCATTGAAGCATCAAAGAAAAAGAATGAAGAAAAATTAAAACCTCTGTTTCAAGAAGAAATTCCTAATTATAAACCCAAGTATCAAATTGGCGATAAAGTTAGAGTATCTAAATATAAAACAGTTTTTGAGAAAGGTTATACGCCTAATTGGTCAAATGAGATATTCACTGTGTGTAAAATAATATATTCGAATCCAATAACTTATCATTTGAAAGATTATAAAGATCAAGAGTTAAAAGGTTGTTTCTATGAACAAGAATTAAATTTTGCTAGAGATGACGTATATTTGGTTGAGAAAGTAATTAAACGTAAAGGTAATAAAGCATATGTAAAATGGTTAGGGTTTGATAATACTCATAATTCATGGGTTGATGCAAAGAATATTGTATAGTCACAGACTGGAGTCTATCGCAGACAAGTCAGATCATGAGAATCTTGCTCCGCCACGCGGCTGAGCAAAACGTCATCACAATCTTATCTACATAAAACTATTAACAAAATTATTTCGTAATAAATGGATTACTGGACATTACGCTGTATAGATGATTACTTGTATAATATGGATCATATTAACTTTGCTAAAGCCATGGATTTAAATATAAACCATAAAAAAGTTGATTGGCAAGAAATATCAAGATCTCAAAAATTATCAGAAGATTTTATTAGGGAGTTTCAAGATAAAGTTAACTGGAAAGCAATATCAGGATCTCAAAAATTATCAGAAGATTTTATTAGGGAGTTTCAAGATAAAGTTGATTGGGTATATATATCACGTCAAAAATTATCAGAACCTTTTATAAGAGAGTTTCAAGATAAAGTTGATTGGGTATATATATCATGTAAAAAATTATCAGAACCTTTTATAAGAGAGTTTCAAGATAAAGTTGATTGGGTATATATATCATGTAAAAAATTATCAGAAGATTTTATTAGGGAGTTTCAAGATAAAGTTAACTGGAAAGCAATATCAGGATCTCAAAAATTATCAGAACCTTTTATTAGAGAGTTTCAAGATAAAGTTAACTGGAAAGCAATATCAGGATCTCAAAAATTATCAGAACCTTTTATAAGAGAGTTTCAAGATAAAGTTGATTGGGAATATATATCATGTGGGTATTACATATCATGTGTTCAAACATTATCAGAACCTTTTATTAGAGAGTTTCAAGATAAAGTTAACTGGAAAGCAATATCAGGATCTCAAAAATTATCAGAACCTTTTATAAGAGAGTTTCAAGATAAAGTTGATTGGGAATATATATCATGTGTTCAAACATTATCAGAAGAATTTATTAGAGAGTTTCAAGATAAAGTTAAATGGGTATGTATATCATATAATCAAAAATTATCAGAACCTTTTATTAGAGAGTTTCAAGATAAAGTTAACTGGAAAGCAATATCAGGATCTCAAAAATTATCAGAAGATTTTTTTAGAGAGTTTCAAGATAAAGTTGATTGGGAAATTATACATTGCAAAAAAAACTATATTTTCTCAATAGAATTGTTTATAAAAACTATGAATCATTTTAATAGTATAAAATATTAACAAATTTTATTTGTAATAAATGGAATCAGTTGTAGACCTTATAAACAACAACATAATATTCAATAATAATAAAATCAATTATCTAGCAGATAAAGATAACAATCCTTGGTTCAAAGCAAAAGATGTTGCTGAGATATTGGGATATACAAATTCAAGAGATGCAATTATTAAGCATATTGATAGAGAAGACCGTACAATATATGAATTTATAAGGGCGTCGCAAAACGCGACCCCCTTTAATAACCAACCAAATACTGTATATGTTAATGAATCAGGTTTATATTCACTAATACTATCTTCTAAACTTCCAAAAGCAAAAGAATTTAAGCGGTGGGTTACTTCTGAAGTCTTACCATCAATAAGAAAATATGGAGAATACAAGATAGAGTCCAAGTACAAGGCTATAGTAAACAATCTGAAAAGTAAAGTAGAATCTTTAGCAGAAAAGGTTGAAGAAATACAGCGTGATGTAGTTTCTAAACCAAACAATACAAACAAACATCATCAGTTTATACTTATTGAAAAAAATCACATGTGGGAATATCCTTATTATGTGCTTAGAGTTCAAAAGTGTAAAGCTAATAATCGCATCAAGATGCTAAGAACTGTATATCCAGACATGGTAGTTATACTTAGACTTGAGTATAATCCAAACAGTATTAATTTATACAACAAAATTAAAGAAACTATTGATATTAGATATTATGGAAATCATTTTGAAACACATCTTTCTCAAAACGAACTATTGTTTGAGATAACAAAAATTATAAACGTATAATTTCTATCTAATAAATGATGAGTCAGTACTTGCAACTTCGATTGATTGATAGTTTTCTAACAGGTCTTTCACATATTTACTTTGTTGAGTTTGTGAATGATTATGGTTTTCCAATGGAAATTGATCATAGTAAAGTTAAGTGGGATGAAATATCAGGTCGTTATGATTTTGATGAGAATCATATTGTAAAATACGAAGAGTATGTGAATTTTACTATATTATCAAAGCGAAAAGATTTGAGTGAAGATATCTGTATGAGGTATTTACATAAAGTAGATTGGTCTGAAATATCAAGTCATGAAAATTTAAGTGATGACTTTTTAGAAGATATGATTGAGTATATTGACTTTAATGTTGTTGCTAAAAGAAAAAATTTAAGTGAATACTTTGTGACTAAATATGCTGAAAAACTTCCATGGCACATAATTTCAACCAGAAAGAATTTAAGTTTAAATTTTATTAGAGTGTTTAAGGATAAACTTGACTTTATTGAAATATCGTATCAACCAAACTTAGATGAAGAGTTTATTAGAGAGTTTCAGGACAAATTAGATTGGACTGTATTATCATATTATTGGAAACGGTATAGTCAACAAATTTTGGAAGACTTTCATAATAAAATTCATTGGGATATTGTTTTCAAATCAAATTAATTTTTCTCTAATAAATGGCGAATAAGGAGAAACTGTCAGAATGTGCGTTTATCTTAAGACGTATAGTTAAACTAATTGAAAAGCTTAATAACGACGATTTAAACGTTTGTAGAAACTTAATAAATCAACTAGATATGACAAATGATAATTCAAATCCATTGAGAACACAGATTGAAGATATTAGTAACACTGTTAAAGATACAAATGTTCGAGTAATAGCAATAGAAAAGTATTTGTATACGAATTTTGAAAGTGAATCAGATGTAGAATCAGTCGCAGTTGCTAATAACGAAGAATCGGTTGAGGAAACAGTTACTGAGACACCTGTAGTTGAGGAATCAGTTACTGAAGAGTCTATTGAGGAATCAGTTACCGAGACACCAGTAGTTGAGGAATCAGTTACTGAAAAAAATACAATAACTCCAGAATTTTTTCTAGGAGCGCTAAGAGGTTTTTAAGTGTTAGATTTAGTGATAATGTTAAAATACATTATATGTTTACTTGGAATTATGCTTATAGAGCAAGTCGTAAAGGTATTTGGCATCTATATGCTGTAGATCGTGAAAGATTTCAACAACGTATTAATAAATGTTCAATTATTATTACTCCAGTGTTAAAAAATAAAATTAAATAAATGAAATTTTTAGTATTCCAGATGCTCGGGTTATAGATATTGATGAACAAGTCTATGAAAAATGTAGACAGTGTTTAGAATATTCATTCGATAATTCAGCTCATGTACCACATTGCGTTAATTGTAATTTTCATGTAATTAATAAACAAAATAAGAAATTATTTATTAAGCACGTAGATAAAATGAAATATGTTGAGAAATTAGTTCATAATTATCGAATTGTAATTAAACCTAATTTTTATACATCTCTTAATGCTACTACTAAAGATGATATAATTCAAAAATATCCATATTTGCTTAGCTTTTTATATGCAAGTGGTTATAGAAATAATGTATCACATAAATATTTCATAAACAAATTTATAGTGTTAGCTGAAGTAGACTCAAATCACAAGCCACAGAAAATTAACAATAAAAAGGATAAGTTGTGGAATGAATTTTTGATTAAATATATGTTTTCTTATGAAAAATATTAACAAAATTTTTCTCTTATAAATGACTACTGAAAATAATGTCAATAGTTACATGCAAGATTATCGCAAGAAAAATAAAGACAAAATAAATAAATATATGCGTAAATATTATAATGAAAACACCGAAGTGTGTACTTGTGGTGAAACAGTAAAAAAACAACATTTAAAACTTCATAAAGAAAGTAATAAACACTATGGTAAATTGTACTTAAAAGAAAAGGAGTCCGCACTTAAAGATATGCTTAATTTGGGTTAAAATTTTCTTAATTTTATCTTTATCGTCATCTTCTTTTATAATAGACTGTGATATCACATTTCTTTCTCTTATTAAAAAAGCAGAATCAGGAGTGAGTAATATAATACAAAAATACATTCTATAATTAGCATCTAAAATTTAAAGATTGAAAAAGTATTAACAAATTTATTTTGTAATAAATGGAGGTGAATAATATTCAATTGGAAGATCTCCGATTGCCTGAGTTATACAATTTAGCAAAATCATTGGGAATACGGTATATTAAAAAGTATAAGAAAGCAGAATTAATTAATAAGATTAAAGATCAACAAAGTCAAGATGGAGAAATCAATAACATTTTTCCATTCGATGATGAATTATATGAAAAACCGAAGAAAGAAAGAATGCAAAAAATCAAACCAAAGAAAGATGGAGAAATCTATAACATTTTTCCATTCGATGATGAGTTATATGAAAAACCAAAGAAAAAAAGAGTGCAAAAAGTAAAGTGTGATGAGTGTGGAAAATATATTAAGAAAACCCGTATGCAATCGCATAAAGTACTTCATGATCCTGAACTAGACTTTATTTTAGTGGAAAGTGTTTATAAGAATCGATTATTAACCTATCAACATAATAATAAACAAATGGATTTAGACATACCGACATATATGAATTTATTAAAAAAGAAAGCAGTAAATATACTTCAAAACGCTATGAGTATACATAAGAATACTAAAACTAATTTAAATATGGAATGTAAATTCAAAAAATTATTAGATCCTAGTATAACAATGACCAATCCATTCCAGTTGGAGAATGAGATATTAAGAGAAGCGGATGATTTATTTCAATATTGGGATAATCAGAAGGTTTTATTTATAGCAAGATGTGATGAAATGGAAGCAAAAGGTTCAGACTGGGTTCTAGAATCTATAATTTGTATAAGAATTAATATAAATAAATATAAACCGTTAAGTGGGAAGTCATATATTGAATTACCTAAATGGATTAAAAACAAAGAAGCCTGTGTTAATGTTAAAAACAATGACGACAAGTGTTTCATGTATAGTGTAATATCTTGCTTACATCCTGTAAGTTATAAAAACAATCCATACAGAGTGTCTAAATATAATAAAGCGGATTATATAAATGAATTAAATTTTGAAGGAATAAGTTTCCCTGTTAAAATTCAAGACATAGCAAAATTTGAGTCACTTAACAAAATAAATATTACTGTGTTTAGTTTTGAAGGTAAAACATTTTACCCGTTATATCATAATAATAAGGTTTTCTATGATAGGAATATCGACTTGTTATACTTTGGAAATAAAGAAAAGAACCATTATTGTTGGATTAAAAACCTGAGTCGCTTATTAAATAATCAACTGGAAATAAGTAGGAGTAAAAAACATTTCTGTAGAAGATGTTTGAATTATGCCACAAGAACTGAAGAATATTTGAAGAAACACCAAGAACTTTGTTTTAGCAATGAACCATGTATTCCAGTAATGCCTTCAATTAGATATGCTTGTAGTAAGTGTGGAGACTATAGTAATAATCAAAATGAAATAAAAGAGCATATGGAAAAATGCACTGAAACTAATATATTGAAAAAACTTAAAACTAAAGGTTTAGATGAGATTATAACAATTAAACCAGCAATACAATTTAAAAACATTCAAAGAATGCAAAGACATCCCTATGTAATTTATGCGGATTTTGAATCACTTTTAAAACCTGTTATTCAAACATGCATCCCTGATCCTGAAAAACCGTATACAATTAAAAAACAATCTCATACCCCCTGTGGATATGGATTATATGTTAAGAGTATTAATGATTATGATAATCCATTTGAAAGTTATAGAGGAGAAAATGCTGATAAACATTTTATAAATTCAATATCAAACCATGCTAAAACAATATATGAGTTATTAGAATCAAATAGACCTATAACAGATATAGATTTAAAGGAATATGAAAAAGCAAAAAAATGTTATCTTTGTGAAAATGAATTTACAGCTGAAAACCCAAAAGTTAGAGACCATGATCATATAACTGGAAAATATAGAGGGACAGCATGTAACAACTGTAATTTAAAGTGTAAACAACCCATATTTATTCCAATTGTATTTCATAATTTGTCTGCATACGACTGTCACTTGTTTGTAAAGAATTTGGGTGAAGATAAGAGTAACTTGAATTTAATTCCTAGTAATGAAGAGAAGTATATATCTTTCAGCAAGATTTTGAAAGTGGGATATAAAGAGTATATTCATTTAAGGTTTATTGATTCATTTAGGTTTTTAGCAAGTAGTTTAGATACTTTATCATCTAATTTGGAACCGGAACAAATAAGGGAAGCAGCTAAATATTTTTCAAATAATGATTTAGATATTTTGTTTAGAAAAGATGAAGATAAAAATAAGTTAATTAGAAAAGGAATTTACCCCTATGAATATATGAATTCTTGGGAAAAATTTGAAGAATTAAAATTACCACCAATGGATAAATTTTATTCTTCGCTAACATTAAAAGGAATTTCGCAAGAAGAATATGAACATGCACAGAAAATCTGGGCATATTTTAAAATTAAAAATTTAGGAGAATGGCATGATTTATATTTAAAATTAGATGTTTTGTTATTAGCTGATGTATTTGAGAATTTTAGAGATTTGTGTTTGAATAAAAGTTATAGATTAGATCCTGCTTGGTATTATACAACACCAGGATTTGCGTGGGATTGTATGTTAAAATATACAAAAATTGAATTGGAGTTATTAACTGATTATGAAATGTACATGTTTTTTGAGAAGGGAATTAGAGGGGGAATATCACAATGTAGTAATAGGTATGCAAAAGCAGATGAAAACACACAACTTGCATATATTGATGCAAATAATTTATATGGTCATTCCTTATCCCAAAAATTACCTCAAAAAGACTTTGAGTGGATGACTTTTGAAGAGCTTCAAGATATTAATAAAATATTAGTGTCAGATGATGATACAGGATATGTTTTAGAAGTTGACTTATCATTTCCACAAGATCTCCACGATAAATTTAACGATATTCCTCTAGCTCCAGAGAAAAGAAAACCTCCTGGTGGTAAAGTATCAAAACTACTTTGTCATTTCTATGATAAAACAAACTATATAGTACATTATAAAATATTACAGCTTTATGTAAGTTTAGGAATGAGAATTGATAAAATTCATAGAGGTTTAAAATTCACACAATCAAATTTCATGGCACCATACATAAAATTTAATACGGAGCAAAGACAAAAATCAAAAAATGATTTTGAAAAAGATTACTGGAAACTAGTATCCAATGCAGTGTTTGGAAAGTCTATGCAATCAGTTAGAAACCAGCAAAATATTAAATTATATTCAGATGAGCAAAAATTACAGAAAGCAATAAATAAACCTAATTTTAAACGTAGAACAATATTTAGTGAGAATCTGGTAGCAGTTCATAGATATAAAACCAAAGTACTGTTTAATAAACCTATTTATATTGGACAGGCCGTGTTGGATTTATCGAAATTATTAATGTATGATTTTCATTATAATGTAATTAAAAAAGAATTTAGCAATAAAGTAAAATTATTATATACAGATACAGATAGTTTTATATATGAGTTTAAAAATGCTGATTTCTATAAATTTATGGGGGAAAATTCCAATTACTTTGATACCTCTGATTATCCAAAAGATCACCCCCTATATTCTGACGTAAATAAAAAAGTAATAGGCAAATTTAAAGATGAGTTGAAATCTGTGAAAATGTTGGAATTTATAGGATTACGATCAAAAATGTACAGTTACAGAACGAATGACTCAAACCCAAAAAAAGAATTTAAAAAAAAATTAAAAGGAATTAAGAAAAAAGTGTTAAAAAAAGAAATTAGTTTTGAAAATTATAAAACATGCTTATTTGAGCAAAAAGAATTTTATAATAAACAAACAGTAATTAGAAGTTACAAACATGATATCTTCACTGAAGAAGTAAATAAAAAATCTTTAAGTTGGAAGGATGATAAAAGATACTTACTAAAAAATTCTACAGATACATTGGCTCATGGACATTATTCGTTAGTTGCTAATTAGAGAATGTAACTTATTAAATATTTTTATAAAAATAGTATTATGTGATTTACACTTACATTTGCAAAAACCATATGATTTGCATTTTCTGCAAGCCATACCATCTACTTGATCGTCTGGGACAACAAAACATTTCAAATCACAACAATACATTTATTAAATAAAAAATTTGTAAGTTTTTATGTATTTTAAGCAAAGAAAGTGCTAAAAACAAGCTAAATTTGCATCTCCCGAATCTCACAAAATTAAATGTTTTACCCCCAATTGCGGATGGGAGATGGAAATATAACAATTGGAATTGATAAAATCGATCTTTTTTGCTCAAATTTTGCACTTTTTTTGCTATTTTTATGCTAAAAACAAGCTAAATTGACAGTTTTTTTTACTTTTTTTGCGTCTCCCAATTTCGGGCAGCAGGGTGTCGTCCCAGTTACAAATAGATGACTACTTAAAATCACTTGAACTTAGAAGATCCCAAGCTGATATGCTCTTCCTTTTTAAGCTATTAAATAATTATATTGATAACTACAACATCAGTGACTATATAAGAATTCATATTTCAACTGTTCCGACACGAAGTAGATCCTTGTTTTATATACCTAAATGTATACCAATAATTATATGAATTCGCCCTTAAACAGAGTTATGGTACTCTACAATCATTCATATCAACATATAGACATTTTTCATTTATCATTGTCTCAGTTTAAGGGTATACTTCATAGCAGTACTTACTGTTAAGCATATTTCTAAAACTTTTCTATGTTTTTTATTATATACAATTTTTTTGCGATGTGAATTGTTTAACTATGTAACTATGTACTGTATATATTGTATTTGTAAGTTGTTAATCAGTGGAAGCCTTTAATTGGGCAACTGTTGGCTTCCCAAATATTTCCAAATAAAAAAAAAAAAGAGTAGGTAAAATATGACTTTATTTTTGTAAAAAATCATAATTATAAATATTTGCTTCCGCGCCCGAATTTTATAATTGTTCATCATATTTTAGCTAAAAGAAAACATTGCAACAAAAAAATTGCTATTTCAAGTGTGGTAGGTATTCTAGAATCCAGCCCATGTAGCTTACAATATACAAAGTATTCATTAAAATGACACCCGAAAATTGAATGTTTATTATCTGATTGTTACCACGTTATGTTCACTTTTGCATGTCCAATGCTAAAATTATCCATAGTATAAATCCTAAAGCATGAATATGAATGTTTTAACAAAAATATCCATTTCAAGAATAGGTAAAATCTGACTTTATTTTTTTTAAAAATCATATAAATATTTGCTTCCGCGCCTGAATATTATAATTCTTCATCATATTTTAGCTAAAAAAAACATTGCAACAAGAAAATTGCTATTTCAAGTGTGGTAGGCATTCTAGAATCCTGCCCATGTAGCTTACAATATACAACGTATTAATCAAGAAAAGGTAATATCTAAATTTATTTTTGTAAAAAATTATATAAATATTTGCTTCCGCGCCCGAATTTTATAATTTTTATTATATTTTAGCTAAAAGAAAACATTGTAATAAGAAAATTGCTGTTTCAAGTATGGTAGGTTTTCTAGAATCCAGCCCATGTAGCTTACAATATACAACGTATTCATTAAAATGACACCCGAAAATTGAATGTTTATTATTTGATTGGTACCAAGTTATGGTTATTATGCTATTGTGTAGAGTGGGAATGCAGAAATGAAAAAACACTATTTAATAAAATAGTATATTTTATAGTATTCGTATCAGCGCGATCGATTTCGGTCTGAGACCATCTTCTGGCGCGATGCTGAAAAATACATTGTGTTTATTTTACATTGTTTTATAAAATATAAAAATGTTTTTTTAAATTTAACATTTTGGAATATATATAGAGATATAAATTAGGAATTTTATTAATTGGTTTTTGTTTTAAAAAATATTTTAAATATTTGTGTATAAAAAATAGGTTTTGTTAAATGTTTGTTAGAAAAATAAATAGATAGAGGTGAGCACATGTGTCAATTGAGGTTAAATTGTAATAAGAAAAAATAATACTTACTTTCGTGAGTTTAAATAGTTGAAATAAATAAATTGAGATTGGTCATTTTAGTTAAAAATTGTTTGTTAAGTTGAAAAAATTGAAAAAATTGTTTAAGAATCTTGAAAATGGAAGATGTTGTTACCAAGGAAGAAGGAGTCGTACTAGATGAATTGTAAGCGGAAATTAATTATTTTTGAAAGGTGGCAACAGTTTGAAGAGATGTGATTCTGGGAAATTTGTTGTTTCGTTTAGTAGGTTATCGTTCTGTAATGTTTGTTTCAAAATTTCGTATTTTTCTAATAAAAGTAATTTATGGTAGTTAGTTTCATGATGAAGAAGTGTTATATTTGAATTTATGTCTATCTGATGATTGTCTGTTTTTAGATGGGTACCAAGTGCTGAAGGCGGGTTATTTGATTTGTGTTCTTTAAATCTTGTTTTTAAATTTCGAGAAGTTAGTCCAATATATTCTTTGTCGCAATTGTTGCATTTAATTTTATAAATTCCTGATTTTTCTAAATTGGGGGGTTTTGGTTTATTGTTAATGAGATGGTCAGCTATGGTTTTATGTGATTTGGAAGTTGTTGGTAAGTTAAATTTTTGTAAAGTTGATTTTAATTGTTTATATTGATTTTTGTAATATGGAATGGAGATATAAAAGTTTTTGGAATTAAAATGTGGGTATATTTCTTTTAGAATGTTTTTGTATAGTATTTTATTATATAAATTTGCTATGTATTCTGTGGGATAGTTGTTGTTAATGCCTATTGTAAATATGATTTCTAATTCTTTGTTAAAGTTTTCAGTGGACATTGGTACGGAATGAAGTCTATGGAATAAAAAATGGAAAGCTTGTTGTTTGATGTTGGGGTTGTGGTAAGAATCAAATGGAATAATTGAGTCAATTGAAGTTGGTTTTCGATAAATTTTGAATTCTATGTTGTTATTTATATTTGTAAGTGTTAAATCTAAAAAGTTAATAGAATGATTGTTTTCTTTTTCAATAGTAAATTTTATTTTAGATAAATTATTAATGGTGTGAAGGAATAAATTCAGGTCATCGTTGGTTCCTGTCCAAAAACAGAGAATGTCATCTACATAACGGGTCCAAAGTGAAATATTATTACTAATAGGGAGTGACATGATTTGTTTTTCTAATTCATCTATGTAAATGTTTGCAAGTATTCCGCTTATCGGGCTGCCCATTGGTAAACCGTCTGAGAGGTTGTAAATTTTATTGTTGAATTGAAAAAAGTTTTGTTTTAATGAAATTTTGAATAAATCAATTATATTTTCAATATCTGTTGAATCTAAGTTAAATTTATTTTGAAAATCTGTGTTATTATGTAAGTAAATGGTTAAAATTTCTATTGTTTTTTCTATGGGAATGTTTGTATATAAATTGACAATATCAAATGAAATCATGGTGAAATTAGTAGGAGTATTGTTTTTGTGTATGGTTTTTATAAGTTCAATGGAATTTTTTATTGAGTATGGCGATTGATAGTTAGCTAAATTTGTTAGTAGGAAGTTGAGGAATTTAGAAAGTTTATGTGCTGGAGATGATATGGAGGAGGTTATTGGTCTTATAGGTTTGTCGGGTTTGTGTAATTTAATGAGACTGAATAGTGTTGGAATTTTTGGATTGGAGGTTATTAATTGTCTGCATGTTTTATTAAGTTTTGTGAGGGTGGGTATTGATTGTTTTAGTGTTTTGTTTAAATTTTTTGTATAGGAAAGTAAGGGGTTTCTATTTAATTCATTGATATTGTTTAAACTGAAGAAGTTTATGGTTTTATTGATATAATCGTTTGTGTATAAAATGACTAATCCCGCGTTTTTATCTGCTTTAGTGATAGTAAGATTGTCTCTTGTTAAAATGGTGTTAATTGTTTTTAAATTTGTAGTGATAGATTTATCTGTGTTATTTTTAGTTTTATTTTTGACACATGTGCTTACCTTATTATTTTGTAGGATATTTTCGATGGCTTGGAAGATTTCTTGTTTCTTCGGGTGGTGGACTAGTTGTGCTTCTATATGTATGGCTATGAGGTGGTTGTTTGGTGGTGGAGGGGTTTTGGCGTATTTGTGGCTAATTTGCAGAGTTTTCATTTCTTCTTCGGAGAAAATTATATTTGTTAGATTTGTAGTTCTTGTTGGGAATGTAATTTTATTGTTGTTGTTCGTCGTTGATGTTTCTGTTGTTGTTATTATGTTAGTATTTAAGTTGTTGTTTTTATTATTGAATTTTTTTTTTGAATTATTGGTTTTTAGGTTTTTGTTAGTTTTAAGTTGTTTATTTTTTAATAAATTTTGAAATTTGTTGTTTCTCTTCTGGTCATCTTGGTATTCTGTGTGAAAGATCTCGTTTTCCAAGTCATCTATAAGTATTTCGTATTCTAGCGTATGTAGATGTTTAAGTAAGTATCTGTGTAAAAATTTTAATTTTGTTTCTATTAATGTTAATTTAGAATACATTGTTTTTATTTCCATGTTGAGTAGTTTGTGGTAGATTCCTTCTTCCTGGTGTGTTTTGTATTTCTTCGGTAGTTTAAATTTTTGAAATTTTGGAGTTACTTTCTTTGTTTTGCAGTTATGGAGAAAATTCAAATGTTGGTTTGTTCTGTGTCTTGTTCTCAATGTATATTTCAGCTGCTGGAGAACTTCGGATATCTCCGATGATTTTATGTTATTGATGAATATTTATGGTTACTTTTGCATGTCTAATGCTAAAATTATCCATAGTATAGATCATGAAGCATGAATATGAATGTTTTAACAAAAATATCCATTTCAAGAATAGGTAAAATCTGACTTTATTTTTAAAAAAATCATAGAAATATTTGCTTCCGCGCCCAAATTTTATAATTTTTCATCAAATTTTAGCTAAAAGAAAACATTGCAACAAGAAAATTGCTACTTCAAGTATGGTAGGTATTCTAGAACCCAGCCTATGTAGCTTACAATATACAACGTATTCATTAAAATGACACCCGAAAATTGAATGTTTATAATCTGATTGGTACCAAGCTATGGTTACTTTTGCATGTCTAATGCTAACATTATTCATAGTATAGATCCTAAAACATGGATATGAATGTTTTAACAAAAATATCCATTTCAAGAATAGGTAAAATCTAAAGTTATTTTTTTAAAAAATCATAATTATAAATATTTGCTTCCGCGCCTGAATTTTATATTTCTTCATTATATTTTAGCTAAAATAAAACATTGCAACAAGAAAATTGCTATTTCAAGTTTGGTAGGTATTCTAGAATCCAGCCCATGTAGCTTACAATATACAACGTATTCATCAAAAAATGGTAAAATCTGACTTTATTTTTGTAAAAAATCATATAAATATTTGCTTCCGCGCCCGAATTTTATATTTTTTTATCATATTATAGCAAAAAAAAACATTGCAACAAGAAATATTCTATTTCACGTGTGGTAGGTATTCTAGAATCCAGCCCATGTAACTGACAATATACAACGTATTCATCAATAATAGGTGAAATTTGACTTTATTTTTGTAAAAAATCATATAAATATTTGCTTCCGCGCCCGAATTTTATAATTTTTCATCATATTTTAGCTAAAAGAAAACATTGCAACAAGAAAATTGCTATTTCAAGTGTGGTTGGTATTCTAAAATCCAGCCCATGTAGCTTCCAATATACAACGTATTCATCAAGAATAGGTAAAATCTGACTTTATTTTTGTAAAAAATCATATAAATATTATCTTCCGCGCCCGAATTTTATAATTCTTCGTCATATTTTAGCTAAAAGTAAACATTTCAACAAGATAATTGCTATTTCAAGTGTAATATGTATTCTAGAATCCAGCCCATGTAGCTTACAATATACAACGTATTCATTAAAATTACACCCGAAAACTGAATGTTTATTATCTAATTGGTACTACGTTATGGTTACTTATGCATGTCCAATGCTAAAATTATCCATAGTATAGATCCTAAAGCATGAATATGAATATTTTAAAAAAAATATCCATTTCAAGAATAGGTAAAATCTAACATTGTTTTTGTAAAAAATCATATAATAATTTGCTTCCGCGCCCAAATTTTTTAATTCTTTATTATATTTTAGCTAAAAGAAAACATTGCAACAATAAAATTGCTATTTCAAGTGTGGTAGGTTTTCTAGAATCCAGCCCATGTAGCTTACAATATACAACGTTTTAATCAAGTAAAGGTAAAATCTGACTTTATTTTTGTAAAAATCATATAAATATTTGCTTCCGCGCCCAAATTTTATAATTCTTCATCATACTTTAGCTAAAAGAAAACATTGCAACAAGAAAATTGCTATTTCAAGTGTGGTATGTATTCTAGAATCCAGTCCATGTAACTTACAATATACAACGTATTAATCAAGAAAAGGTAAAATCTGACATTTTTTTCTAAAAACACATTCATTATTTGCTTCCGCGCCCAAATTTTATAATTTTTCATCATATTTTAGCTAAAAGAAAACATTGCAACAAGAAAATTGCTTTTTCAATTGTAGTAGGTATTCTAGAATCCAGCCCATGTAGCTTACAATATACAACGTATTCATTAAGAATAGGTAAAATATGACTTAATTTTTGTAATAAATCATATAAATATTTGCTTCTGCGCTTGAATTTTATAATTCTTCATCATATTTTAGCTAAAAGAAAACATTGCAACAAGAAAATTGCTATTTCAAGTGTGGTAGGTATTCTAGAATCCAGCCCATGTAGCTTACAATATACAACGTATTCATCAAAAAATGGTAAAATCTGACTTTATTTTTGTAAAAAATCATATAAATATTTGCTTCCGCGCCCGAATTTTATATTTTTTTATCATATTATAGCAAAAAGGAAACATTGCAACAAGAAATATTCTATTTCACGTGTGGTAGGTATTCTAGAATCCAGCCCATGTAACTGACAATATACAACGTATTCATCAATAATAGGTGAAATTTGACTTTATTTTTGTAAAAAATCATATAAATATTTGCTTCCGCGCCCGAATTTTATAATTTTTCATCATATTTTAGCTAAAAGAAAACATTGCAACAAGAAAATTGCTATTTCAAGTGTGGTTGGTATTCTAAAATCCAGCCCATGTAGCTTCCAATATACAACGTATTCATCAAGAATAGGTAAAATCTGACTTTATTTTTGTAAAAAATCATATAAATATTATCTTCCGCGCCCGAATTTTATAATTCTTCGTCATATTTTAGCTAAAAGTAAACATTTCAACAAGATAATTGCTATTTCAAGTGTAATAGGTATTCTAGAATCCAGCCCATGTAGCTTACAATATACAACGTATTCATTAAAATTACACCCGAAAACTGAATGTTTATTATCTAATTGGTACTACGTTATGGTTACTTACGCATGTCCAATGCTAAAATTATCCATAGTATAGATCCTAAAGCATGAATATGAATATTTTAAAAAACATATCCATTTCAAGAATAGGTAAAATCTAACATTGTTTTTGTAAAAAATCATATAATAATTTGCTTCCGCGCCCAAATTTTTTAATTCTTTATTATATTTTAGCTAAAAGAAAATATTGCAACAATAAAATTGCTATTTCAAGTGTGGTAGGTTTTCTAGAATCCAGCCCATGTAGCTTACAATATACAACGTTTTAATCAAGTAAAGGTAAAATCTGACTTTATTTTTGTAAAAATCATATAAATATTTGCTTCCGCGCCCAAATTTTATAATTCTTCATCATACTTTAGCTAAAAGAAAACATTGCAACAAGAAAATTGCTATTTCAAGTGTGGTATGTATTCTAGAATCCAGTCCATGTAACTTACAATATACAACGTATTAATCAAGAAAAGGTAAAATCTGACATTTTTTTCTAAAAACACATTCATTATTTGCTTCCGCGCCCAAATTTTATAATTTTTCATCATATTTTAGCTAAAAGAAAACATTGCAACAAGAAAATTGCTTTTTCAATTGTAGTAGGTATTCTAGAATCCAGCCCATGTAGCTTACAATATACAACGTATTCATTAAGAATAGGTAAAATATGACTTAATTTTTGTAATAAATCATATAAATATTTGCTTCTGCGCTTGAATTTTATAATTCTTCATCATATTTTAGCTAAAAGAAAACATTGCAACAAGAAAATTGCTATTTCAAGTGTGGTAGGTATTCTAGAATCCAGCCCATGCAGCTTACAATATACAACGTATTCATTACAATGACACCAGAATATTGAATGTATATTATCTGATTGGTACTACGTTATGGTCACTTTTGTATGTCCAATGCTAATACTATCCATAGTACAGATCCTAAAGCATGAATATGAAAGTTTTAACAAAAATATCCATTTCAAGAATAGGTAAAATCTGACTTTATTTTTATAAAAAATCATATAAATATTTGCTTCCGCGTACGAATTTTATAATTTTTCATCATATATTACCTAAATATTAATATTGCAACAAGAAATTGCTATTTCAAGTGTGGTAGGTATTCTAGAATCCAGCTCATGTAGCTTACAATATACAACGTATTCATCAAGAATAGGTATAAACTGACTTTATTTTTGTAAAAAATCATATAAATATTAGCTTCAGTGCCTGAATTTTATAATTCTTCATCACATTTTAGCTAAAAGAATATATTGCAACAAGAAAATTGCTATTTCAAGTGTGGTAGGTATTCTAGAATCCAACCCATGTAGCTTACAATATACAATGTCTTCATCAAGAATAGGTAAATTCTGACTTTATTTCAGCAAAATACCATATAAAAATTTACTTCCGCGCCCGAATTTTATAATACTTCATCATATTTTAGGTAATAGAAAACATTGCAACAAGAAAATTGCTTTTTCAAGTGTAATAGGTATTCTAGAATCTAGCCCATGTAGCTTACAATATTCAACGTATTCGTTAAAATGACACCCGAAAATTAAATGTTTATTATCTGATTGGTACCACGGTATGGTCACTTCTGCATGTCCAATGCTAAAATTATCCAAAGTATAGATCCTAAAGCATGAATATGAATGTTTTAACAAAAATATCCATTTCAAGAATAGGTAAAAACTGATTTTATTTTTGTGAAAAATCATATATATATTCCCGCCCGAATTTTATAATTCTTCATCAAATTTTAGCTAATAGTAAACATTGCAACAAGAAAATTGCTATTTCAAGTATGGTAGGTACTTTAGAATCCAGCCCATTTAGCTTACAATATACAACGTATTCATCAAGAATAGGTAAAATCTGACTTAATTTTTGTAAAAAATCATATAAATATTTGCTTCCGCGCCCGAATTTTATAATTCTTCACCATATTTTAGCTAAAAGAACACATTGCAACAAGAAAATTGCTATTTCAAGTGTGGTAGGTATTCTAGAATCCAGTCCATATAGCTTACAATATACAACGTATTTATCAAGAAAAGGTAAAACTGACTTTATTTTTGTAAAAAATCATATTAATATTTTCTTCCGAGCTCGAATTTTATAATTTTTCATCATATTTTACTAAAGGAAAACATTGCAACAAGAAAATTGCTATTTCAAGTGTGGTAGGTATTCTAGAAACCAGCCCATGTAGCTTACATTATACAACGTATCCATCAAGAATAGGTGAAATATGGCTTTATTTTTGTAAAAAATCATATAAATATTTGCTTCCGCGCCCGAATTTTATAATTCTTCAATATATTTTAGCTACAAGAAAACATTGCAACAAAAAATTGCTATTTAAAGTGTGGCAGGTATTCTAGAATCCAGCCCATGTAGCTTACAATATACAACGTATTCATCAAGAATAGGTAAAATCTGACTTTATTATTATAAAAATTCATATTATTATTTGCTTCCGCGCCCGAATTTTATAATTTTTCATCATATTTTAGCTAATAGAAAACATCGCAACAAGAAAATTGCTATTTCAAGTGTGGTAGGTATTCTAGAATTTAGCCCATGTAGCTTACAATATACAATGTATTCATTAAAATGCAACCCGAAAATTAAATCTTTATTATCTAATTGGTCCCGCTTTATGGTCACTTCTGCATGTCCAATGCTAAAATTATCCAAAGTATAGATCCTAAAGCATGAATATGAATGTTTTAACAAAAATATCCATT
This sequence comes from Stenolophus ochropezus, assembly GCA_035578165.1. NCBI lineage: Eukaryota > Metazoa > Arthropoda > Insecta > Coleoptera > Carabidae > Stenolophus > Stenolophus ochropezus. The sequence continues at coordinate 165,008 of JAQOWZ010000120.1, forward strand.
TCAAGAATAGGTAAAAACTGATTTTATTTTTGTGAAAAATCATATATATATTCCCGCCCGAATTTTATAATTCTTCATCATATTTTAGCTAATAGTAAACATTGCAACAAGAAAATTGCTATTTCAAGTATAGTAGGTACTTTAGAATCCAGCCCATTTAGCTTACAATATACAACATATTCATCAAGAATAGGTAAAATCTGACTTAATTTTTGTAAAAAATCATATAAATATTTGCTTCCGCGCCCGAATTTTATAATTCTTCATCATATTTTAGCTAAAAGAACACATTGCAACAAGAAAATTGCTATTTCAAGTGTGGTAGGTATTCTAGAATCCAGTCCATATAGCTTACAATATACAACGTATTTATCAAGAAAAGGTAAAACTGACTTTATTTTTGTAAAAACTCATATTAATATTTGCTTTCGAGCTCGAATTTTATAATTTTTCATCATATTTTACTAAAAGAAAACATTGCAACAAGAAAATTGCTATTTCAAGTGTGGTAGGTTTTCTAGAAACCAGCCCATGTAGCTTACATTATACAACGTATCCATCAAGAATAGGTGAAATATGGCTTTATTTTTGTAAAAAATCATATAAATATTTGCTTCCGCGCCTGAATTTTATAATTCTTCAATATATTTTAGCTACAAGAAAACATTGCAACAAAAAATTGCTATTTCAAGTGTGGCAGGTATTCTAGAATCCAGCCCATGTAGCTTACAATATACAACGTATTCATCAAGAATAGGTAAAATCTGACTTTATTATTATAAAAATTCATATTATTATTTGCTTCCGCGCCCGAATTTTATAATTTTTCATCATATTTTAGCTAATAGAAAACATCGCAACAAGAAAATTGCTATTTCAAGTGTGGTAGGTATTCTAGAATTTAGCCCATGTAGCTTACAATATACAATGTATTCATTAAAATGCAACCCGAAAATTAAATCTTTATTATCTAATTGGTACCGTTTTATGGTCACTTCTGCATGTCCAATGCTAAAATTATCCATAGGATAGATCCTAAAGCATGAATATGAATGTTTTAACTAAAATATCCATTTAAAGAATAGGTAGAAACTGATTTTATTTTTGTAAAAAATCATATAAATATATGCTTTCGCGCCCGAATTTTACAATTCTTCATCATATTTTAGCTAAGAGAACACATTGCAACAAGAAAATTGGTATTTAAAGTGTGGTAGGTACTCTAGAATCCAGCCCATGTAGCTTACAATATACAACGTATTTATCAAGAAAAGGTAAAATCTGATTTTATTTTTGTAAAGAATCATATTAATATTTACTTCCGCGCCGGAATTTTATAAATTTTCATCATATTTTACTAAAAGAAAACATTGAAACAAGAAAATTGCTATTTCAAGTGTGGTAGGTATTCTAGAATTCAGCCCTTGTAGCTTACAGTATACAACGTATTCATCAAGAATAAGTAAAATCTGACTTTATTTTTGTAAAAAATCATATAAGTATTTGCTTCCGCGCCCGAATTTTTTAATTCTTTATCATATTTTAGCTAATAGAAAACATTGCTAGAAGAAAATTGCTATTTCAAGTTAGGTAGGTATTCCAGAATCCAGCCCATGTAGCTTACAATATGCAACGTATTCATTAAAATGACACCCGAAAATTGAATGTTTATTATCTAATTGGTACCACGTTATGGTTACTTATGCATGTTTAATGCTAAAATTATCTATAGTATAGATCCTAAAGCATGAATATGAATATTTTAACAAAAATATCCATTTCAAGAATAGGTAAAATCTAACTTTGTTTTTGTAAAAAATCATATAAATATTTGCTTCCGCGCCCGAATTTTTTAATTCTTTATTATATTATAGCTAAAAGAAAACATTGCAACAAGAAAATTGCTATTTCAAGTGTGGTAGGTTTTCTAGAATCCAGCCCATTTAGCTTACAATATACAACGTATTAATCAAGAAAAGGTAAAATCTGACTTTATTTTTGTAAAAATCATATAAATATTTGCTTCCGCGCTCAAATTTTATAATTCTTCATCATACTTTAGCTAATAGAAAACATTGCACGAAGAAAATTGCTATTTCAAGTGTGGTTGTTATTCTAGAATACAGCCAATGTAGCTTACAATATACAACATATTCATAAAGAATAGGTAAAATCTGACTTTATCTCTGTAAAAAATCATATAAATATTTGCTTCCGCGCCCGAATTTGTGTAATTCTTTATCATATTTTAGCTAAAAGAAAACATTGCAACAAGAAAACTGCTTTTTTAAGTGTGTTAGGTATTCTAGAATCCAGCCCATGTAGCTTACAATGTACAACGTATTCATCAAGAATTACCTATTCGATGACAACCGCAACGACTAAGGCAGTCATAAAATTTATTGAACAAGACGTTTTTCTTTTATTCGGTGTTCCTCAGATACTTATTAGTGATATCGGTGTACAATACCGTGGTAATGAATTTCAGAACCTATGTAAGAAGTACGCCGTTAAGATTATTTTCAATGCTCGATATCACCCCCAGCATAATGCTACTGGACGAGTAAACAGAGTTGTAACAACAATGGTAGCTTTGTAAGTAAATGGAAATCACAAACATTGGGACACTTACTTACCTTATATATCATGTGCCATTCGCACCTTACGACACGAAGTCACTGGCTACACACTTTTCTATGTTAATTTTGGACGTGAACACGACCAAAAACCTAGACCTTTTAGGTAGTGATATTGAATATGAAAGAGGGGGTCTGGAACGATTAAGACCTACAGGGTTCGATACAATTTATCAAGACATCCGGAATAGAATGGACAAGGCCTACGAACGTAATAAAACCACATACAATCTTCGAAGAAGACCGGTAAATTATCAAGTTGGTCAACAAGTATGGAAAAGAAATTTTTCTCTTTCTGACGCAGCGAATTTCTTCGCCAGTAAACTGGCGCCGAAATATATAGGGCCCTTTACTATTGCTAAAAGGACGTCTAATACTATATATGAGTTAAGGGATAGGTCAGGAAATAGTGCCGGAGCCTGGCACGTGAAAGATTTAAAGATTGGCCCTGACGATGAGGACAAGAGGTCTAATAATTCTTTTAATGATTAGTTACGCTCTTACTTACCTAGTTTAGTTTTACATATATCTTTTTTTTTTGTTCGAACTTTTTTTGTTTTGTCAATGGTAGTTGGGTGATATTCTTAATTATTTTTTTTTAGACAAAATTTATTGAAATTTTCTCTCATGGGAGCAAAGGGAGAGTTGTAACGGTCCCGTTTTGCTGAGTAACCTAAAATAAAAATGATTAATGTTGCAGTAATTTAAAATTAAATTTTCGATATTTCAAAAATATTCAATTACCTGATCAATAATTTGACTGCTTTCAATAAGGCTACTTCAAACATATTTCACTGAACTCAGTGTATTAAATGAAAAAAAGTATTGTTTATTTATGTCGTTTGACATTTCAATTGCTAATTAATAAATTCCGCTTTGCGCAAGATGGTGCGTTTTGTTGTCTAGTGTAGATTTTATTTACTCTTTTAAGTGATGTGAAAGACATAGATATAATTCAAGTACCTTATTAAATGGAACATGAAGTTAAAATATAATATTAACATAGGCGCCATTTTGCCCTGAAGTACCGACGGAGGCGCTTCGGCTCCGCTTACTACACGAGGTTTCCCGACTACTGACTTCGACGATCACCGTGGAGACACAGCTAAGCAAACCAATTTATTTATTTAGTTACTTTTTTTGTTTGTTTCGATTATTTATTCTTATGGTTTATAGGTTTTGTACGCAAATTTTGATCTGTTATTAATGTCACTTGGACATCGGTTTGCGGGGACACTGGTTATGTTAAGAAGGCCCGGTCAAGCATATTTAGTGCCATTTTTAGTGTTATTTTGAGTGCTGAGCCTATGTATGGCATCCGCATATGTCCTGGTATGGCTCAGGCAGCGCTGTAGTCAATAGGGCTCCTTGTATAATTTATTTGGTTGTATGCATGCATTGTGATCGTTGGTACCATCGACCCGTCGTGTATCGTTGCGCATTGTGTAGGATCTATCGGCGAATGTACGCCGCAGCACTGAAGCTACCGTGTGAACTAGCCAACTGTGTATGTGTGTGCCATTCCACTCTCAAGAGCCTGAGTTTAGCCCTTTTTGATTGTTGGCATTCGTGCTTGCCCTAGTCATCCTTGTGTATTATCATCGACTCCCGAACCGATTGCCTGTCTGTAATATTGTAACTTGTTGGAATATTATCTCTTTATTTGAAATTACCTGTTGTTTGCTTCTCTTATTTTTTTTTCCTTTTTGTTCACCTGTCCTAGGAGTTACCGTCAAGCTAGGTTAGATCCTGTTAGGTTTGTCGGTCTACTTTCGGTTGAACCGTTGACGCTCAGACCGTCTGGCGCCCCCGGTATTATAGTTTTGCGTATTCGAACCACGCCGACTCCGCTAAATTTAGCTAGGTTCAACTCAGGTCTCAACCTTAGCCACCGCACAATTTAGAGCGGATACGAATTAGGATAAATTAAAGCGGATCTATTGAATTCCCGTCATAGGTAAAATCTGACTTTATTTTTGTAAAAAATCATATAAATATTTGCTTCCGCTCGATTTTTATAATTCTTCATCATATTTTAGCTAAAAGAAAACATTGCAACAAGAAAATTGCTATTTCTAGTGTGGTAGTTATTCTAGAATCCAGCCCATGTAGCTTATAATGTACAACGTATTAATTAAAATGACACCCGAAAATTAAATGTTTATTATCTGATTAGTACCACGTTATGGTCACTTTTGTTTGTCCAATGCTAAAATTATCCATAGTATAGATCCTAAAGCATGAATATGAATGTTTTAACAAAAATATTTATTTGAAGTATAGGTAAAATCTGAAATTATTTTTGTAAAAAATCATATAAATATTTGCTTCCGCGCCCGAATTTTATAATTCTTCATCATATTTAAGCTTAAAGAAAACATAGCAACAAAAAATTACTATTTTAAGTGTGGTAGGTATTCTAGGATCCAGTTCATGTAGCTTACAATATACAACGTATTCATCAAGAATAGGTAAAATCTGACTTTATTTTTGTAAAAAATCATATAAATATTTGCTTTCGCGCCCGAATTTTATAATTCTTTATCATATTTTAGCTTAAAGAAAACATAGCAACAAGAAAATTACTATTTCAAGTGTGGTTGGTATTCTAGGATCCAGTTCATGTAGCTTACAATATACAACGTATTCATCAAGAATAGGTAAAATCTGACTTTATTTTTGTAAAAAATCATATAAATATTTGTTTCCGCGCCCGAATTTTATAATTTTTTATCATAGTTTAGCTAACAGAAAACATTGCAACAAGAAAATTACTATTTCAAGTGTGGTAGGTATTCTAGAATCCAGCCCATGTAGCTTACAATATACAACGTATTCATCGATAATAGGTAAAATCTGACTTTATTTTTGTAAAAAAACATAAATATTTGCTTCCGCACCCGAATTTTATAATTTTTTATCATATTTTAGCTAAAAAAAACATTGCAACAAGAAAATTGCTATATCAAGAGTAGTAGGTATTCTAGAATCCAGCCCATGTAGCTTACAATATACAAAGTATTTATCAAGAAATGGTAAAATCTGACTTTATTTTTGTAAAAAATCATATAAATAATTGCTTCCGCGCCCGAATTTATATAATTTTTCATCATATTTTAGCTAAAGAAAAAACATTGCAACAAGAAAATTGCTATTTCAAGTGTGGTAGGTATTCTAGAATCCAGCCCATGTAGCTTACAATATACAACGAATTCATAAAAATGACACCCGAAAATTGAATTTTTATTATGTGATTGGTACCATGTTATGGTCACTTTTGCATGTCCAATGCTAAAATTATCCATAGTATAGATCCTAAAGTATGAATTTTAATGTTTTAACAAAAATATCTATTTCAAGAATAGGTAAAATCTGACTTTATTTTTGTAAATAATCATATAAATAATTGCTTCCGCGCCCGAATTTTATAATTCTTCGTTATATTTTAGCTAAAAGAAAACAGTACAACAAGATAAATGCTATTTCAAGTGTGGTAGGTATTCTAGAATCCAGCCCATGTAGCTTACAATATACAACGTATTCATCAAGAATAGGTAAAATCTGACTTTATTTTTGTAAAAAGTCATATAAATATTTGCTTCCGCGCCCGAATTTTATAATTCTTCATCATATTTTAGCTAAAAGAAAACATTGCAACAAGAAAATTGCTATTTCAAGTGTGGTAGGTATTTTAAAATCCAGCCAATGTAGCTTACAATATACAACGTATTCATAAAGAATAGGTAAAATCTGACTTAATTTTTGTAAAAAGTCTTATAAATATTTCATTAAAATGACATCCGAAAATTAAATGTTTATTATCTGATTGGTACCACGTTGTGGTCACTTTTGCATGACCAATGCTAAAATTATTCATAGTGTAGATCCTAAAGCATGAATATGAATGTTTTAACAAAAATATCCATTTCAAGAATAGGTAAAATCTGATTTTATTTTTGTAAAATATCATATAATTATTTGCATCCACGCCCGAATTTTATATATCTTTATCATTGTTTAGCTAAAAGAATACATTGCAACAAGAAAATTGCTATTTCAAGTGTGGTAGGTACTCTAGAATCCAGCCCATGTATCTTACAATATACAACGTATTCATCAAGAATAGGTAAAATCTGACTTTATTTTTGTAAAAAGTCATATAAATATTTGCTTCCGCGCCCGAATTTTATAATTCTTCATCATATTTTAGCTAAAAGAAAATATTGCAACAAGAAAATTGCTATTTCAAGTGTGGTGGGTATTCTAGAATACAGCCCATGTAGCTTACAATATACAACGTATTCATCAAGAAAAGGTAAAATCTGACTTTATTTTTGTAAAAAATCATATAAATATTTGCTTCCGCACCCGAATTTTATAATTTTTCATCATACTTTAGCAAAAAAAAAACATTGCAACAACAAAATTGCTATTTCAAGTGTGGTAGGTATTCTAGAATCCAGCCCATGTAGCTTACAATATACGGCGTATTTATCAAGAATAGGTAAAATCTGACTTAATTTTTGTAAAAATCATGCAAATATTTGTTTCCGCGCCAGAATTTTATAATTCTTTATCATATTTTAGCTAAAAGAAAACATTGCAACAAGAAAATTGCTAATTCAAGTGTGGTAGGTATTCTAGAATCCAGCCCATGTAGCTTACAATATACAACGTATTCATCAAGAAAAGGTATAATCTGATTTTATTTTTGTAAAAAATCATATAAATATTTTCTTTCGCGCCAGCATTTTATAATTTTTCATCATATATTAGCTAAAAGAAAACATAGCAACAAGAAAATTGCTATTTCAAGTGTGGTAGGCGTTTTAAAATCCAAACCATGTAGCTTACAATATACAACGTATTCATCAAGAATTGGGAAAATCTGACTTTATTTTCGTAAAAAATCATAAAAATATTTGCTTCCGCGCCCGAATTTTATTATTCTTCATCATAATTTAGCTAAACGAAAACATTGAAACAAGAAAATTGCTATTTTAAGTGTGGTAGGTATTCTAGAATCCAGCCCATGTAGCTTACAATATACAACGTATTCATCAAGAAAAGTTAAAATCTGATTTTATTTTTGTAAAAAATCATATAAATATTAGCTTCCGCGCCCGAATTTTATAATTCTTCATCATATTTTAGCTAAAAGAAAATATTGCAACAAGAAAATTGCTATTTCAAGTGTGGTGGGTATTCTAGAATACAGCCCATGTAGCTTACAATATACAACGTATTCATCAAGAAAAGGTAAAATCTGACTTAATTTTTGTAACAAATCATATAAATATTTGCTTCCGCACCCGAATTTTATAATTTTTCATCATATTTTAGCTAAAAAAAAACATTGCTACAAGAAAATTGCTATTTCAAGTGTGGTAGGTATTCTAGAATCCAGCCCATTTACCTTACAATATACCGCGTATTCATCAAGAATAGGTAAAATCTGACTTTATTTTTCTAAAAATCATGCAAATATTTGCTTCCGCGCCCGAATTTTATAATTCTTCATCATATTTTAGCTAAAAGAAAATATTGCAACAAGAAAATTGCTATTTCAAGTGTGGTGGGTATTCTAGAATACAGCCCATGTAGCTTACAATATACAAAGTATTCATCAAGAATAGGTAAAATCTGACTTTATTTTTGTAAAAAGTCATATAAATATTTGCTTCCGCGCCCGAATTTTATAATTCTTCATCATATTTTAGCTAAAAGAAAATATTGCAACAAGAAAATTGCTATTTCAAGTGTGGTGGGTATTCTAGAATACAGCCCATGTAGCTTACAATATACAAAGTATTCATCAAGAAAAGGTAAAATCTGACTTTATTTTTGTAAAAAATCATATAAATATTTGCTTCCGCACCCAAATTTTATAATTTTTCATCATATTTTAGCTAAAAAAAAACATTGCTACAAGAAAATTGCTTTTTCAAGTGTGGTAGGTATTCTAGAATCCAGCCCATTTACCTTACAATATACCGCGTATTCATCAAGAATAGGTAAAATCTGACTTTATTTTTCTAAACATCATGCAAATATTTGCTTCCGCGCCCGAATTTTATAATTCTTTATCATATTTTAGCTGAAAGAAAACATTGCAACAAGAAAATTGCTATTTTAAGTGTGGTGTGTATTCTAGAATCCAGCCCATGTAGCTTACAATATACAACGTATACATCAAGAATAGATAATATCTGACTTCATTTTTGTAAAAAATCATATAAATATTTGCTTCCGCGCACGAATTTTATAATTCTTCATCATATTTTAGCTAAAAGAAAACATTGCAACAAGAAGATTGCTATTTCAAGTGTGGTAGGTATTCTAGAATCCAGCCCATGTAGCTTACAATATACAAAGTATTCATTAAGAAATGGTAAAATCTTACTTTAATTTTGTAAAAAATCATATAAATAATTGCTTCCGCGCCCGAATTTTATAATTCTTCTTCATATTTTAGCTAAAAGAAAACATTGCAAAAGAAAATTGCTATTTCAAGTGTGGTAGGTATTCTAGAATCCAGCCCATGTAGCTTACAATATATAACGTATTCATCAAGAAAAGGTAAAATCTGATTTTATTTTTGTAAAAAATCATATAAATATTTTCTTTCGCGCCCGCATTTTATAATATTTCATCATATTTTAGCTAAAAGTAAACATTGCAACAAGAAAATTGCTATTTCAAATGTGGTAGGTATTCTAGAATCCATCCCATGTAGCTTACAATATACCGCGTATTTATCAAGAATAGGTAAAATCTGACTTTATTTTTGTAAAAATCATGCAAATATTTGTTTCCGCGCCAGAATTTTATAATTATTTATTATATTTTGGCTAAAAGAAAACATTGCAACAAGAATATTGCTAATTCAAGTGTGGTAGGTATTCTAGAATCCAGCCCATGTAGCTTACAATATACAATGTATTCATCAAGAAAAGGTATAATCTGATTTTATTTTTGTAAAAAATCATACAAATATTTGCTTCCGCGCCCGAAATTTATAATTTTTCATCATATTTTAGCTAAAAGAAAACATTGCAACAAGAAAATTGCTATTTTAATTGTGGTAGGTATTCTATAATCCAGCCTATGTAGCTTACAATATACAAAGTAATCATCAAGAAATGGTAAAATCTTACTTTATTTTTGTAAAAAATCATATAAATAATTGCTTCCGCACCCGAATTTTATAATTTTTCATCATATTTTAGCTAAAAAAAACATTGCAACTAGAAAATTGCTATTTCAAGTGTGGTAGGTATTCTAGAATCTAGCCCATGTAGCTTACAATATACCGCGGATTCATCAAGATCAGGTAAAATCTGACTTTATATTTGTAAAAATCATGCAAATATTTGTTTCCGCGCCCGAATTTTATAATTCTTTATCATATTTTAGCTAAAAGAAAACATTGCAAGAAGAATATTGCTATTTCAAGTTTGGTAGGTATTCTAGAACCCAGCCCATGTAACTTAAAATATACAACGTATACATCAAGAATAGATAATATCTGAGTTTATTTTTGTAAAAAATCATATAAAAATTTGCTTCCGCGCCCGACATCATATTTTAGCTAAAAGGAAATCATTGCAACAAGAAAATTGCTATTTCAAGTGTAATATGTATTCTAAAAGCCAGCCCATGTAGCTTACAATATACAACGTATTCATTAAAATGACACCCGAAAATTGAATTTTTATTATCTGATTGGTACGATGTTATAGTCACTTTTGCAAGTCCAATGCTAAAATTATCCGTAGTATAGATCCTAAAGCATGAATATGAATGTTTTAACAAAAATATGCATTACAAGAATAGGTAAAATCTGACTTTATTTTTGTAAAAAATCATATATATATTTGCTTCCGCGTACGAATTTTATAATTCTTCATCATATTTTAGCTAAAAGAAAACATTGCAACAAGAAAATTGCTATTTCAAGTGTGGTAGGTATTCTAGAATCCAGCCCATGTAGCTTACAATATACAACGTATTCATCAAGAGTTGGTAAAATCTGACTTTATTTTTGTAAAAAATCATATAAATATTTGCGTCCGCGCCCGAATTTTATAATTCTTCATCATATTTTAGCTAAAAGAAAACATTGCAACAAGAAAATTGCTATTTCAAATGTAGTAGGTATTCTAGAGTCCATCCCATGTAGTTTACAATATACAACGTATTTATTAAAATGACATCCGAAAATTATATGTTTATTATCTGATTGGTACCACGTTGTGGTCACTTTTGCATGACCTATGCTAAAATTATTCATAGTATAGATCCTAAAGCATGAATATGAATGTTTTAACAAAAATATCCATTTCAAGGATAGGTAAAATCTGACTTTATTTTTGTAAAAATCATATAAATATTTTCTTTCGCGCCCGAATTTTATAATTCCTCATCATATTTTAGCTAAAAGATAACATTGCAACAAGAAAATTGCTATTTCAAGTGTAGTATGTATTCTAAAAGCCAGCCCATGTAGCTTACAATATACAATCATTAAAATGACACCCGAAAATTGAATTTTTATTATCTAATTTTTACGATGTTATAGTCACTTTTGCAAGTCCAATGCTAATATTATCCATAGTATAGATCCTAAAGCATGAATATGAATGTTTTAACAAAAATATCCATTTCAAGGATAGGTAAAATCTGACTTTATTTTTGTAAATATCATATAAATATTTGCTTCCGCGCCCGAATTTTATAATACTTCATCATATTTTAGCTAAAAGAAAACATTGCAACAAGAAAATTGTTTTTTTAAGTGTGGTAGGTATTCTAGAATCCAGCCCATGTAGCTTACAATATACAGAGTATTCAACAAGAAATGGTAAAATCTGATTTTATTTTTGTAAAAAATCATATAAATAATTGCTTCCGCGCCCGAATTTTATAATTTATCATCATATTTTAACTAAAAGAAAACTTTGCAACAAGAAAATTGCTAATTCAAGTGTGGTAGGTATTCTAGAATCCAGCCCATGTAGCTTACAATATACAACGTATTCATCAAGAAAAGGTATAATCTGATTTTATTTTTGTAAAAAATCATATAAATATTTTCATTCGCGCCAGCATTTTATAAATTTTCATCATATATTAGCTAAAAGAAAACATGCAACAAGAAAATTGCTATTTCAAGTGTGGTAGGTATTTTAGAATCCAAACCATGTAGCTTACAATATACAACGTATTCATCAAGAATTCGGAAAATCTGACTTTATTTTCGTAAAAAATCATATAAATATTTGCTTCCGCGCCCGAATTTTATTATTCTTCATCATAATTTAGCTAAAAGAAAACATTGCAACAAGAAAATTGCTATTTTAAGTGTGGTAGGTATTCTAGAATCCAGCCCATGTAGCTTACAATATACAACGTATTCATCAAGAAAAGTTAAAATCTGATTTTATTTTTGTAAAAAATCATATAAATATTAGCTTCCGCGCCCGCGTTTTATAATTTTTGATCATATTTTAGCTAAAAGAAAACATTGCAATAAGAAAATTACTATTTCAAGTGTGGTAGGTATTCTAGAATCCAGCCCATGTAGCTTACAATATACAACGTATTCATCAAGAAAAGGTAAAATCTGACTTAATTTTTGTAACAAATCATATAAATATTCGCTTCCAAGCCCGAATTTTATAATTCTTCATCATAATTTAGCTAAAAGAAAACATTGCAACAAGAAAGATAGTTATTTTAAGTGTGGTAGGTATTCTAGAATCCAGCCCATGTAGCTTATAATATACCACGTATTCATCATGAATAGTTAATATCTGACTTTATTTTTGTAAAAATCATGTAAATATTTGCTTCCACGCCCTAATTTCATCATTCTTTATCATATTTTAGCTAAAAGAAAATATTGCAACAAGAAAATTGCTATTTTCATTGTGGTAGGTATTCTATAATCCAGCCCATGTACCTTACAATATACAACGTATACATCAAGAATAGATAAAATCTGACTTTATTTTTGTAAAAAATCATACAAATATTTGCTTCCCCGCTCGAAATTTATAATTTTTCATCATATTTTAGCTAAAATAAAACATTGCCACAAGAAAATTGCTATTTCCAGTGTAGTAGGTATTCTAGAATCCAGCCCATGTAGCTTACAATATATAACGTATTCATTAAAATGACATCCGAAAATTAAATGTTTATTATCTGATTGGTACTACGTTGTGGTCACTTTTGCATGTCCAATGCTAAAATTATTCATAGTATAGATCCTAAAGCATGAATATGAATGTTTTAACAAAAATATCCATTTCAAGAATAGGTAAAATCTGATTTTATTTTTGTAAAATATCATATAAATATTTGCTTCCACGCCCGAATTTTATATATCTTTATCATTGTTTAGCTAAAAGAATACATTGCAACAAGAAAGTTGCTATTTCAAGTGTGGTAGGAACTCTAGAATCCAGCCCATGTAGCTTACAATATACAACGTATTCATCAAGAATAGGTAAAATCTGACTTTATTTTTGTAAAAAAACATATAAATATTTGCTTCCGCGCCCGAATTTTATAATTCTTCATCATATTTTACCTAAAAGAGAACATTGCAACAAGAATATTGCTATTTTAAGTGTGGTAGATATTCTAAAATCGAGCCCATGTAGCTTACAATATACAACGTATTCATCAAAAATAGGTAAAATCTGACTTTATTTTTGTAAAAAATTATATAAATATTTGCCTCCGCGACCGAATATTATAATTTTTTATCATATTTTAGCTAAAAGAAAACATTGTAACAAGAAAATTGCTATTTCAACTGTGGTAGGTATTCTAGAATCTAGCCCATGTAGCTTAAAATATACAACGTATTCATCAAGAATAGGTAAAATCTGAGTTTACTTTTGTAAAAAATCATATAAATATTTGCTTGCGCGCCTGAATTTAATAATTCTTTATCATATTTTAGCTGAAAGAAAACATTGCAACAAGAAAATTGCTATTTCAAGTGTGGTAGGTATTCTAGAATCCAGTTAATGTAGCTTACAATATACAACGTATTTATCAAGAATAGGAAAAACTGACTTTATTTTTGTAAAAAATCATATAAATTTTTGCTTCCGCGTCCGAATTTTATAATTCTTCATCATATTTTAGCTAAAAGAAAACATTGCAACAAGAAAATTGCTATTTCAAGTGTAGTGGTATACTAGAATCCAGCCCATGTAACTTACAATATACAACGTATTCTTAAAAATGACACACGAAAATTGAATGTTTATTATTTGTTTGGTACCACGTTATGGTCACTTTTGCATGTCCAATGGTAAAATTATCCACAGTATAGATACTAAAGCATGCATATGAATGTTTTAATAAAAATATCCATATCAAGAATAGGTTAAAATCTGACTTTATTTTTGTAAAAAATCATATAAATATTTGCTTCCGCGCCCGAATTTTATAATTCTTTATCATATTTTAGCTAAAAGAAAACATTGCAACAAGAAAATTGCTATTTCAGGTGTAGTAGGTATTCTAGAATCCAGCCCATGTAGTTTACAATATACATAGTATTTATTAAAATGACATCCGAAAATTAAATGTTTATTATCTGATTGGTCCAACGTTGTGGTCACTTTTGCATGTCTAATGCTAAAATTATTCATAGTATAGATCCTAAAGCATTAATATGAATGTTTTAACAAAAATATCCATTTTTAGAATAGGTAAAATCTGACTTAATTTTTGTATAAAATCATATAAATATTTGCTTCAACGCCCGAATTTTATAATTCTTTATCATTGTTTAGCTAAAAGGATACATTGCAACTAGAAAATTGCTATTTCAATTGTGGTAGGTACTCTAGAATCCAGCCCATGTAGCTTACAATATACAACGTATTCATCAAGAAATGGTAAAATCTAACTTTATATTTGTAAAAATAAATAAACATTGTCTGAAATCACCACCTAATACTATAACTTTCCCACCAAATGGTACCGTATTGTTCATTAAATCTTTTAAAAGTAAATCTATTGCATTTAACGCGTGTTTCGGTATCATAGTTACTTCGTCAAATATGAATACACTTGCATCTTTTATTAGTTTGCCTGCATTACTATTCGCTTTAACTTTACATACGCAGCCGTCATTTACAGGTACTGGTAACTTGAAAATCGAATGTACAGTTTGTCCTCCTCTTAATAAAGTAGCCGCTATTCCTGTCCACGCCACGGCTATTACATTAATATTTTGACCTCTTAAAATACTGATGAGGGCATTATATAAAAATGTCTTTCCTGTACCACCAGGACTGTCTACAAAGAAATATCTATTTTTGCTATTACTATCTGATACGGCATTTAAAATGAAATCTAAAATTTCTCTTTGATCATTATTAAACAACGCTACATTTTGTTCTCCCTCTAATTTCTCTGCTGCAGTATCAATCAAATCGTTTTCATTTTCATCTACGTCATCTGGCAGCGGTAAATTGAAATCGTTTAATGTGAAACTATGTATTTCTAATATTTCTTGAATTTTTGTTAAACATTTATTTTGTGCTACTTTTTCGGAATTGTGCAATAAATAATCCTCTATCAAATACTCTTTAAATTTTTCCCACAAAGCTACGGCATTGGTGGACCAAAACAATTTTCGCATTCTTTATCATTTGCTAAAAGACCTAATGCGCGGGCAGCTTCTTGGTATGTGTTATACAACTTACCATCTACGGTACGCAAGTCTTCGAAACTTGTAGCCCCTTTCGCGTGTACTAATATTAAACGTAGATGGAACCTTTCTATATCTCTGGGACTGACGGAAATCATTCGGCCTATTGGTGGTTTTGACTCGCGTTGCCTAGCCTTCCAAGCGTTATTAACAAATACATAATATTTTAGAATTTGAATATAAACATACTGCCGAGCATTTACATCTGTGCTATTTAGAATAAACCACGCAGTTAAAGTTGTATTTTTTTTCGCTGCCCGTTCTACAGCTTTTTTCCCTTGACCATTAACGAAAAATACCGCCTGTTGGTATTTCAAATGAACAGCTAACTCAAATATTGTATGTGATTTATCGTGTAAGGGATATTCCAGTAGCCTCCAACAACATTCTGGAACAGAAACATACCTCGCATCTAAATAACCGTTGATATCATCCCATTGAATTACTTTATCTTTATCTGGTTGACCTAATTTAATATTTGCGCAGTCATGACCCTTACACAGATAATCGCAAATATATTTAACACTTTTAACCGAAGAGCATATTTCGATATTAATATGGGCATAATATTTTTTTAGCAAATATGGATTGTAAGGTACTATCCATCTGTTATCTACTGTATATTTTACTAAACCGTTTTTCCAGAGAATATATATCTTTGCATTATTATTTGGCCTTTTGTAAAGAGGATAACTATTAATATTTTCGTGTGTTTCGTTTCGAAATTTTTTAGGGTATCTTTTTGTGCATTTATTTTCATTCATGCAAGGTGAATATTTATTTAATATACCGCAGGGACCGTGGATCATGTACGTTCGAACTAATTGATACAACTCTGGTTCATCGTCTTCATCTGGAATTTCGGCGCTTACAATTTCATCTATTTCATCTTTGTTACGGATTTTACTATCGCTATCTAATGTCAACAACAAATGCATATGTGGTAACCCACGTTTTTGGAATTCTATTACAAAAATAAAGGCTACGACTTTTCCAAAAATATCATCGTGAAGAATTTCATTCATCACACTTTTAATTTTTCCGTTGAAAACTCGCGCTACTATATCTGGTCGATCTGCAGAACTTTGACCTTCGCGTAACTGTTCAATTATTTCTGGCCATTTTGGATTACACGTTACTGTTATGAATAAATCAGGTCGGCCGAATTCTCTAACAATTGACATAGCGTTCTGATACATTTTTAACATAAAATGACTGCCACCTTGGAATGTGGATGGTACAATAACCATTGTGCCCGCCTTACCGCCCTCATTATCTGCTAAATTATTTACATGGTCCATTAATACAGCTCTGAGGGTAGGCTGATTTAATCTATTATAAGTCAATCTTTCAGCCTCGACTTTCACGTATGCATCTACAATGTACTGCTGAGTTAGCTTTCCGGCTTCTAAACACGGATTAAATGTATCTCTAACTGCTAATCTATTAATGTAAAATTGTATCATGCTTTGTTTTTTAATACCGTCGGCATGCTTTAGGTTCATGTTTCAGTAACATTCACCTTAAGGAAAAAGTATGGGATATGTCATGGGGTCGCAGTTTCCGCTGAATTGATTAATTCTAACAGAACTGCCTGCTCTTGGGTGAACACAAATGTCTCTATCTATTGGTGGCTCTCCGTCATTTGATGTAAAAACTTCGGCCACTTCATTACATGTTGGTACATTATACCTACGCTTATCTTTTCGTCCGTCACTAACTATCCATAAATTAATTTCTGGCACTGACTGATTATTAATATTTGCTATAGCTATTTCTCTTTGCTCTACTTTTTTATCATCATGTACGCTTGAGAATACGGATTAATTTCTCTAATAATATCATCTAACTGCCCCATTATATTTGGTTTACACTGTTTATTGTATTCTACATTCATTCGTTTCTCTAACACTTCCGCAGAATTTATAATGTATAACTGCGCATATTTTTCAACATTATTATTAGTTGGATATAAGGAACTGGCTGAATCATGATAAATTTGACCATGTATTCGGAAACAATATGGTTCTCTACCCGGAGGCATTGAAATTTTTGCTCCAAATGAAGCAAATGCTAACGCACTATTGTACTGTATAATATGATCTTTAAAATTTCTACTGTCTGCGTTATTACTGATCATTAGACTTTTTATGTATTCCGGTAACTCGCATAATTGATCTGCGTTTAACTTGCCTTTACGGCAGCAGTGTGTGAATTTCTTTCGACTACTTTTTTAAAATTATCTTTTAACTTATTTAAACGACGTTCTTTTTGTTCACGTGTTTCTATTTCTATAGATTTTTTTAAATTAGTTTTTAACTTATTTAAACGATTTTCTCTTTGTTCCGGTGTTTCTATTTGAATCATATTTTGAAAGTTATCTTTTAATCTATTTAAAAGTTTTTCTTTTTGTTCATGTGTTTATATTTGAATCATATTTTGAAATTTATCTTTTAATCTATTTAAGCGATTTGTTTTTAGTTCAGGTGTTTCATTTTTTATGTATTCTTTGAAATTAAATTTTAATTTATTTAACCTATTTGTTTGTTGATCAAGTGTTTCATTAGCTAAAATTTTTAATTTATTTTCTATATTTCATTTTAGACGTTTAAACCGTTCTTCGTCTATTTCATTCTCTTTGCGTTTTAAATAATTTTCCCTTAATTTTTGTTGTCGAGTTACCGAAAATACTGTTAAATTGCGTGTTTGAAATATATTTAAAGTATGTGTTCTAAGCCTATTGATATCATAATTTTCGTTTTCTGGATTACGATTAAAAATTATACTCGTAAAAAATGCAATGGCAAACAACCCGCAATCGTAAGTATTTGTCTGCTGTTGAACTCGGACAAATCTAACTGTTGGTCTATAAGGAAACAATCTTTCTAAATATAAACTTGCATTCTGATTTAAACATTGAGAATTCATGCTATCATAAATTATTATCTCTGAACCGTCATAGTACGCTGTGAACCAATGACCAATGACCAATGCTATCAATATTTGCACCTGGCACGAATAAAATTTGTAAGTGTTGTTGAACTGGAATGATACGGTCCGGCGCATTTACATATACTGTAGGCTGAGGGTTGAACTCAGTCATAGAACGGACTAAAGAAAAGAAAAAGTCTATATGTACGTCTTCTAAGTACCCTGCAGGATTTAGTAACGTGTTAATATACTGGTCTATTAATTGAATCTGATAATTTACTGTCCTAATTCCTATATTACTCGTTTGATTACTTGTATGTACATTATTGATATTATTGTCCGCTACTGAAATGACATATATACTCCTACAACCTGATTGAATCTGACTATTAATAAAGTTTTCTTCTATATTTCCCGTATCATCATTTTTATTATTTTTTGCCGCATTTTTCTCGTTGTTTTGCTTGCGCTTAAGACGGTTAATTCTATCTTTACTTAGCATTTTGTTATTTACTTACAAATTATACAAAACTTGCAATTTTTGAGTGCGTTGTTTTTTTCAATATTTATAATTACCAATAATTACGTCAGACTTTCGATTATAAGTCGATCAGGTTCTTTTCTGTTAGGATAATGGAATTCTGCACTCTTTCTCTTACTCTGCTGCAGTCAAGTTGTAAACCTATAGTAAAATTAATATTTAAAATATATGCATAGCATTATAAAAAAATAATACGAAATAAATGTGTATTTTGTATTATTAGATTGCTAAATTACTAAATACTGCAAACTATGTACAATGTATAGGTCGTGAATTTGCTTTCTTCATAATCGAACGGCAATTACACATCGTGAAATATAATAATATATTTGAGATTGTGCATGTAGTGAACAAACTATAACCGCGCAATTTAAATAACTGTCATCTGTTGTGTTCTTATGTATAGTTTGTAAGATAAGGAAACTATATATATGTAATTCCCGCTCCATTTTGACGTCACGCTTTTACGGCCTATTAGAGATAGTGTAATGATTATAAATTTAAAGTACATTACTTATACTTAAATAGAAGATCAACTCTCAAAAATTGTAGGTTAGTCTAACTCGCAATTAGCTATAACACGTGGCCCGCCAGAGACTATGAAATACCAGCCTAAATATTTTTTTAATTAGTGCAATAAATAATTTAGCATATTTTGGAGCATACTCCAGGTAAATAAAAATAATGGAGACACATCTTTCGTAGGTTTACGGAAAACCGGTTAAAAACTACTGGCGCCGAGTAAACAAGAACAACATAGAATTTAATAAGAAATAAAATAATATATAAAAAAAATAGTGAAATCACAAATTAAAATTTCTATTAGCTTGGATGCAAATGACATTTTTCTACTTGTAAATTGCGAACTTGCAAGTTGATTTTTCGAGGATTGTAAAAGATATAAAATATTTCTCACCTTAGATTTAAATCTAGCGGCACACTAAACGGGATTTATTTTATTGTGACTACTGCAGTTCAGATCAAAGATAATGAATATTAATTCGCAATATAAATATATTGTAACAAAGCACAATAAATGAAATTACTCTACACACAGGTGAAGAACAATATTCTTGATAAACAAATTTTGTTTTCTATGGTGTCCCTGATCTAAAATTAGTATTTCCGAAATGTCGGTAAATGTGAAATTATTAATACCGACAGCGTACATACCGATAAATATAAAAATTTAATTATTAAAAATTAAAAAATAATAAATTTTAAATTATAATTTATTAATAATGTTGTATCACAAATATACTTTTAATTTGAATGAAAATTTTCTTTTAAAACGAAATTAACGTGTTATATACAATAACGAAATAATTATAATACACTTACTTTTAGCGTGGGTGTCACAGATGCAAGGTTTGTTTTTCGAATCTTCAACTTCCATTTTAATTGATCATAAGATAAGGGCGAACCTTTCAGCAAAAACTGATACTCCGGCATTAGTGGTTATGTTCGAAATGCTAGCAGTTTTAAAATGGTTGCAACATGAACTTCTTCACTGATTGATACTAATAACATTATAACTGTTAATAAAATAAAACTTATTGGTAGAAATGAAATAAACTAAAATGTATACTTACATGAAATACATTCAAAATTTGTGTATAATCATTCATATTGTATTTTTGTTAAAATAAACTGCAACTATTGTTCAGTGTAACTACATTATTATTATTTTTTCACATTCATAGCTGTAAAATGAAAATTACAAATTAAAAAAACAGAGGAAGGTCTTTCTTGCAGTTACTGTAATTTAATAAAATCCATTAATATGTGTATTAGTGGATTTTATTAGATGATCGCAACTCCAATAAAGACTTTTTTATATTAACAACCAGTCGATAAACTAATCCTGCATTAAAAAGATATTTATCATAAAACGTATTTCATTAAATTCTACTACGTTCGTTTCATTATAATTATTTTATGGTCGTATTTATTTGAGAAATTTTAATACATCCCTAAACTGATCCTGACCTTACCCGAGTTTGTTACCAAATAAACAACAAAATTTTAACAGATAAATGTTAGTTATTTATTAAAGTTATTTATTTACTTTTTTCGTTTTAACTTATAAAAGATACAACTTCTGACAGATGTAGGTAGAGAAAGCAATGTGTAAACAAAGAAAGAAAACAGGATCAACTCACCAACCTAGAAAAATAGCTGGTTGAGTTGGGTCAATTCGAGATCAGTTCTGGGTACTTCAAATGAACCAAGTAAACTTAATTAACATACTACGTTACTTAAAAAATCCCAAATAAATACGGCCTATAATAAAAATAAAAATAGTACATCCCCTCCAGCTTGTATTATTTTTTTCATAATAAAGATGTTTTAGGGCAACACAATCTGTTATGTACATACATTCATTCGAAGTTAAAACATATCTTCTGGTACTTACAGATTTTATTAACAGATTGCAGGATATTAACACCACATATTGTTTGTCTAGCATTGTGAACAATTTTAGCTCAGAATTGAAAATTTACAATAGTCAGTTATGTCACTTAACCGTTGATTTGAAGTCATAATCTTCTAATGATATCATGTAGTTTTTTATTATCATTAGTTAATTTTTTATCGCCTGTCTAATTTAAAATGAAGTACAGTACTCAGGACAGTACTAAAAAACACCTATAATAAATAACTTGTTATTCAATATAATATGAATTTATTTGTAACTTACTATTTCTAATACGTATGCAAAATATATCCCGGCTTACAATTATAGGTGTACTTGTCATTTTGCAAATACAATAAACAATAATAATCTGCAAGACTTTTAAGTAAATTATGAAGGTCTGACAACTAACATGTTTTGACAAATCATTTAATTTCTTCGAACTTGTCGTTCACGTAATAAAATAGAGGGTTGAAACGCATATGAATCAAAATAAGAATACCTGCTCAAAAAATGCGCGTTATTTGAATTATTCCTATAACTCTCTTGTATATGAAGAACAGAATGTCAATTAATTGAATTATTTTTTGAAAAATAAAGTTTCTGCTTTTGTAGAAATAATAAATTGTACTCTTTCGTCTTTTATATTCTTTAGTACCAACTGCTTATTTCCAATCTTTTGTATATTTCTTTCCTTTTTATATCTGTCTCTACATTTCATATACATACATATATCATTTTATATTTATTTAAATAATAAATAATAAGTACCAACCAACATATATTCTGAGTATTTTTATCAAGTTGCAAAATTTCTAGTATAAATTTATATGTTATAACCAATTATGACAAGCGTTAAATGTTAGAAAATTTTAATTATACCATATACAATTTCTAAAACAATAATATATATTTTGCTCAATATTATAAAGTACGGATACATAGTTCAGTTAATTATATCTTTGTCCATTTTCAAAATTATTGTAGTTCAATATTCCTACTTATCCTTGTCAAAGTTAGTTCATCACACATTTGGCAACATTGACTTATATCATTAAAAACGTCAAAATTTAAAATAATTAAATATGTTTTGTTATAAACTTAATATATTGGTAAAACCTGTGCTCAAGACTATTATTCATGATATTGTTTTTAAATTCTTGATATCAATGTCCTTTAAGAAGATAAAATCGTTTTAAGTTCACAGACAGATTGTCAAAAGTGACGGATGACGGCGTGATTCTTCTTAAATTTAGACATGGCCTCTGGGATCCATTGTTCAAGGTAGCATTTGTGCATAGTTTTAATTTTTGACACGAAAACTACTAACAGTAAAAATATGAGACACCCAAAAGGCATCAGATCTCATCAGCCCCCACATATTAAAAATTATAACAATCACTTGCATGGTTCAGGCTGTAGGCCTTTACAAAAGATACTCGATGCTCGTGATGAATCTATAGATAGATAGATATATAGTGAATGTAATCGTTTAGTACAGGAGAATAGCGAAGGCTCAGCTACGCTGAGCTTCGCTAGGCCTCCGGCATCAATGAAGTATTTACAGTTGACATCTAATTTCATTCCTGTACACCAGCTCTCGACGAGACCTTTTATATGATACCAAACACGACATACTTCTGGCAAATTTTGCAAAAAAAACAAAAGCTGATCGACCTGGCAAATTTTTGTTATTTCAATAGGGCTGCCCTACTCGAGTGCTTTCATTTGATACCAAACACGGCATACTTCTGACAGTTTTTTTACAAAAAATAACAAAAGCCGATCGAAAATTTTGTGATTTCTGTAAGCCAACTCGTATCAACTCCTTTCATATGATACTAAACACAACATACTTTTGACAACTTTTCGCTAAAAATAAAAGCTGATCGACATGGAACTATTTTATCATTTTTGCAAGCTAAGCTCTTGTCAAGTGCTTTCAATTAATAACAAACACGGTATACCTCAGACAAAGTTTTCATTGATGTAATCAAATTTTTAGTCTGTAAACCTTAATTACAAGTTCATTTTTGTAAAAAAAAGTATTAAGTAAATACGCCTTGTGGTTAATAAAATCAAAATTAAATTTTTTATAAAATTTGATTACATTTTCTTTTATTATCTTATTCGAAGTTTTCACTTCGTTTTAGACTATTGCATTTAACGAACAAACCTTTTGAATGGATCATTTTGGGGAACAAATTATAATAATTTGAAGAAGAATTTGTAATATTTACCGACATACTTTCTTAATAAAACAGTTATTATTCAACAAAGTACATTACTTGCTTCACTTGAAAGTAATTTTGGTTACATTTGAGGAAGTTACTACAAGTTTTTGAGTTGATTTAACCAAATGTGTTGTTTGTAAACCTTAATGGGATATATGATCTAATTTATTTTCTTCCATTTTATTGTTCTGTACAAGAAATAAAATCCCCGTATTTTTTTAAATTGCTCTATTATTGATAATTCCGGAGAAAAACAATAATAAAGTTTTGGAGAGGGGATATGTGACGTCACGTAGAAAACTTTGTGGATTTGAATTAATTCGATAAAAATCATTTATCATTGCATAATGTACATTTGGCAAATTACCCCGGTTTCATTTTCAAAACAATGTACATATGTAAACAATAAACAGCCTTTGAAAATCATACGACATTGACAATGTTAACAGATGAGTACAGACATTTCAATGTCAACCAAATTTGGTTCCATGTTTTCTAGCCGTTGTAAATAAAAGTTGAATCCACAAAACATTAACATAAGTAGAAGCGTAACCCAATGGATCAAGTGTGTAGCACGGAACTGCTGCCATCTGATGTTCTCGGGGTTGCGTTACTCTAAGCCTACTTGATCATTAAATTTTGTAAATTCCACATAAACTTCAAATGCAGCTGTCAATTTTCATTTGTTCAGTTATTACTACTGGATATTTTAATTTTAAATAAAAGATATACATTTGATATCATTATATTTATTGTTTATTTATTCATTTAAAATAAACATATATGATGAAAGATGTTCTCTTGGTGCCATTTGTCGAAGCGATATTCTCTCATCAAAAGTTTTGGAGAGTTGTTCTCTCGGTGTCATTTGTGGAAGATGTACTCTCGGTGAAATTTGTCGAAATGATGTTCTCTCAGCAAAAGTATTAAAGAAATGTTCTCTCGGTGCAATTTGTGGAAGAAATGTTCTCTCGGTGAAATTTCTCGAAGCGATATTCTTTCAGCAAAAGTTTTGGACAGATATTCTCTCAGTGTCATTTGTGGAAGAGATATTTTCTCGATGAAATTTTTGGAGCGATGTTCTCTCAGCAAAAGTATTGGAGAGATGTTTTCAACTGTGATTTAATGAACATGGAAGGAATTTTATTAACCCGTCTTACAATATTTTCTACCAATTGATTAGATACTATTTTGACTTATATATTTTTTAGAATAATTCATTCTTGAAAGCTTGTTCTTCAATTTTATAACTTTTATTTTCTCTTGTCTATAAAATTTATATAATATTCTTTCTTTTACAGATAAATTTGTAACACACAAACCTCTATTTTTATTTCTAGAATCACATGCCGAAACTGTAGTATTAGAAGGAATTTGATTTAAATTAATTTGACGCATAACGTTACACCTAGATCCTAATTCGGTTCTAGAAAACTCTATCCTATCATTGATATATGACAGACCTGCATTTGTATCGGAGTTTAAAAGTGTCTGGGAGCCAGAATGGAAGCATTTTTAGTAAACGGTGTTTCTATATGTTGTAAAAAGAATTAATATGAAAATGATCTACACAAAGATAAGAATATGATAAATTTGTACCTGCTTTAATTTTACAAAAATTTCTCCACACATCACAGCCTGTTTGATCGTGAAGAGGAAAACTAAAAAATGTTTATTCTGTGTACCGCGGACATTCACACTTCTTTTATTCTTGCAGTTGGGGTATTTACATTCATATTTAACGATATATTAATCAAATAAAATTTAAGGTTTTGAGAAAATGAATTAAGATTGCCTTGATAAATAAAACAAATTTTTGAATAACTTATCTATTAACACTTTTGACTCATCGGTAAATTATTATTTTATTTAAAATTATTGTGTTAAAAATTACTACAACTTTGTTTATAAATTTAATTTCTATATAATAATATTTTTTTACTAATAAATCTATATTTTTAAATAATATATAAATAAAATTTTTATAGGTTTAACTATACTGTTTAAACCAGTTTTTGTAAAATTTGTCTTTGTGTATATCAGAGAAAATTAATAATTTTTAGTTTAAAAAAATCACATAGATAGCACTAATTATGAATTTTATTACATCTTCTAAGGAAGGTATCGATATAATTATTCAACAAACAAATATTTTTATATTTAATTTGATATAGTGAGGTTAAGATGTACATTTGGCGCGAAACCCTAATTCAAATCTGAGTGCATGCATTTCGTATGGGAGTACATTTTCAATTCACGATATTAAAGCATTTTGGCGATTCTTAATTATAACATAGAGATTTTTTTTGTAAAGTACAGATAAAATAATAAATTAAGAAAAATTTCATTTTAAAGAAAGTAGTTTCGCAAATAGTAACATATGTCGTTACTTGGTGCAGCAGGTTAAAAACGCCGAGTTAAAGTGGCAGGTTCAACTGAATATTAAGACAGTTACGACATACGTTTTCAGAAATTTGCACCTACTGTTTAAATTTAAGTTTATTAAATAATATTATGTTTTTTGGGTGTGTATATTACATTAGAAGATAGATAAAACATTAGAGATTAGTATTTATACGGTTTAATAAATGAGATTTGCATTTTATAATACTTTCCAGCAGCTTAAAGATAGCATATTTTTATTCACATAAGAATAACATGGGCGCGTAAATCGGCGGAGGTGACTTAGGGTTTCAGTTTGAATTTGGCGCCACAAAATGACCGATACACTAATGCAGTCTATTAAAATTTATTCAGAACAAACTGAATGAAATATTTCAAATAAAAGTCTTGAATGTTTAGAATTAATGTAGATAGAAACTTGTCATCTCTTTCTACGAATAATGAAATGGTAAACGGTAATATAAAGTATGTGCTTTAAAAAGTGGACTTGTGTGTAATATTTGTCGAATTTTGTAGTTAAACGTTACTATTTTCATCGACTTCTTAATCATTTACAGCTGACTTCTTATTTTGTAAATCTACATTGATTTTGTTTTGACAGGAATAAGGACATTTTACTTCTAGAAGTTCAAATCCGTTTTTTGTTTTCATAAAACCATCAACACTACATGCTACGTAGGATTGGTTAGATAATTTTACAACACAAGTCCAATTTCATTTATAATATATTAGTTGAAGATTGAAATACTAATCTCGCTTCACTTTTGGTTTCCAAGCCATAACGCATAGCTTGATTACAATAAAAATTGTAGCCATTAATTCTTATTATAATAATCATTGTCATCTTTTCTCTGTACCAATCTAATTCTAATAGTACATATGTACATCTACAATAAAAGAGTTAATTACAGAAAATGTAGTATTATTGCGAATTTGTCTATCGTATGAAATTTTTATTATGGTTTTATTTTTTGATTTCTTCTTTCTACTCATTTTTTCTTTACACTTCCAGCCCTATTTAATTTGCTTTCAATTTCGCTATAAATATAATACTTTATGCACTCGTTTCAGACAAAATTTCTTTGCTTATATTTTGAAAATGTAAAAAGAGTATCAAGAAAATTTCCAGACGTATTTATGTAGAATTATTTTATTGAAACTTTGTGATATTTTTCTAATTGGGCTTGTAAAGGCTTGCTCCAAATCATAAACTGATCAGTTTTGGACTGTATTTTAAAATTTTTATTTAAATGTGAATTCTGTACACAGTTATAATTGAAGGTAAAATTACAGAAATAATACATATGTAAACAAATACTTTGTTTCTTGCAGTTGTTTCTTTGGTACAAGTTGTGATAGACAATAAATTGCAAGCTTCTTTACATTTCTTAATAAAATGAAGTCTGATAATACAGCAAAATGAATATTATATTATTGATTTTAAATGCATAATACAGTCTAAAACTTATATTTTCAGTAATGTCAAAATGACAAGATAATTTGACAACTTTATTTTGGATGCGTTCAAACTTGTGTTATGTGTAAATTTTAAAATTCAAAATAAATTTAATTAGAACACAATATTTTTTTTAATAAAAATATTATAAATATAACTTAACAATTAACAATGGGCCTTTAGGGTAGCCAACAATCAAAGCAGGCCATTTTCTTTTAAATTTTCGAGAATCTAAAGGCTCATTTTTAAATATTAAATATTTTTGGTTTCTTATAAAATCTCATTTAAATATATCTTATCATTTTAATAGGTACTCTTCGTTTATGAAAATGAATTTTTAGATGTCAGATTGACAAATTTGAATTAAATAAAATAAGTAAAATATGTGAAATAATAATGTTCATAAAGTAATTTTTATTTACTATCCAATGAATATAAAGGTATAATATTATATTTTAAAATGACATATGTTTATAACTACAGAATAATAACTAAAACTAACTGTGGGAACTTGCAAACCTTACTCACAACTTTCATCATCACAAATTTTGCATAAATAATACATTTTTTAAAACTTTATGGTTGTATATGAAATATTATATTATATTTACTCTTTTTATAGCATTATTTATGATAAAAATAGCTTTAGTTAATTGCATTTGATTACACTCTCAGCCAGTAACCTAATATGACATCTGTAAGTAAAAAAAATTAAAAATGTATTTAAAAATATTTATATCATACCTTAAATTAATATACAACAATTTTCAAACATTCTTTTGCATTATTTCGTAGTAAAAATATGAATTTTTATGCAATCCATTCAGTCACATTCGACTAAGAACATATGTCATCAAATGCATTTCTAGAATAATATTTGGTTTCAGAAAGTATTTATAGTTTGAAATATCAATGATGAATGAATAATTGGATAGATAATTCAATTTTGTAAACGTTTTCATCTAAAAAATCATCTTGTTCTATAACAAAATACGATGGAATTTTTAAAAAACTAATCGTTGTTGTAATCAACTACTTTTATCTGAAATTTGATGACAGAATACATAAAGAATGTATAAAATTCAGTTACTTACATTTTAATATAATCCAGATACATAGTTCAAAATAATTATTGTACAATAAATTGTTAAACATTTCTTCCAAGATGGTATGAAGAAAAAGATTGTCAGTATTTTTAAATAAATGTGCTTATGACTGAATTTCCAGAATTTATTTTTTTGTCAATAGTGTTAATATCCGTAATTTTATGATATTTCTTTTCTATAAATTTATTTTTTTCTGGATAACTTACCAATTAAAAACTCTTAACTGAAATGGAAACACATCTAAATACAGCCAAGGAAATATAAAATTACATACTTACATTACAAAATGTAGTGTAATTTTACTTTTAAACTAATTTTATTATATATTTCTCCAAGCAAATACAAGATTTAAATAATGATTGTTTGATTATAACTGACGTTTTGACAAACGTCATATGTCATGAAAATTTAAATATTGTAAATAAGGTTTGCCGTAAATTATTATGTACAATGCACTTTTATGATAATCAGTTACACTTCAGTAGTGTTCTTATCTATAAATGTACTCTTGTTAGGGTAACCAATTTAAAATTGTAACAAAAATGAAAATACATATTTAAATACAGCGAAACAAAATTAAAATGATATACTTACATCACAAAGTGTATTGTACATATTCTTTCCAACAAAGTTTACTTTATATTTCTGTATATTTCTCTTTGAAAATATAAAACTTGTGTAACGACTTTTTTGGCTATAGATCAAAGAATGATAAACGTCAGATATCATAAAATTAAATATTTTAAATACACCACACTTAACATTCAGTGTATTTGTATATATTTCGCTCACTATTATAATGTGTAAAAATATAATTACATTTTTCATTCGATACCAAACATAACATATTTCTGACAACATTTTGCAAAAAACAAATTTTAATTGATGTAGAACATTTTTGTCATTCTTGCGCACCAGTCTACATCGTGTCGTTTCCTTAGAACCCAAGGACGACGTACTTCTAACAACTTTTTGCGAAAAACAAATGCAGGTCGACATGACACATTTTTTTTTGTCATTTCAAAACCGGCTCATATTGTTTTCTTACTTTTGATATCAAATATTTGATTTTTATTTACTTACTTTATAATTTGGCAACACTGTTTGTATAAAAAATAGTAGTTAATTTTTAAATTTATAAATTAATATTGTCAACCCTAATACAGCTGCCACCGTCTTCAGTAAAGTTAGGTTAGGAATATTTGGTTTTAATTTAGTTATTTCATCACACATTTGGCAACATTGACTTTTCACATTGAAAACGTCAAAATCTATATTAATTAAATACGTAATGTTTTAAACTTAAATTAGTTGTAACACCTTTGCTCAAGTGTATTATTCATGATACTGTTTTCAAATTTTTGATATCAATGTTGTATTAAAAGATATAATCTATTAAAGTTCATAGACAGATTGTCAAAAGTAACGGATGGCGGCGTGATTCTTCTTAAATTTAGACATGGCCACTAGGATCCATTGTTTCCAGGAAGCATTTGTGCACAGTTTAAATTTTTAACACGAAAACTACTAACAGTAAAAATATGAGATACACAAAAGGCACCAGATCTCATTACCCCCACATATTAAAAAAAAATTATAACAATCACTTGCATGGTTCAGGCTGTAGGCCTTTACAAATGTTACTCGATGCTCGAGATGAATCTATAGATATATAGATTATCAAGCCTTTTAGTGTAGGAGATGATGAAGAATTATAAAATTCGGGCGCGGAAGCAAATATTTATATGATTTTTTTCAAAAATAAAGTCAAATTTTACCTATTCTTGATTAATACGTTGTATATTGTAAGCTACATGAGCTGGATTCTAGAATACCTACCACACTTGAAATAGCAATTTTCTTGTTGCAATGGTTTCTTTTAGCTAAAATATGACGAAAAATTATAAAATTCGGGCGTGAAAGCAAATATTTATATGATTTTTTACAAAAATAAAGTCAGATTTTACCTTTTCTTGATGAATTCGTTGTATATTGTAAGCTACATGGGCTGGATTCTAGAATACCTACCACACTTGAAATAGCAATTTTCTTGTTGCAATGTTTTCTTTTAGCTAAAATATGATGAAGAATTATAAGATGCGGGCGCGGAAGCAAATATTTATATGATTTTTACAAATATAAAGGCAGATTTCACCTATTCTTGATGAATACGTTGTATATTGTAAGCTACATGGGCTGGATTCTATAATACCTACCACACTTGAAATAGCAAATTTATTTTTGTAATGTTTTCTTTTAGCTAAAATATGATGAAAAATTATAAAATTCGGGCGCGGAAGCATATATTTATATGATTTTTTACAAAAATAAAGTCAGATTTTACCTTTTCTGGATGAATACGTTGTATATTGTAAGCTACATGGACTGGATTCAAGAATACCTACCACACTTGAAATAGCAATTTTCTTGTTACAATGTTTTCTTTTAGCTAAAATATGATGAAGAATTATAAAATTCGAGCGCGGAAGCAAATATTTATATGATTTTTTACAAAAATAAACTCAGATTTTACCTATTCTTGAAATGGATATTTTTGTTAAAACATTCATATTCATGCTTTAGGATCTATACTATAGATAATTTTAGCATTGGACATGCAAATATGACCATAAAGTGGTACCAATCAGATAATAAACGTACAATCTTCGGGTGTCATTCTAATGAATACGTTGTATATTGTAAGCTACATGGGCTGGATTCTAGAATACCTACCACACTTGAAATAGCAATTATCTTGTTGCCATGTTTTCTTTTAGCTAAAATATGATAAAGAATTATAAAATTTGGGAGCGGAAGCAAATATTTAAATAATTTTTTACAAAAATAAAGTCAGATTTTATCTATTCTTGATGAATACGTTGTATATTGTAAGTTACATGGGCTGAATTCTAGGATACCTACCACACTTGTATTAAGAATTTTCTTCTTGCAATGTTTTCTTTTAGCTAGATGATGATGAAGAATTATAAAATTCGGGCGCGGAAGCAAATATTTATATGATTTTTTACAAAAATAAAGTCAGATTTTACCTATTCTTGAAATGGATATTTTTGTTAAAACATTCATATTCATGCTCTAGGATCTATACTATGGATAATTTTAGCAATAGACATGCAAAAGTGACCATAACGTGGAACCAATCAGTTGATAAACATTCAATTTTCGGGTGTCAGGAAGCAAATATTAATATGATTTTTTACAAAAATAAAGTCAGATTTTACCTATTCTTAAAATAGATATTTTTGTTAAAACATTCATATTCATGCTTTAGGATCTATACTATGGATAATTTTAGCATCGGACATGCAAAACTGAGCATAACGTGGTACCAATCAGATAATAAACATTCAATTTTCGGGTGTCATATTAATGAATACGTTGTATATTTTAAGCTACATGAGCTGGATACTAGAATACCTACCACACTTGAAATAGCAATTACCTTGTTGCAATGTTTTCTTTTAGCTAAAATATGACGAAGAATTATAAAATTCGGGCGCGGAAGCAAATATTTAAATGGTTTTTTAATAAAATAATGTCTGATTTTACCTATACTTGAAATGGATATTTTTGTTAAAACATTCATATTCATGCTTTAGGATCTATACTATAGATAATTTTAGCATTGGACATGCAAAAGTGACCATAACGTGGTACCAATCAGATAATAAACATTCAATTTTCGGATGTCATTCTAATGAATACGTTGTATATTGTAAGCTACATGGTCTGGATTCTAGAATAACTACCGCACTTGAAATAGCAATTTTCTTGTTGCAATGTTTTCTTTTAGCTAAAATATGATCAAGAATTATAAAATCGGGCGCGGAAGCAAATATTTATATGATATATCACAAAAATTATGTCAGATTTTAACTATTCTTGTTGAATATGTTGTATATTGTAAGCTACATTGGCTGAAATCTAGAATACCTACCACACTTGAAATACCAATATTCTTGTTGCAATGTTTTCTTTTAGCTAAAATATGATGAAGAATTATAAAATTCGGGCGCGGAAGCAAATATTTATATGATTTTTTACCAAAATAAAGTCAGATTTTACCTATTTTTGATGAATACGTTGTATATTGTAAGCTACATGGGCTTGATTCTAGAATACCTACCACACTTGAAATAGCAATTTTCTTGTTGCAATGTTTTCTTTTAGCTAAAATATGATGAAGAATTATAAAATTCGGGCGCGGAAGCAAATATTTACATGATTTTTTACAAAAATAAAGTCTGATTTTAAATATTTTTGATGAATACGTTTGTATATTGTAAGATACATGCTGGATTCTAGAATACCTACCACACTTGAAATAGCAATATTCTTGTTGCAATGTTTTCTTTTAGCTAAAATATGATGAAGAATTATAAAAAACGAGCGCGGAAGCAAATATTTATATGATATTTTACAAAAATAAGGTCAGATTTTACCTTTTTTTGATAAATACGTTGTATATTGTAAGCTACATGGGCTAGATTCTAGAATACCTACTACACTTGAAATAGCAATTTTCTTGTTGCAATGTTTTGTTTTAGCTAAAATATGATAAAAAATTATAAAATTCGGGAGCGGAAGCAAATATTCATATGATTTTTTACAAAAATAAAGTCAGATTTTAAATATTCTTAAAATGGATATTTTTGTTAAAACATTCATATTCATGCTTTAGGATCTATACTATGGATAATTTTAGCATTGGACATGCAAAACTGACCATAACGTGGTACCAATCAGATAATAAACATACAATTTTCGGGTGTCATATTAATAAATACGTTGTATATTGTAAGCTACATGGGCTGGATTCTAGAATATCTACCACACTTGAAATAGCAATTATCTTGTCGCAATGTTTTCTTTTAGCTAAAATATGATAAAGAGTTATAAAAAACCGGCGCGGAAGCAAATATTTATATGGTAATGTCAGATTTTACCTATACTTGAAATGGATATTTTTGTTAAAACATTCATATTCATGCTTTAGGATCTATACTATAGATAATTTTAGAATTGGACATGCAAAAGTGACCATAACGTGGTACCAATCAGTTAATAAACATTAAATTTTCGGGTGTTATTTTAAGGAATACGTTGTATAATGTAAGCTACCTGGGCTGGATTATAGAATATCTACCACACTTGAAATAACAATTTTGTTTTTGCAATGTTTTCTTTTAGCTAAAATATGATAAAGAATTATAAAATTCGGGCGCGGAAGCAAATATTTATATGATTTTTTACAAATATAAAGTCAGATTTTACCTATTTTTGAAATGGATATTTTTGTTAAAACATTCATAATCATGCTTTAGGATCTATACTATGGATAATTTTAGCATTGGACATGCAAAAGTGAACATAACGTGGTACCAATCATATAATAAACATTAAATTTTCTTGTGTCATTTTAAGAAATACGTTGTATATTGTAAGCTACATGGGCTGGATTCTGGAATACCTACCACACTTGAATTAACAATTTTCATGTTGCAATGTTTTCTTTTATCTAAAATATGATAATGAATTATAATATTCGGGCGCGGAAGCAAATATTTATATGATTTTTCACAAAAATAAAGTCAGATTTTACCTATTCTTGATGAATGGGTTGTATATTGTAAGTTACATGGGCTGGATTCTAGAATCCCTACCACACTTAAAATAGCAATTTTCTTGTTGCAATGTTTTCTTTTAGCTAACATATGATAAAGAATTATAAAATTCAGGCGCGGAAGCAATTATTTATATGATTTTTTACAAATATAAAGTCAGATTTTACCTATTCTTTTTTAATGAATACGTTGTATATTGTAAGCTACAAGGGCTGGGTTCTAGAATATCAACCACACTTGAAATAGCAATTTTCTTGTTGCAATGTTTTCTTTTAGCTAAAATATGATGAAAAATTATAAAATTCGCGCGCGGAAGCAAATATTTAAATAATATTTTACAAAAATTAAGTCAGATTTTACATTTTCTTGATGAATACGTTGTATATTGTAAGGTATATGGGCTGGATTCTAGAATACCTACCACACTTGAAAACGATATTTTCTTGTTGCAATGTTTTCGGTTAGCTTAAATATGATAAAGAATTATAAAATTTTGGCGCGGAAGCAAATATTTATAATTTTTTTCAAAAATAAAGTCAGTTTTTACTTAAAACATTCATTTTCATGCTTTAGGATCTATGGATAATTTTAGCATTGGACATGCAAAAACGATCATAATGTGGTACCAATCAGATAATAAACATTCAATTTTCTAGTGTCATTTTAATGAATACATTGCACATTGTAAGCTAAATGGGCTGGATTCTAGAATACCTACAACACTTGAAATAGCAATTTTCTTGTTGCAATGTTTTCTTTTAGCTAAATTATGATGAAGAATTATAAATTTCGAGCACGGAAGCAAATATTTACCTATTCTTGAAATGGATATTTTTGTTAAAACATTTATATTCATGCTTTAGGATCTATACTATGGATAATTTTGGCATTGGACATGCTAAAGTGACCATAATGTGGTACAAAGCAGGTAATAAACATTCAATTTTCGGGTGTCATTATAAAGAATACATTGTATATAGTAAGCTACATGGGCTGGATTCTAGAACACCTGCCACACTTGAAATAATAATTTTCTTGTTGCAATGTTTTCTTTTAGCTAAAATATGATAAAGAATTATAATATTCGGGCGCGGAAGCAAATATTTATATGATTTTGTACAAAAATAATGTCAGATTTTACCTATTCTTGAAGAATACGTTGTATATTGTAAGCTACATGGGCTGGATTCTAAAATCCCTACCACACTTGAAATAGCAATTTTTTTGTTGCAATGTTTTCTTCTAGCTAAAATGTGATAAAGACTTATAAAAAAAAATAAGTCAGGTTTTACCTATTCTTCATTAATACGTTGTATATTGTAAGCTACATGAGCTGTATTCAAGAATACCTACCACACTTCAAATAGCAATTTTCCTGTTGCAATGCTTTCTTCTAGCTAAAATATGATGAAGAATTATAAAATTCGGGCTCGGAAGCTAATATTTATATGATTTTTTACAAATATAAAGGCAGATTTTACCTATTCTTGAAATGGATATTTTTGTTAAAACATTCATATTCATGCTTTAGGATCTATACTATGGATAATATTAGCATTGGACATGCAAAAGTGACATTAACGTTGTACCATTTAGATAATAAACATTCAATTTTCTGGTGTGATTTTAATGAATACGTTGTATATTGTAAGCTACATGGGCTGGATTCTAGAATACCTACAACACTTGAAATAGCAATTTTCTTATTGCAATGTTTTCTTTTAGCTAAAATATGATGAAGAATTATAAAATTCGGGCGCGGAAGCAAATATTTATTTGATTTTTTACAAAAATAATGTCAGATTTTACCTATTCTTGATGAATACGTTGTATATTGTAAGCTACAAGGGCTAGATTATAGAATACCTACCACACTTGAAATAGCAATTTTCTTATTGCAATGTTTTCTTTTAGCTAAAATATGATGAAGAATTATAAAATTCGGGCGCGGTAGCAAATATTTATTTGTTTTGTTGCAAAAATATAGTCAGATTTGACCTATTCTTGATGAATACGTTGTATATTGTAAGCTACATGAGCTGGATTCTAGAATACCTACCACACTTGAAATAGCAATTTTCTTGTTGCAATGTTTTCTCTTAGCTAAAATATGATGAAGAATTATAAAATTCGGGCGCGGAAGCAAATATTTATATGATTTTTTACAAAAATAAAGTCAGGTTTTACCTATTCTTGATGAATACGTTATAGAAGATAAGGGAGACGATTTTGAAAGGTTGGCTTCCTTTGTCCGAGGGGGGCGGTGTGGGTAGATTTATTAGGGTTGCTACTTGTATGACATTTATTAGTTTTGTTGCCAGGTGTTTCTTTTGTTATGTATGAATCTTTTGATTTGGCTTCAAGTATTCTGGAGGTGGTTAGGGGTTGATTAATTTGATTTTGCAGGTGTGTGAAATTTATGAGTTTTATGGACGTGAGAAAAAATTTTCTTTGAAAATTTTTAGTTGGAGGATGATGTTCAGGTCCCTTACCGCCAGTTAGAGATCTCTGTCGCTTAGTCAAATTTATTACTGGGAATTTTTATATTTGTTCGTACTTTGATGATTCTCTGGGTTATTGTTACTATATGAGTAGATTGTTGTAATTTTTTATTTAATATTATTATATGTTTTAATTTTTACTATATAAAATGAAAGTTGGTATCTAACAGACGTTTTCGGCCTTTATAGGAAGATTTATTAACAAAACTTTGGAAGAGGGAGATTTCCTGTGAATGAGTAGTGGAGAAAAATCTTCTACCTATATAACGAAGAGTTGTGAGCTATGAAAACTGTATATCTGTTTAGACTTAACAGTTTAAATAAGCTATATTCTGATTAAGAAATCGTTATCGTTCGCCATCATGAGTACATATGAATAATTGTGTTTTGAACTCTTTGGAGAAGCTAGTGAAATCTGTCGTCAGCCAGAACCGAAGAAAAAGAAGAAGAATATTGAAATTACTAGTAATGTTAAAGTCAAGCCGGCTCGGTCTGCGGTTAAACAGAATAAAACAAAGAAAAGTGAAATTTTGAAAAAGACGAAGTCAGCAAACTAAACACAACAATCAACAACTAAGGAAAATCTGATCTACACGCCCGAGCGTCCTTTGACACCGGACATCATCATTGTTCCTCTGGTTAATGAAAAACCCCAAGAGCTGCAGGTCCAGCAACAATCTGTGCCAGACAAAAGTGTAAAAAATAGTGATTGTGACATAGTGAAACAACCATGGAGTTCTTCATTCCGTACACCTGAACGGGCGCCAACACCGGATATCATATTCATCGACGATGATAAGGATGACGAGTGCCAGATACCACAGCAATCATCATCAATAAACGCGGCACCGTTAGAAAAAAATACTACATGGTTGGACCAGTATGCACAAGACTGGAATGACGAAACTGAAGATTTTCCTAATATAAATTTAGAATTCATAATGGGAACGGCCTCAGTCGATATATATTTCGCTTTACCAATAAATCTAAGTAAATATGATCATAACAATAGACTACTGCAGGGAAGTTTTATATATATTGATGAGGTTGAACGAAAAAAATTTGTTAATATTGGTTTAAATCCTCACAATAAATTTAAAATAACCATAAGACTTGTAGATATTCGAACCAGTCAACAAATTGACATTATTAATATCGGAAAAATTTGTGAATATTTAAATCAAAATGTAAAGAATTCTCTTCTGACAAAGACATCAGGATGTAATAAGGGTAACTATGTAAGCGGTGTTAATACTACAAAGTTACCAATGCAAAAAATTAATTTATTATACAAAAGAAATTTTATTGTTTTGAATAAAGATGAAATTGAAAATTTACTTAATGCTCAAAATTTATTACAGAATATAACATTATCTTTGGAAAAGAGATTTTCTAATATTGACATTTATACAAATTATTTGAATTTTCTACAAAAAAACAGCCATCTGTAAACTTATCGATATAAGTTTAGATTTAAGAAAAACAGCATATAAAACCTTATTACAGAATTGTGACATGGATTATTGTTTTATAAGTGTAATATTGTGGGAATTATCTACATACTATAATGTTAAGTTGAACATGGATTTGGAATATGTGTATCATTATATAAATATGGAAAAAAAATATGTGACAATATTGAAATAAAACACAGTTACTTAAAAATGAATGTTTATGTATTTTCTATCAATAATACTAGTTTTTTACAATGTTTTGAAAATTGTCTTATGTATATAAAAGATGTATGTAACAGCAATATGAAATACATAGTTAATTAAAATATATTTTGTAATTTATTTTCTATTACTAATTTAACCTAGTTACATTGTCCTGAAATAATAATGAAACAATCTTTTAATATAAACATCATTCAGCATACGGTCATGTCTGTTAAACAATTTTTGAAAATAGTTTAGAGAATATCCGTTAATTCTAAATAACAGATAAATTAGACAGTAATGACCGCATACTGACGAAAAATAGTCTTGCATGTTAAGTGTATTATAATTCCAAATTACAGTATTACGTTTTAAAAACTGGATATGCTGAGGGATTTGTGGTGGTCGTCCATAACTATCGAAATATTCTCCACGCCCGTTACGGTCAATGAAGATGGCGATCCAATGGCTCCCAGGGTCTGACGCGCCATCGAAATTCGCTACAATGGCGCAAGGGTAGTTTACCTGCATAGGTAACTTATCTGCTGCAAAGACGCCATATTGACACGCATTCCTGAAGTAGCGATGGAGAATCGTCTCTAAGAACACCGCATTCATCTTTACAATAACTGTTGTACCATTTACATAGATGAAGTATATTCTCGGACGCACATATCATACTGCTGTATTCATATGGAATACAACATTTAGTAGTAATATCCGATGTTTTATATTGAAGACTGCGCAAATTTGTAAGGCTTGGACAGCCCAGACTCGTTAAATCATACAAATTATCGCGCTCTAGTATATTTTCAATTATTATTTTTTTCTGTAATCCCTTAACAAATACAAACTTTTCATCGAAATCAATTATACTTGTTAAGATGGTTTTTAAATTGTCATATTCAATAAAACCATCGTCCCAGTCAAACCCGTGATGATATTTTTTCAACCAATTTATTTGAGAAATTTGTTTTACAGAGAGACGATATACGGTGGTTTGAATAAAAAATGTTGAAAAACTTTTCCGTCGAGGGATGTTACGGCTAGCTCTTTTACAATTAATTCATCTTTTTCACCATTGAAATATTGTATGTCAATAATATAACCCATTGCTGCCAAAGGTTTAAATGAAACTAACTAACATTTGCAAGAGATTATATATTTATTAATAATAATAATTGTATACAAATATTTAACCACCAAAATCTATAATTACATTTCTATCCTTATCTATTTCAATAATATTATCAAACTCTGCATACATAATACAATTCACGGTTTCTGTTAGAGCTTCTTCGAAACCAACTTCAATACGTACCGAGCCATGACGTGTAAGATTCCAGTGATTCATTGTATTAGCTGACAAGTCCGGCGTTAGATCGAAAGCTGCTAAACAGAAACCATCTGGAAAACTATCTCTATCAATACAATTACCGTCATTTGAAAAATGAATTCCTGTTCCGGAATATAATGTATTGTACATTTGAATATAAGATTTAACATTCGAAAAACTTGTATGCAATGGTTTTGACGGTAATTGCTGTCCATTTACATATAACGATAAGAAATTAATTTTAAAATGATGAAAATTTAACGGGTTTGTGTCGTAACTTCCGTGAAAAGCCTTATTCGCTACAAACCCTAGAATACATCTTTTAGGTATCTGTCCTAAAAATACATTATCTAACGATTTTCCCTGGGCACCTCCAGCTAATGTTAGAGTTTTACATATGGCCCTAGTTACAGGGTACTTAGCGGTTGTTAACTGTAGAGCTTTGTTGTGGGCCAGTAAGACGCTAGGATTTAATTTCACTCTTCTTACAAGTAATGTAGCTTCCTTTATTTGAGTTTTCACATTCACACCCTCTAATCCTGATAAAATGTTGAAACTATCTCGGGAGCGAATAAGTCGCATT
Organism: Stenolophus ochropezus; assembly: GCA_035578165.1. NCBI lineage: Eukaryota > Metazoa > Arthropoda > Insecta > Coleoptera > Carabidae > Stenolophus > Stenolophus ochropezus. The sequence goes on from JAQOWZ010000120.1 coordinate 205,196, forward strand.
CTCAATTCAACGCCGTTGATAAGAAATTTTTCTTGATTAAAAATATCAACATGTAGATGTCCCATCATATCAACTTCTTTGCTTAACTCTGTATATTTTTTTCGTTTTTCAAAGCCTTTATTGTCATTAATCACGTTATTCATTTTTCCTGCCTCGTCCGCGTACCATAATGATGCTGTGAGATGTGATTTTTTAGCATCGCTGCCATAATTCAATAACATTTCAATGTACGAACGATACACATATGTATTGTTTGGAGGTGAAACAAGTTTTTGATTGAGATATACGTCTGTCTGACTAAACATGGAATGAAACCAATTGTTTACAGGACCAACTGTAGTGTCGGTGGCGGTTAGTGCTGTTCCGTCTGCTTTGGTTATTTTTGCTTTTAAGTGAATCATAGTTTGTGACAAATCTAAATATTCATCACTCTGACCGGGGACTACAAATTCCACCGGCCCATCTTCAGTTATAGATGATAAGGGTTTGTAACTAATCCATTGTCCATGTTCTATGCTTGTTTGCGTAGGTGGTAGCGAAAATAAATCAAGTTCAGTTTTAATACACTCGCATGATTGCGTATGTAGAAAAGCCATAACTGATTATTATTATTATTATTATTATTATTATTATTATTATTATTATTATTATTATTATTATTATTATTTATCGAAGACGTCCAGAACTCTATTTATTTTGTTCTTCACACCTCTAGCCTGCTGTCGCGAGTGATTACGTTTTAGAGACGTTCTCTTCTTTTTATAACCTGAACCACTCATAAGTGTGTCAATTTTGGATTCAGCTTTTCGTTTCAAATTATTTCCCGCTTCAGACAGTCTTTGCTGGAACGCTTCTTTTGCAGGTCGATTTTCACTCAGATCTCCTAAGAAACTCATCCCTGTTCTGAGTGCTTCTTTCCCAACGACGCTTGCTCCTCTTTTTATAATTGGTAAGACCGTTCTAAATAATCCACTATAAAAACTACCAAGCCCGTGACCTCGCTGATAAGCAGAGCCTCGAAAAACAACAGAACCAATCCCGGTTCCTGCTTGATGGTTATAATAAATTTGATAGGGGCAATTTTTCATTGTGAACGTCTAAAGTGTAACTTAACACTTAAAGTTCCAAATTGGAATGGTATTGGTTTCCCTTCAACACATCTTATATCGATTTCAATATTCTGGAAATCTCGTCGGAGCACAGGAATATAATATAGTACTGTACTGTACTGTTCGTAACAGGGGTGCGAGTACATCTCCAATAAATTGCTGTTCAACAATATCGCAATATATAAACATTTCAGGATGTATTCCGAGATAAAGATTTGACGAATCATAATATGATAATCTCTCAGCAAATAAATCAGTTCCCGGTCCATATCCTAGCTGTTGTAATAGTAATAATTAATTAATAATTTCAAAGAACAAAAGTTTGTATCTTTAATAAAATATACTCTTATGCGACGAATATTTTTTTCAATTTCGATATTAATATGGTCGCGAAGTCTAGCATGCTGATTAATCGCGTTTATTATATCGTCCACACTTCTATAATATCCAGGCTGAATATGTGCTTCTCTTTTGTGTATTTTAGGTCTTCCATCCACAAATGTTTTAAATTGATATTTAATATAGTTTTCATGAGCGCAAACTGTGTAGAAAGTACAAGGATACTGTATTTCAGCAAGGGCAACTTCCCAGTTACCGTCAAGTTTTACACTTTGCGTTAGTTTCGTAGTGAATAGTGTTGTTTTATTATTCGGAAAATAATTCATCGAACTATTACTAGGCAATGTCATATAAAATTCATTTTTAGACATTATTCTCAAAATATTTTATATTTTTTGCTGGTATCCAAGAGTTGAATTTATCAGTATATCCTTTCCATTTGACAAGCACTTTCTTTCTGTTACCACTACCCTTCGATTCGATTATTATATCTATTTGAAATTCATCATCGGCGTTTATATACACTTTCTGTAATTCCGGTTCATAAAATAATCCTTCAATGTTTTCTTCATTTAAATCCTCCAATCTATAAACGGGTGGATGTCTTTTAATTGCCGTTTTAATTCTAAATACTTCTTGAGACCAATTACTCGTAAAGCCTTTTTCAAAAACATGTTTTTCTCTTGATATACGTACAGTATCTCCAACTTCTAATTTAGGTATTTTATTTTTTATTTTTTTATCATTCCTATACTGATTCCGCCAGACTTGTAGAATATTTTTATCGTGTACATCTTTCGGGGCTATTTTGATAGACGAATGTACGGTACTATTGTATGCTTTCAAAAGTTTGGAAAGCATATCGAGATATCGGTACGTATTGTTGCGTGTAAAATAACGATACATTCTTGTTTTTAATGTTCTATTTAATCTTTCCACGAAACAAGCTTTAACATCAGGATTTTGTGTAACGTAATATTTAATATCATATTCACGCAAAAATCTCTGTACACTACTTGCAATGAATTCTGTGCCTTTGTCTGTTTGTAGGTATATAGGTATACGCTTACTGTCGTTAAGTATTTTTTTAAAAGCATTAATAATAGTACCCGGTTTCTTATCAGTTAAAGATATTGCCCAAGCAAATCTGCTAAATACGTCAATTACAGTTAAAATATATTTAAAACCGTCATTGAATTTACTAAGGCTTCTCATATCATTCAGATCAGCTTAAAATAAATCATTAATATTGTAAACCTTGTATTTGTTTCGGAGAAATCTTCTTCTTATCGGTTTATGTAATGTGTAGGCATCTTGACTACTTAACCATTTTTTGACAGCTTCAGTAGAGTATTTACCTTTAACTATTTTCTTAAGATTCGCTAATCCTGTGGACAGAGCGGCATGGGATGGGTTGAAGTAAATATCTGTCAGTGTACGGTTCATTTTTAAAATTTAAACGATTCCCACAAGTCGGGTGAAGGAACGCGTGCACTTCTGTGCGTACTCTCTTTATTACTGTGAATAAATGGAGACGACATATCTGTAAATTCTCTTTTTCTACGCGGGTTTCCAATCAATTCGTTAGGAATGTTATTTTTTATCAGTACTTTTGAAAATTCTTGCCATCCCACTGGGTTACTTTTTTTTTCCTCGGTCTAATGATGTAATGACGTATTCGTCCCACGTAATGTTCTTATCTGATTTAAGTATATTTAAAAAAATATTCGCTTTTTTGCGGTATGTTTTCGGTAGAGTATTTAAAATTATATCGTCAGCTAATTGCTCTTTAATTTTAATATATGGCAACTGTTCTTTTGTTTCAATAGAAGCGGCTGCGGTGCTGGTGGTGTCGTCAATTAAAGGAATTTTGACAGGTTCACGTAGTTGTTTTTGAAAATGGAGATATCGTTGAAGATTTTCTTGATATAAAGCTCATTTTTCATAATCAGAAATTTTTAAATTTAATACTTTTTTCATATCTTTATCAAGTTGCGTGGTTATATTATTATTATCAGTTACGGTATTTTCACGAAGTTGGTGTAACGTTTCCGGCGTAATTAAAGCATATTTTTTAGCATGTTCCATTTTAACTCTTATTAAATATACTACTTAAAATTCCGGAGATAAGCGGTGCTTTTAACAATGGGACGAACGCCCCTCCTGACTGAACTAAAATCTTTTTCTTTTGTTTCCAATTATCTCCTCGTTTCACAAGTTTACGTAAAATTTGTTTATGACGCCCAAGATTATGACGTTGTTTTTTATTTAGAGGGACTATACCACGTAGAATATTGTGTGCACATTTACAGATACAACGAACGTTATTACTGTCTGCGTTTTTCAACAAAACAGCACGCTGGTTTGGTTTCAATGAATGTAACGCACGCAGGAAGTTTGCGTTATTGGTTAACGTTTTAGACATAATTACATAATAACCTCTGGCAACTTCGTATTATCGTATTTATACTTTTTCTTCGGTATATAGACGTAAACTTGTTCGTTGCGCACGGTTCTAAATCTACTCCAATCCGGTGTAGATTGTTTTAAATCGAAAATAAGGTAAGTATGGGGTTCTGAAGTAGCATCGTTATATGCATCTTGAATAAATTTAGTATTCTCAGGGCAAACCTGTCGTGATAAATGTAAAATTTGTGCTTTATCTCGTGGATTCTTGAAATAAATTATGTAATGAGCATTCAATGATATATCACGCTGACCCTTGCCCTGATTAAATATATTCTGAGTAATGAAAAATACAGATAAATTTTTATGATGACTGCCCTTTGTAAAAATATCAACCACACGTGAATCTGTTTCACGCATAAGATCATCTATTATTATTAAGTGCGGGTTATTACCGTCAAAATTGTCCATATCTGGCAAACCTTGTTGAAAATTCACATTAGGTATTGTATTATATAAACTCTGCCATGTGCTGTAAAACCAGGTAACTTTTGAAAAAACTGTATCGCACATGTTGATCAGATTTTTTAAGAAGTGAACGACAAAATAAGATTTACCACTGCCCGAGGGACCGGCCACAATGGCGTTAAAAGGATGTTTGAATTTGATAGGATCTGACATTTCAACATAAAACAAAAGTCGGAAATGACAATTCATTTATAATCTCCAATCAAAATAAAAACTCCCATAAACATTTTTATTAAACGGTCAAAATAACAGGAAAACAGAAAGAACAACAATAAAGGTTTAATTATAATTTATTCTAGGTTTCTTAAAGCCATAAGGTACAGAGAAAAACGACGTTTCATACATTTAACATTAAATATTTTACTCTCTGTACGCGTAATTACATCATGATCGAGAGTATTTCTTATATTATTAGATACAATAACAGGAGGATTACAATTTTCGTCGTTTTCTTTTAGTATCATTCTTTTTAAACAATCAAAGTTAATTATTTGTGAGTTTTTATAATTTAAAGTAAAACCTTTAACTTTACATATTTGTTTATTTTCACGACTAACAGGACTATACACTTTATAGGCATAAGTTTTTGGTCCACCGGAAACAAATTCAGTGATATAACTCCCGGGACCATAACTGCTTAATTCATCGGTCAAGTCTCCTAGAAAATTACCTGTAGGAGGTTCATACATATCTGGTAAATGATAATAGATAATAGAGTCTGTATCATAAAATAAAACTCGAGAATCTAGCTGGTGGATGTACTTATGTAGATGTAATCTAGCTTGGGCTGTCGTGTATGCGGCAATAACAATATTTACTGTTTTGAGCTGCTCGAAAGCTTCTGTTTCATTCTCCCAGTTCACATATATCATACGTTCGCCTGCTGGAATAATCCTGTTAACGGTGACCGAAGGGTTAGCTAGTAGATCATATAATTCTTCAGATGATGATAGGACTGTAGTACGTGGTCTATTCTCTGTTTGAGCGAATTTCCCTATTTCAAAATAAAAATTAGTTAGTTAACAATAATAATAATAATAAATTAATAATTACCCTAGAATGAATTTAGCATTAATTTAGCCATTGATCTTTTCCCAGAGTTTTCTTCGATATTTTTAGGATCCAGTGAAAATCCTTCTTTTTTGTAAATAGTTTTCAATGTAACGGGTTTTATTGACGTCGTCAATACAATCTGGAGGATATCCTGCAGCTTCCTGTTTCATTTTCATGAAATTATCTATATATTTTGCAAATAATCCACCAGATTTAGTATCTTTGTTGTATACTGTTATATTATACTGCCAAATTTCGTATACATGTAAAATTTTGTAACCATGTTTTACAGCCTGCTGAAGTTCATCTGACACCCACGTACCATTAAATTGTCTTTCTTTAATTGTATGTGAACAATTGTTCTGATTTAGAGTATCACAACATGTGCGACACAACAAAAACATTAGTTTACCATGAACTTTACGCGGTAATACCGGATGGAATAAATTATCGGACGGTAAAACTTTACATTTAATTAGACCCTCTATTTTATCAATATTATTATCAGAAACTAATATCTCGTGACACTCGTCGCCGTATCTCTCGTATTTGCAGATATATGGATATAGACTACATACATTGACATATTTAATTTTTTCTCCATTTTCAATTTTTCGATAGAGAGAAACACAACCTGTCCGTCCTCCAAAAAATGAATCACGCGGTTTTAATGGTAAATAATTTATTAAAGGAAGATTTTCTAACAATAGACGCTCCTCTTTATTCATAGCTTTTAATTGAATCCTAAACTGACATTCCCAAATTTCAATCACATTATAACGTAACTCCCTTAATTTTCGTAATTTTTCTTCAGTTCTCTGAAAACGTGCATTTAAGCTTTCTTTAGAATTGTTGTAAATTTTTTCACTATCGCGATTTGTTTTGTAACATAATGTACACCCGTGATAAAAACAACCCATAAATTCAAATACTAAACGATCTGGAGCATAATACCCGTCAACTTTCAAATAATTTCCTAAAATAACTTCTTTCCCATGACCCGCATGTTCTATACGTATTTTTCGTACAGTGTCCTCTCTAATAAGCCATTGTAATGCAATTTTTGATTGGTTTTCCGTAAGTCTGTAACCATTTGAAGGAATTATGGCTATGGTGTTAGCTTGTAAAAATTGTCTTCGGAATACACGATTGCAAGACGCAGCTATTGTTACGGCTTCCGTGAAAGGACATACGTCACAGTTTTCAATAAATGTTTTTGTAAATTTTTCACATGCTTGACGTAAGATATCAACATCTGAAATACAATATTCAACTATCTCTCGTTCCATACTAAAAACAACATTATCACGAATCTGACTTGCATGCCATTTTAGAAAATCTTTCCTTGTATTCGTACTCATATTATCTGCATCATAATATTCAATAGCTGGAACAGGACCTACGTAAAATTGGTTCTCGTCCGTGTTAAACAAATGCGGAAAGAATCCTTTTCTCAAAGAAACTGGTACATCCATTGCTTTAGACAGAACAGACAAAGACATCGGTAAATAATTAATTGAATCGATAAATCGTATTTTGGAATTTATATCTATTAATAAAATTTTTGTACCAGTTAAAATTAATTTAGGTTTGAAATTATATATTTCAATTAAATATTTAAGAATAAATTGAGCATCAAAACTTTTTGCATTATGTGCAATACATGTTATTTTCTTAAACGATTTTCGTACTTTGCAAACGTATCGTACAAAAGATGCGAGAGGATCTGTTTTGAATATATGTTGACGAATATCGCATATACTACATGGTAAATTTAAATCCAGAATATCAGAACATTTGCTACATAACTGTTGTGCCACACATAAGTTCACTTCGTGAATCTTATAATTATTCTTGGTTTTCTATTGCTTAGTTTCAAAATCATAATAAATAAATAACGAACCTTTACCTCTTTTCGTTTTTTTGTCTATTTTCATGTAACACTGGTGTCCTGGCGGCTTAAACTCCATACATAATTTGCAATATATTTCGCCACATATATGTACTCTCTGACCTTTATGCTTGTATAGTTTTAAACATTTCGTACATCTGTTGATATTATTACATATAGTTCCCACATGATTATTGAGACATTGTTTTCCGCGGAATCGTCTGTTACACTTAGTACATAAGAGAGATTCATTAGTAGATAAACATGCAGGAGTACGGCAACAGTAAGCACATGTGCTTACTGTTGCCGTACATTAGCACAACGATGTTTACCGTGATATTTATACGGTTTATGACATGGTTCACAGAAGTATGAGACGGAAAAAGCTGCAGTTGAGCTTTTAATCACATTGTAGTGATTATTATGATAGAGTACATTAAGTCTCGGTAGGTTTGTGTCCTTCAATCCTTCATAAATGACGTTGCCTACTCCTCCATATTCGTACACGACTATATTATAATCCGATAAACATCTTTGGAATTCTATAAGTTCCGGTAGACTGCATCCCTCGACAGGTATATTTACACCTGCTTTTACAATAAGTGCCTGAGCTCTTGCCGTCTGTATACATGATTGGTTTTTTGATATAGTTTTAAAATCTGCTTCCTTTTTCACCCATGATTCGGCAACAACTAATGCCCTTGATAAACATAAATTATCAAAGTTTGTTATTTTAATTATACCATGTTTACGTTTGGATAATTCAGCAAAGGTTAATCCACGGCCATTCAGATTCCTACCTCTTCCCACTGGTACAGATACTCTTGTCAATTCTACCTCGAACTCTCCGTGAACAAATATATTTGCATTGCTCTGCATAACGTTACTTATTGCACTCCAGATGACATCGACATGTAACTGACTCACAAGTCTAAAGCTTACCCATATCGGTCCATTCTCAAGAGCAGGAGTATGCATAATTAAACCAACAAAATCAGAGTCTGGAATTGATTTAATAATATATTTCACTAGATTTTTCAAACTATTTTTAAACCACTTTACAGGATTTATATCTACCGGAGGATCAATAAAACGAAACATTGTTCGTTTTCCTGTTAAATTAAACCTTCGCACATGGTTTTCAGTGTTTGAAATTATGGAAAAATATTTTTTATAATCATCTTTGATGATGTTATTTTCGGGGTTTAAAGCTCCACTTCCACTTTGTAATGACATCGAATGTTGTGATTGAATCTGAGGTTTGCACGAATCGTCGATTATACTTTCACAAATATTGAAAAAATGTTTGAAATTCGCGTCTTCATTTGGTTTTTGCTTATTTCGTAAATTTTCTTCTTCTACTTGAATTATTTCATCACAAATATTTTGTATGGATATAAGATTATTAATTTCATTATTAATATTATTATTATTATTATTAAACATTTTTATTTCACAAGGCTTTTAAATCACACGTGTTTGTCTTATAGTAAACAAATAAACAAAATGTACCTATATCCAGCGTACATGTCTTATAAAGAACGGTTCCCCCACTTTCTTTGTTTGATAATGAATTAAGGATTCCGAAGTTGAGCGATACCTTTTTGTCAGGTAGTCAGCACCTGTGTCGGACAATGCCCTTCAGTGGCGTACACTGCAGGCATGTTTCGTACCTATCCCTTGTATTTTACTAATATGAATTGTTTTTTTCTCACCGCACGCCGCTGCTGGGTAGGTGTATTGAATATTAATTAAACCTAAAGATGTATTAAATAGTTTCCATTAATCGAAATAATACACAGTTAATAAGGTATAAGTACATACGCTTTATTATTATTATTATAATTCATTACAATTGAACAAATTCTACAAGGTTTGCTTTCTTATTTTTTCCGAATTCTTTAACGCCCATATACTTTAAACTTATATTAGTAATAGATTTCCTTAAATTCGATATTTCTTCATCCGAGATGTCGTCAAATCGTGCCGGAAGATAGGTGAAAAAATCTTGACATACTGCATGTATTTTCCTCCCGAAGCTAGTATTGACACTTCGTAAATCAACAAGTTTATACAGTTTATTGATTTCTAATTCAGTGATTCGTTCGACTGTTTTGTCAATTTTCAACATTCCTCGTTCATTCAACAAGTAGAAATCCATTTCTGTAATATAAAATAATAATATTAGATACAGATAGGATAAGCTAATACACAGATATACGTACTCAATTTGATGTTTCCAGGGCAAACACTTCAGTTACAATGCTTATACCTTCAGATACCATCTTTCTTTTTATACAGTAAAAAAAAAATATAATAATAAATAAAATATTACAATAATCTACTCATATAGTAACAATAACCCAGAGAATCGTCAAAGTACGAACAAATATAAAAATTCCCAGTAATAAATTTGACTAAGCGATAGAGATCTCTACCTGGCGGTAAGGGACCTGGACATCATCCTCTAACTAAAAATTTACAAAGAAAATTTTTTCTCACGTCCATAAAACTCATAAATTTCACACACCTGCAAACTCAAATTAATCAACCCCTAGCCACGTCCAAAATACTTAAAGCCAAATCAAAAGTTTCCTACATAACAAAAGAAACACCTGGCAATAAAACTAATAAATGTCATACAAGTAGCAACCCTAATAAATCTACCCACACCGCCCCCCTCGGACAAAGGAAGCCTACCTTTCAAAATCGTCTCCCTTATCTTGTCGTTATAAATTGTAAGCTACATGGGCTGGTTTCTAGAATAACTATCTCACTTGAAATAGCAATTTTCTTGTTGCAATGTTTTCTTTTAGCTAAAATGTGATGAAGAATTATAAAATTCGGGCGCAGAAGCAAATATTTATATGATTTTTTACAAAAATTAAGTCAGATTTTACCTATTCTTGCTGAATACGTTGTATATTGTAAGCTACATGGGCTGGATTCTAGAATACCTGCCACACTTGAAATAGCTGTTTTCTTGTTGCAATGTTTTCTTTTAGCTAAAATATGATGAAGAATTATAAAATTCGGGCGCAGAAGCAAATATTTATATGATTTTTTACAAAAATAAAGTCAGATTTTACCTATTCTTGATGAATACGTTGTATATTGTAAGCTACATGAGCTATATTCTAAAATACCTACCACACTTAAAATAACAATTTTCTTATTACAATATTTTCTTTTAACTGAAATATGATAAAGAATTATAAAATTCGGGCGCGGAAGCAAATATTTATATGTTTTTTTAGCATAATAAAGTCAGATTTTACCTATTCTTGATGAATACGTTGTATATTGTAAGCTACATGAGCTATATTCTAAAATACCTACCACACTTAAAATAACAATTTTCTTATTACAATATTTTCTTTTAACTAAAATATGATAAAGAATTATAAAATTCGGGCGCGGAAGCAAATATTTATATGTTTTTTTAGCATAATAAAGTCAGATTTTACCTATTCTTGATGAATACGTTGTATATTGTAAGCTACATGAGCTGGATTCTAGAGTACCTACCACACTTGAAATAGCAATTTTCTTGTTGCAATGTTTTCTATTAGCTAAAATATGATAAAAATTTATAAAATTCGGGCGCGGAAGCAAATATTTATATGATTTTTTACAAAAATAATGTCAGGTTTTACCTATTCTTGATGAATATGTTGTATATTGTAAGCTACATGGGCTGGATTCTAGTATACCTACCACACTTGAAATAACAATTTTCTTGTTGCAAAGTTTTTTGTTTTAGCTATAATACGTTAAAAAATTATAAAATTCGGGAGCAGAAGCCAATATTTATATGATTTTTTACAAAAATTAAGTCAGATTTTACCTTTTCTTGATGAATATGTTGGGCTGAATTCTAGAATACCTGCCACACTTGAAATAGCAATTTTCTTGTTGCAATGTTTTCTTTTACCTAAAATATGATGAAGAATTATAAAATTCGAGCGCGGAAGCAAATATTTATATTATTTTATACAAAAATAAAGTCAGATTATAGCTATTCTTGATGAATACGTTGTATATTGTATGCTACATGGGCTGGATTCTCGAATACCTAACACACTTGAAATAGCAATTTTCTTGTTGCAATGTTTTCTTTTAGCTAAATTGTGATGAAGGATTATAAAGTTCGGATGCGAAAGCAAATATTTATTTGATTTTTTTTAAAAAATTTAGTCAGATTTTACCTTTTCTTGATGAATATGTTGTATATAGTAAGCTACATGGGCTGGATTCTAGAATACCTACCACACTTAAAATAGTAATTTTCTTTGTTGCAATGGTTTCGTTTAGCTAAAATATGATGAAGAATTATAAAATTTGGGCGCGAAAGCAAAAATTTACCTATTCTTGAAATGGATATTTTTGTTAAAACATTCATATTCCTGCTTTAGGATCTATACTATGGATAATTTTAGCATCGGACATGCAAAAGTGACCATAACATGGTACCAATCAGGTAATAAACATTCAATTTTCGGGTGTCATTATAAAGAATACGTTGTATATAGTAAGCTACATGGGCTGGATTCTAGAATACCTACCGCACTTGATATAGAAATTTTCTTGTTGCAATGTTTTCTTTTAGCTAAAATATGATGAAGAATTATCAAATTCGGACGCGGAAGCAAATATTTATATGAATTTTTACAAAAACAAAGTTAGATTTTACCTATTCTTGATGAATACGTTGTATATTGTAAGCTACATGGGCTGGATTCTAGAATACCTACCACACTTGAAATAGCAGTTTTCTTGTTGCAATGTTTTCTCTTAGCTAAAATATGATGAAAAATTATATAATTCGCTCGCGGAAGTAAATATTTATATGATTTTTTACAAAAATAAAGTCAGATTTTACCTTTTCTTGATTAATACGTTGTATATTGTAAGATACATTGCCTGGATTCTAGAATCCCTACCACAAATGAAATAGCAATTTTCTTGTTGCAATGTTTTCTTTTAGCTAAAATATGATAAAGAATTATAAAATTCGGGCGCGAAAGCCAATATTTAACTATACTTAAAATGGTTATTTTTGTTAAAACATTCATATTCATGCTTTAGGATCTATACTGTGGATAATTTTAGCATCGGACATGCAAAAGTGACCATAACGTGGTACCATTCAGATAATAAACAATAAATTTTCTGTTGTCATTTTAATGAATACGTTGTATATTGTAAGCTACATAGGCTGGATTACAGAATACATACCACACTTGAAATAGCAGTTTTCTTGTTGCAATGTTTTCTTTTAGCTAAAATATGATGAAAAATTATATAATTCGCCTGCGGGAGTAAATATTTATATGATTTTTTACAAACATAAAGTCAGATTTTTCCTTTTCTTGATGAATATGTTGTATATTGTATGCTACATGGGCTGGATTCTAGAATACCTGCCACACTTGAAATAGCAGTTTTCTTGTTGCAAAGTTTTCTTTTAGCTAAAATATGATGAAGAATTATAAAATCCGGGCGCGAAAGCAAATATTTATATGATTTTTACAAATATAATGTCAGATTTTACCTATTCTTGATGAATACGTTGTATTTTGTAAGCTACATGCGCTGGATTCTAGAATACCTACCACACTTGAAATAGCAATTTTCTTGTTGCGTTGTTTTCTTTTAGCTAAAATATGGTGTAGAATTATAAAATTCGGGCGCAGAAGCAAATATTTATTCGATTTTTTACAAAAATAAAGTCAGATTTTACCTATTCTTGATGAATACGTTGTATATTGTAAGCTACATGGGCTGGATTATAGAATACCTACCACACTTGAAATAGCAATTTTCTTGTTGTAATGTATTCTTATAGCCAAAATATGAAGAATAATTATAAAATTCGGGCGCGGAAGCAAATATTTATATGATTTTTTACAAAAATAAAGTCAGATTTTAGCTATTCTTAATGAATACGTTGTATATTGTAAGCTGCAAGGGCTGGATTCTAGAATACCTACCACACTTGTAATAGCAATTTTCTTGTTGCAATATTTTCTTTTTGCTAACATATGATGAAGAATTATAAAATTTGGGCGCGGAAGCAAATATTTATATGATTTTTTACAAAAATAAAGTTAGATTTTACCTATTCTTGAAATGGACATTTTTGTTAAAACATTCATATTCATGCTTTAGGATCTATACTATGGATAATTTTAGCATTGGACATGCAAAAGTAATTATAACGTGGTACCAATCAGATAATAAACATTCAATTTTCTAGTATTATGTTAAGGAATACGTTGTATATTGTATGCTACATGGGCTGGATTCAATAATACCTACCACAACTGAAATAACAAATTTCTTGTTGCAATGTTTTCTTTTAGCTAAAATATTAAGAAGAATTATAATTTTTAAGCGCGGATGCAAATATTTATATGATTTTTTACAAAAATTAAGTCAGATTTTATCTATTCTTGATGAATACGATGTTTATTGTAAGCTGCAAGGGCTGGATTCTAGAATACCTACCACACTTGTAATAGCAATTTTCTTGCTGCAATATTTTCTTTTAGCTAACATATGATGAAGAATTATAAAATTTGGGAGCGGAAGCAAATATTTATATGATTTTTTACAAAAATAAAGTTAGATTTTACCTATTCTTGAAATGGATATTTTTGTTAAAACATTCATATTCATGCTTTAGGATCTATACTATGGATAATTTTAGCATTGGACATGCAAAAGTAATTATAACGTGGTACCAATCAGATAATAAACATTCAATTTTCTAGTATTATGTTAAGGAATACGTTGTATATTGTATGCTACATGGGCTGGATTCAATAATGCCTACCACAACTGAAATAACAAATTTCTTGTTGCAATGTTTTCTTTTAGCTAAAATATTAAGAAGAATTATAATTTTTAAGCGCGGATGCAAATATTTATATAATTTTTTACAAAAATTAAGTCAGATTTTATCTATTCTTGATGAATACGATGTTTATTGTAAGCTACATGGGCTGGATTCTATAATCCCTACCACACTTAAAATAGCAATTTTCTTGTTGCAATGTTTTCTTTTAGCTAAAATATGATGAAAAATTATAAAATTCGAGCGCGGAAGCAAATATTTATATGATTTTTTAGAATAATAAAATCAGACTTTACCTATTCTTGAAATGGATCTTTTTGTTAAAACATTCATATTCATGCTTTAGAATCTATACTATAGATGATTTTAAGCAATAGACCAAAACGTGGTACCATCAGATAATAAACATTCAATTTTCTGGTGTCATTTTAATGTTTACGTTGTATATTGTAAGCTACATTGGCTGGATTCTAGAATACCTACCATACCTAAAATAGCAATTTTCTTGTTGCAATGGTTTCTTTTAGCTTAAATATGATAAAGAATTATAAAATTCGGGCGCGGAAGCAAATATTTATATGATTTTTTCAAAAATTAAGTCAGATTTTACCTTTTCTTGATCAATACGGTGTATATTGTGAGCTACTTGGGCTGGATTTTAGAATAGCTACCACACTTAAAATAGCAATTTTCTTGTTGCAATGTTTTCTTTTAGCTAAAATATGATGAAGATTTATAAAATTCGGGCGCGGTAGCAATTATTTATATGAATTTTTACAAAAGATAAAGTCAGATTTTACCTATTCTTGATGAATACGTTGTATATTTTAAGCTACATGGGCTGGATTCTAGAAAACCTACCACCCTTGAAATAGCAATTTTCTTGTTGCAACGTTTTCTTTTAGGTAAATTATGATGAAGAATTATAAAATTCGGGCGCGGAAGCAAATATTTATATGATTTTTTCAAAAATAAAGTTAGATTTTTCATATTCTTGATGAATACGTTGTATATTGTAACTTACATAGGCTGGATTCTAGAATACCTACCACACTTCAAATAGCAATTTTCTTGCTGTAATGTATTTTGTTAGCTAAAATATGATGAAGAATTATAAAATTCGGGCGCGGAAGCTAATATTTATATGATTTTTTTCAAAAATAAAGTCAGATTTTACCTATTCTTGAAATGGATATTTATGTTAAAACATTCATATTCGAGCTTTAGGATCTATACTATGGATAATTTTAGCAATGGACATGCAAAAGTGATCATAACGTAGTACCAATCGGATAATAAACATTCAATTTTCTGGTGTCATTTAAATGAATACGTTGTATATTGTAAGCTACATGGGCTGGATTCTAGAATAACTACCAAACTTAAAATAGCAATTTTCTTGTTACAATGTTTTCTTTTAACTAAAATATGATAAAGAATTATGAAATTCGGGCGCGGAAGCAAATATTTATATGATTTTTTACAAAAATAATATCATATTTTCCCTATTCTTGAAACGGATATTTTTGCTAAAACATTCATATTCATGCTTTAGGATCTATACTATGGATAATTTTAGCATTGGATATGCAAAAGTGGTACCAATCAGATAATAAACACTTAATTTTCTCTTGTCATTTTAATGAATACGTTGTATATTGTAAGCTACATGGGCTGGATTCTAGAATCCCTACCACAAATGAAATAGCAACTTTCTTGTTGCAATGCTTTCTTTTAGATGAAATATGATAAAGATTTTAAAAATTCGGGCGCGGAAGCAAATAGTTATATGATTTTTTACAAAAATAAAGTCATATTTTACCTATTCTTGATGAATACGTTGTATATTGTAAGCTACATGGGCTGTATTCAAGAATACCTACCACATTTGAAATAGCAATTTTCTTGTTGCAATGCTTTCTTTTAGCTAAAAGATGATAAAGAATTATAAAATTCGGGCGCGGAAGCTAATATTTATTTGATTTTTTACCAATATAAAGTCAGATTTTACCTATTCTTGAAATAGATATTTTTGTTAAAACATTCATATTCATGCTTTAGGATCTATACTATGGATAATATTAACATTGGATATGCAAAAGTGACATTATCGTTGTACCAATCAGATAATAAACATTCAATTTTCTGGTGTCATTTTAATGAATACGTTGTATATTGTAAGCTACATGGGCTGGATTCTAGAATACCTATCTCACCTGAAATAGATATTTTCTTGTTGCAATGTTTTCTTTTGGCAAAAATATGCTAAAGAATTATAAAATTCGGGCGCGGAAGCAAATATTTTTATGATTTTTTACAAAAATAAAGTCAGATTTTAAGTATTCTTGATAATTATGTTGTATATTGTATGCTACATGGGCTGGTTTCTAGAATAAGTATCTCCCTTGAAATAGCAATTTTCTTGTTGCAATGTTCTCTTTTAGCTAATATTTGATGAAGAATTATAAAATTCGGGCGCGGAAGCAAATATTTATATGATTTTTTACAAAAATAAAATCAGATTTTACCTATTCTTGATGAATACATTGTATATTGTAAATTACATGTGCTGGATTCTAGAATACCTAACACGCTTAAAATAGCAATTTTCTTGTTGCAATGTTTTATTGTAGCTTAAATATGATGAAGAATGATAAAATTCGGGCACGGAAGCATATATTTATATGATTTTTTACAAAAATATGGTCAGATTTTACCTATTCTTGAAATGGATATTTTTGTTAAACATTCATGTTCATGCTTTAGGATCTATACTAAGGATTATTTTAGCATTGGACATGCAAAAGTGATCATAACGTAGTACCAGTCGGATAATAAACATTCAATTTTCGGGTGTCATTTTAATGAATACGTTGTATATTGTAAGCTACATGGGCTGGATTCTAGAATAACTACCACACTTGAATTACCAATTTTCTTGTTGCAATGTTTTCTTTTAGCTAAAATATGATGAAAAATAATAATATTCGGGCACGAAAGCAAATATTAAATGATTTTTTACAAAAATAATGTCAGATTTTACCTATTCTTGATGAATACGTTGTATAATGTAAGCTACATGGGCTGGATTCTAGAATACCTACCACACTTGAAATAGCAATTTTCATGTTGCAATGTTTTAATATAGCTAAAATAAGTTGAAGAATTATAAAAGTCGGGCGCGGAAGCAAATATTTATATTGTGAAGCAACTAATTATTTGATTTTTACAAAAATAAAGTCAAATTTTACCTATTCTTTATGAATACATTGTAAATTGTAAGCTACATAAGCAGGATTCTAAAAATACCTACCACACTTGAAATAGCAATTTTCTTATTGCAATGTTTTCTTTTAGGTGAAATATGTTGAAGAATTATAAAATTCGGGCGCGGAAACAAATATTCATATGATTTTTTACAAAAATAAAGTCAGATTTACCTATTCTTGATTAATACGTTGTATATTGTAAGCTACATGGGCTGGATTCTAGAATACCAACCACACTTAAAATAGCAATTTTCTTGTTGCAATGTTTTCGTTTAGCTAAAATATGATGAAGAATTATAAAATTCAGGCGCGGAAGCAAATATTAATATGATTTTTTACAAAAATAAAGTCAGATTTTACCTATTCTTGATGAATAAGTTGTATATTGTAAGCTACATGGGCTGGATTCTAGAATATCTACCACACTTGAAATAGCTATTTTCTTGTTGTAATGTTTTCTTTGATGACTACATTGTATATTGTAAGCCACATGGGCTGGTTTCTAAAATACCTACCACACTTGAAATAGGAATATTTTTATTGCAATGTTTTCTTTTAGCTGAAATATGTTGAAGAATTATAAAATTCGGGCCGCGGAAACAAATATCCATATGATTTTTTACAAAAATAAAATCAGCTTTTACCTATTCTTGATTAATACGTTGTATATTGTAAGCTACATTGGCTGGATTGTATAATACCTACCACAATTGAAATAGCAATTTTCTTGTTGCAATGTTTTCTTTAAGCTAAAATATGATGAAGAATTATAGAATTCGGGCGGGGAAGCAAATATTTATATGATTTTTTTAGAATAATAATTTTAGCATTGGACATGCAAAAGGGACCATAACGTGGTACCAATCAGATAAAAACATTCTATTTTTGGGTGTCATTTTAATGAATTCGTTGTATATTGTAAGCTACATGGGCTGGATTCTAAAATACCTACCACCTAAATAAAGTCAGATTTTACTTATTCTTGTTGAATACTTTGTATATTGTAAGCTACATGGGCTGGATCCTAGAATACCTACCACACTTGAAATAGCAATTTTCTTTTTGCAATGTTTTCTTTTAGATAAAATATGATGAAGAATTATAAAATTCGGGCGCAGCAGGACATATTTATATGATTTTTACAAAAATAATGTCAGATTTTACCTATTCTTGATGAATACGTTGTATATTGTAAACTACATGGGCTGGATTCTAGAATACATACCACACTTGAAATAGCAATAATCTTGTTGCAAAATTCGAGCTTAGAAGCAAATATGTATATGATTTTTTACAAAAATAAAGTCAGATTTTACCTATTCTTGTAATGGATATTTTTTTAAACACATTCATATTCATGCTTTAGGATCTATACTATGGATAATTTAAGCATTGGACATGAAAAAGTGACTATAACGTGGTACCAATCAGATAATAAAGATTAAATTTTCGGGTGTCATTTTAATGAATATGTTGTATATTGTAAGCTACATTGGCTGGATTCTAGAACACCTACAACACTTGAAATAGCAATTTTCATGTTGCAATGTTTTCTGTTAGCTTAAATATGATGAAGAATTATAAAAGTCGGGCGCGGAAGCAAATTTTTATATGATTTTTAAAAAAAAATAAAGTAAGATTCTACCTATTCTTGATGAATATGTTGTATATTGTAAGCTACATGGGCTGGATTCTAGAATACCTACCACACTTGAAAATAGCAATTAACTTGTTGCAATATTTTTGTTTAGCTAAAATATCATGAAGAATTATAAAATTCGGGCGCCGAAGCAACTACTTATATAATTTTTTACAAAAATAAAGTCAGACTTTACCTATTTTTGATGAATACGTTGTATATTTTAAGCTACATGGGCTGGATTCTAGAATACCTACCTCACTTGAAATAGCAATTTTCTTGTTGCAATGTTTTTTTTTTAGCTAAAATATGATGAAGAATTATAAAATTCTTGCGCGGAAGCATATATTTATATGTTTTTTTACAAAAATAAAGTCAGAATTTACCTATTCTTGATGAATACGTTGTATATTGTAATCAACATAGGCTGGATTCTAGAATACCTACCATACTTGAAATAGCAATTTTCTTGTTGCAATGTTTTCTTTTAGCTAAAATATGATAAAAAATTATAAAATTCGGTCGTGGAAGCAAATAATTATATGATTTTTTACAAAAATAATGTCAGGTTTTACCTATTCTTGATGAATACGTTGTATATTGTAAGCTACATAAGCTGGATTCTAGAATACCTACCAAACTTGAAATAGCAATTTTATTCCTGAATTGTTTTCTTTTAGCTAAAATATGATGAAAAATTATAAAATTTGGGCGCGGAAGTAAATATTTATATGATTTTTTACAAAAATAAAGTCAGATTGTACCTATTCTTGAAATGGATATTTTTGTTAAAACATTTATTTTTATGCTTTAGGATCTATACCATAGATAATTTTAGCATTGAACATGCAATATGACCTTAACGTTGTACCACTCAGATAATAAACATTCAATTTTCGGGTGTCATTTTAATGAGTACGTTGTATATTGTAAGCTACATGGGCTGGATTCTTGAATACCTACCACAATTGAAATAGCAATTTTCTAGTTGCATTGTTTTCTTTTAGCTGAAATATGATGAAGAATTATAAAAGTCGGGCGCGGAAGCAAATTTTTAAATGATTTAAAAAAAAAAAATAAAGTAAGATTCTACCTATTCTTGATGAATACGTTGTATATTGTAAGCTAAATGGGCTGGATTGTAGAATACCTACCATATTTGAAATAGCTATTTTCTTATTGCAAAGTTTTCTTTTAGCTTAAATATGATGAAGAATTATAAAATTCTGGCGCGAAAGCAAATATTTATATGATTTTTTAAAAAATAAAGTCAGATATTACCTGTTCTTGAAAAGAATATTTTTGTTAAAACTTTCATATTTATGCTTTAGGATCTATACTTTAAATAATTTTAGCATTGAACATGCAAAAAAGACCATAACGTGGTACCAATCAGATAATAAAGATTCAATTATCGGGTGTCATTTTAATGAATACGTTGTATATTGTAAGCTACATTGGCTGGATTCTAGAACACCTACAACACTTGAAATAGCATTTTTCATGTTGCAATGTTTTCTGTTAGCTGAAATATGATGAAGAATTATAAAAGTCGGGCGCGGAAACAAATTTTTATATGATTTAAAAAAAAAATAAAGTAAGATTCTACCTATTCTTGATGAATACGTTGTATATTGTAAGGTACATGGGCTGGATTCTAGAATACCTACCACACTTGAAATAGCAATTATTTTGTTACAATATTTTTGTTTAGCTAAAATATCATGAAGAATTATAAAATTCGGGCGCCGAAGCAACTATTTATATATATTTTTACAAAATTAAAGTTAGACTTTACCTATTTTTGATGAATACGTTGTATATTTTAAGCTACATGGGCTGGATTCTAGAATACCTACCACACTTGAAATAGCAATTTTCTTGTTGCAATGTTTTTTTTTTTTAGCTAAAATATGATGAAGAATTATAAAATTCTTGCGTGGAAGCATATATTTATATGATTTTTTACAAAAATAAAGTCAGATTTTACCTATTCTTGATGAATACGTTGTATATTGTAATCAACATAGGCTGGATTCTAGAATACCTACCATACTTGAAATAGCAATTTTCTTGTTGCAATGTTTTCTTTTAGCTAAAATATGATAAAAAATTATAAAATTCGGTCGCGGAAGCAAATAATTATATGATTTTTTCAAAAATAATGTCAGGTTTTACTTATTCTTGATGAATACGTTGTATATTGTAAGCTACATAAGCTGGATTCTAGAATACCTACCAAACTTGAAATAGCAATTTAATTCTTGAAATATTTATATGATTTTTTACAAAAATAAATTCAGATTGTACATATTCTTGTAATGGATATTTTTGTGCTTTAGGATCTATACCATAGATAATTTTAGCATTGAACATGCAATATGACCATAACGTTGTACCACTCAGATAATAAACATTTAATTTTCAGGTGTCATATTAATGAATACGTTGTATATTGTAAGGTACATGGGCTGAATTCTAGAATACCTACCACACTGAAATAGCAATTTTCTTGTTGCAATGTTTTCTTTTAGCTAAAATATGATGAAAAATCATAGAATTCGGGCGCGGAAGTAAATATTTATATGATTTTTTACAAATTAAAGTCAGATTTTACCTATGGATATTTTTGTAAAAACATTCAAATTCATGCTTTAGGATCTATACTATGGATAATTTTAGCATTGGATATGCAAAAGTGACCATAACGTGGTATCAATCAGATAATAAACATTTAATTTTCGGGTGTAATTTTAAAGAGTACATTGTATATTGTAAGCTACATGGGCTGGATTCTTGAATACCTACCACAATTGAAATAGCAATTTTCTAGTTTCATTGTTTTCTTTTAGCTAAAATATGATAAAGAATTATTAATTTCGGGCTCGAAAGCAAAAATTTATATGATTTTTTACAAAAATAAAGTCAGTTTTTATCTATCCTTGATGAATAAGTTGTATATTGTAAGCTACATGGGCTGGATTCTAGAATACCTACCACACTTGAAATAGCTATTTTCTTGTTGCAATGTTTTCTTTTAGCTAAAATATGATGAAGAATTATAATATTCGGGCGCGAAAGCTAATATTTATATGATTTTTTACAAAAATAAAGTCAGATTTTACATTTCTTGATGAATACGTTGTACATTGTAAGCTACATGTGCTGGATTCTAGAAGACCTTCCACATTTCAAATAGCAATTTCCTTGTTGCAATGTTTTCTTTTAGCTAAAATATGATGAAGAATTATAAAATTCGGGCTTGGAAGCAAAAATTTATATGATTTTTTACGAAAATTATGTAAGATTTTACCTATTCTTGAAATGTTTATTTTTGTTAAAACATTCATATTCATGCTTTAGGATCTATACTATAGATAATTTTAGCATTGAACATGCAAAAGTGATCATATCGTGGTACCACTTAGATAATAAACATTAAATTTTCGGGTGTCATTTTAATGAATACTTTGTATATTGTAAGCTACATGGGCTGGATTCTAGAATACCTACCACACTGGAAATAGCAATTTTCTTGTTGCAATGTTTTCTTTTAGCTAAAATACTAGCGAATTCTCGGCTACGCCGAGCATTCCCTAGAGCTCCGCTGTCAGTGCAAAAAACAAATGCCGATCGACATAATACAATTATTTAATATTTGCAGTTCAGGTCTCATTAGATTGCAGACACGATATACTTCCAATAACTTTTTGCAAAAAACAAAAGCCGGTCGGCATTAAACATTTTTGTCACTTATGTACTCCAGCCCTCACCGAGATATTTTATTTGATACTAAACTCGACATACTTTTGAGAACTTTTTGCATAAAACAAAAGTCGAATAACTTTTTTGTCATTTCTGCATGCTAGCCCACAACGAGACCTTTCATTTGATACCAAACATGACATATTTCTGAAAAATTATTTGAAAAACAAAAACCGGTCGATGTAAAATATATTTGTCATTTATGCAAGCCAGAAAACATTTATATAGAAAACATACATTTTTAAAATAATTTTAGAATTTTACAAAATTAATAATTAATAACAAATATCACATTAACTAGAATGACATAATAACAATAATAAACTCTCAGATAGAATCTTTTTTTATTTCTGTAACTGTCTAATTTTTGCCGAAAAAGGTACATATTATATTTAATATATATTTCATACAATAGACGTGCGGTTCCATAGGTTATGACTTTATCTGATGTAGAGTTGAAATATGAACAACTTGGTACTTTTGTAGTTTTGCTCTAACTATATCAGGAGAGAGAGTATTCGCAATTTTTTGAATACTTGGTTTTGTTAAGTGATCATAATTGTCGAATAAAATTAAAATAAAATTTCAAAAAAATGAAATATTAAAATAAAAATTTTAAACTGTTTTATTTCATTCATTATACTTTTATTCATATATTTAATTCAAGGCACTTTAATTCCAGGTTAAACAATGACTTGTATTTTATTTTTTTCCGTCATAACACTGTTATTATTGTCATATTTTAATCAAATTAATATAAAACTTCAGATGCATTTTTCTCTAAAAAAATCGTTATGTTAGGGTATGATAATATTATATCATTGAATTCAGAATAATATTCTCTATTGAATAAGCAATTGAAAAAATAGGTTTTATAAAAAATTTGTTTGTCTCATGTTAATAGTGTTGTAAAATAGAAATTGTTTGCTAATTTAACTGACCTTGTAGCTCTTATAGTTCTCGAGATAGCAATAGTGGACAAAATAAAATGAACACCTATATACACATAATTTTTATAGGTTTAACAATACCATTTAAACCAGTATTTGTATAATTTGTTTCTGTATACATCTGAGAAAATCAATAATTTTAATAGTTTAAAAAAATCACATAGATGGCACTAATTAAGAATTTTATTGCATCTGCTAATGAAGGAATCGATATAATTATTAAATTAATTTAATATTTTTATATTTAATTTCATATGTATATGAATAAAAATATTATTATTATATTAACTGGTAGTGATAGTGTTGTTATATTTATTTCCAAATCACAAGTATGATGTGAAAAGAAAAAAACCTGAATCTCCAGAATAAATACAAAGGGCTCTTATAATATTTATTAGTGAAAATTATGTTAGGAAATAAATATAATATATATATATATATATATATATATATATATATATATATATAAATATGCGTTGGTAACATAAATATACAATTAAACCTTATTTAGAACAATGTGTATGAAATATTTAACAAAAAGTCGTGAATCTTTAGAATAAATGTAGATAGAAATTTCTTATCTCTCTCTACTAATAATGAAATGGCAAACGGTAATATAAAGCATGTGCTTTGAAAAGTGGACTTGTGTGTAATATTTGTCGGACTTCTTGACTTTAACGTTACTATTTTCATGTTAAGTATGGTTGGTTAAATAATATTACAACATAACAAGACAAATTTGAATTGAATAAAATAAGTAAAATATATTAAATAATAATGTTTATAAAGTAATTCTTATTTATTTTCTAATGAATATAAAAGTATAACAATATATATATATAGTAAAATGAAAAATGTTTATAATTAGAGAATAATAAATAAACTAACTGTAGGAATTGCAAACCTTGCTCGCAAATTTCATTATCACAAATTTTAGCATAAATATTCCATTATATAATAACTTTATGGTTGTATATGAAAGAATATATTATATTTACTCTTTTTATAGGATTATTTATGGTAAAAATGGCTTCTTTTAGTTTTATTTGATTACACTCTGGACCAGTAACCTAATATGACATCTGTAAGTGATAAAAATTAAAAATTTACTTAATAATATTTATATCGTACCTTAAACTAATATCCAACAATTTTCAAACATTTTTTTGCATTATTTCGTAGTAAAAATATAAATTTTCATGCAATCCATTCACCTAGGAGCACATGCCATCAAAAGCATTTCTCGATTAATATTTGGTTTCAGAAAGTGTTTATTGTTTGAAATATCTATGAGAAGTGAATAATTAGATAGATACTTTGTTTTTGTAAACGTTTTCATTTAAAAAATCATCTCATTCCATTACAAAATACAATAGAAATTATAAAATCTAATCTTTGTTGTAATCAACTACTTTCATCTGATATTTGATGAAAGAATACATAAAGAATGTATAAAATGCAGTTACTTACAGTTTAATATAATCCAGATACATAATTGAAAATAATTATTGTACAATAAATTATTAAACATTTCTTCCAAGGGGGTATGAAGGAAAGGTTTGTCAGTATTTTAAAATAAATGTTTTTATGACTGAATACGACGCGCCTTGTTTGATTTCCACAATTAAATTTTTGTCAATAGTTTTATTATCCGTAATTTTATGTTATTCTTTTTTATGAATATATTCTTGTTTGGATAACTACGAGTATAACTGAAATGAAAACATATTTAAATACATTCAAAAAAATATAAAATTACATACTTGCATTATAAAATGTACTGTAATTTTACTTTTAAACTAATTTTACTATATATTTATCCAAGCTAATACAAAACTTAATTATGATTGTTCGAGTATAACTGACATTTAGACAAACGTCATATGTCATGAAAATTTAAATATTGTAAATAAGGTTTGCCGTAAATTATTATGTACAATGCACTTTTATGATAATCAGTTATACTTTAGTAGTGTTATTAT
The DNA here is from genome assembly GCA_035578165.1 of Stenolophus ochropezus. NCBI lineage: Eukaryota > Metazoa > Arthropoda > Insecta > Coleoptera > Carabidae > Stenolophus > Stenolophus ochropezus. The sequence goes on from JAQOWZ010000120.1 coordinate 230,986, forward strand.
CAGTAATTTTATGTTATTTTATTTCTATATATGTACTCTTGTTTGGGTAATCAATTCAAAATTGTAACTGATATCAAATTACTTACTTAAATACAGCGAAACAAATTTAAAATGATATACATACATCACAAAGTGTATTGTAAATATTCTTTTAAACAAAGTTTACTTTATATTTCTGTATATTTCTCTTTGAAAATATAAAACTTGTGTAACGACATTTTTGGTTATAGACCAACGAATGATAAACGTCAATGTCATAAAATTAAATATTTTATATACACCACACTTAACATTCAGTGTATTTGTATATATTTCGCTCACTATTACAATGTATAAAAATATAATTATCTTTGCAATATCTCTTTTCATTTTCAAAATAAATCAATTCAAAGTTTCATATTAAATTGTCAAAAATGACGGATGGCACAGTAATTCTTTATAAATTTAAACCTGGCATCTAGGATACTTTTTTCACTTCTGTTCTAGTTTTCCTTTTTGGTTTAGTTTTTGATTTTTTACACGAAAACCACTCACAGTGAAAATACGAGACCCCAAAAAGGCCCTAATCCACTTTAAACCACATCTAATAAAATAATATTAAAATTATTACATGAATGGTTTGACCTGTACCCGTGAGCAAAGTTTTTGCGATGCTCGAGATAAATCCAACTATATATACATAGAAATATAGAGAGTGAAACTATCGAAATAGTATATGATGATGAAGAATTATAAAATTCGGGCGCGGAAGCAAATATTTATATAATTTTTTACAAAAATAAAGTCAGATTTTACCTATTATTGATGAATACGTTGTATATTGTAAGCTACATGGGCTGGATTGTAGAATACCTACCACACTTGAAATAGCAATTTTTTTGTTGCAATGTTTTCTTATAGCTAAAATATGTTGAAAAATTATAAAATTCGAGCGCGGAAGCAAATATTTATAAGATTTTTTACAAAAATAAAGTCAAATTTTACCTATTCTTGATGAATACGTTGTAAATTGTTAGCTACATGTGCTGGATTCTAGAATACCTTCCACATGTGAAATAGAAATTTTCTTGTTGCAATGTTTTCTTTTAGCTAAAATATGATAAAGAATTATAAAATTCGGGCGCGGAGGGAAATATTTATATGATTTTTTACAAAAATGGAGTCAGATTTTACCTATTCTTGATGAATACGTTGTAAATTGTTAGCTACATGTGCTGGATTCTAGAATACCTTCCACACTTGAAATAGCAATTTTCTTGTTGCAATGTTTTCTTTTAGCTAAAATATGTTGAAAAATTATAAAATTCGAGCGCGGAAGCAAATATTTATATGACTTTTTACAAAAATAAAGTCAGATTTTACCTTTTCTTGATAAATACGTTGTACATTGTAAGCTACATGGGCTGGATTTTAGAATACCTACCACACTTGAAATAAAAATTTTCTTGTTGCAATGTTTTCTTTTAGCTAAAATATAATGAAACATTATAAAATTCGGGCGCGGAAGCAAATATTTATATGATTATTAAAAAAAATAAAGTCAGATATTACCAATTCTTGATGAATACGTTGTATATTGTAAGCTACATTGGCTGGATTCTAGAATACCTACCACACTTGAAATAGCAATTTTCTTGTTGCATTGTTTTCTTTTAGATAAAATATGATAAAGATTTACAAAATTCGGGCGCGGAAGCAAATATTTACAAGATTTTTTACAAGAATAAAGTCAAATTTTACCTATTCTTGATGAATACGTTGTAAATTGTTAGCTACATGTGCTGGATTCTAGAATACCTTCCACATGTGAAATAGCAATTTTCTTGTTGCAATGTTTTCTTTTAGCTAAAATATGATGAAAAATTATAAAATTCGGGCGCGGAAGCAAATATGTATATGACTATTTAAAAAAATAAATTCAGATTTTACCTTTTCTTGATGAATACGTTGTATATTGTAAGCTACATGGACTAGATTCTAGAATACCTACCACACTTGAAATAGCAATTTTCTTGTTGCAATGTTTTCTTTTAGCTAAAATATGATGAAAAATTATAAAATTCGGGCGCGGAAGCAAATATTTATATGATTTTTTGCAAAAATAAAGTTAGATTCTACCTATTCTTGTAATGAATATTTTCGTTAAATCATTTAAATTCATGCTTTAGGATCTATACTATGGATAATTTTGGCATTGGATATGCAAAAGTGACCATAACGTGGTACCAGTCAGATAATAAGCATTCAATTTTCGGGTGTGATTTTAATGAATACGTTGTATATTAAAAGCTACATGGGCTGGATTCTAGAATACCTACCACACTTTAAATAGCAATTTTCTTGTTGCAATGTTTTCTTTTAGCTAAAATATGATGAAGATTTATAAAATTCGGGCGCGGAAGCATATATTTATATGATATTTTACAAAAATAAAGTCAGATTTTACCTATTCTTGATTAATACGTTGTATATTGTAAGCTACATGGGCTGGATTCTAGAATACCTACCACACTTGAAATAGCAATTTTCTTGTTGCAATGATTTCTTTTAGCTAAAATATGATGAAGAATTATAAAATTCGGGCGCGGAAGCAAATATTTATATGATTTTTTACAAAAATAAAGTCAGTTTTTACCTATTCTTGTAATGGATATTTTTGTTACAACATTCATATTCATGCTTTAGGATTTATACTGTGGTGTGGTTAATTAACAATAAGAAAAAACGAGAAAATATATAAACTTTAATACAATAACGGAGGAAATATAACATACATGACATAAAATAGAATTGAGAATAATAATTATTTTGTTTATGTATATGTTGTTTTATATGTAACTATCTTAACCCTACATTTTCATTTCTCGATACGTAGTGGGTGTGAGATAATATGGTAGTGTGATTTTGTAAATGTATGTCACGGGTATTGTGATGTATAAAAATGGATGTGAAGTGACAGGTGTGTCAGTGTCAGTGATATGATAATGCATAATGCTTCGCCACAGTACCCCCCCTGCCAGTGATGTAGCATCACGAAACTTGTAGTCGATCCGGAAAGTGAACACGGTGACGTGATCTGGTAGTTCGTGGAGCTGGTGACTCGACTTGATGTGCCTTTGGAATCGACATGTCAGGCGTGATCGCATGATGAGTAGAGTCATCTTCGCTCAGGTTGAATGCAGGTTTCAACCTATCAATTGAAATTTTAGTAACTCGTCCTTTCATTTCTAGAACAAACCATTTGTCTGTTCGGTCTAAGACTTTAAATGAACCCTCGTATGGTTGTTGCAATAATGATTTTGAACCGTCACGTCGTACAAAAACATGACTGCTAGAGTACATATTTTTGAACATAAAAGTCTTCTTCAAACCATGTCGAGATCCATCAGAAGGACGCAAGTTGGACATTTGCTGCTGTAATTGAGCAACAAAGTCGGCTGGGTTTGAATGAATTTTGGAACCCCTGGATGTCAAGAATTCTCCAGGTAGTCGCAGTGGTTCACCGTAAATCATTTCAGCTACTGTAGATTGGAGATCGTCTCTCCACGCTGCGCGGATTCCGAATAGGACTGTTGGGAGAACTTCCGTCCACCGATCCTTCTGGTGACATCTGATGGCAGCCTTAAGCTGACGATGCTGTCTCTCAACCATACCGTTGGCTGCCGGGTGATATGCTGTTGTCTTGCAGTGACTCGTACCTGTTAAGCGATACAATTGCCTAAACAGATGCGATTCAAATTGCCTGCCTTGGTCGGTAGTAATTCGATGAGGTGTTCCAAATCGTGCAATCCAGTGAGCGTAGAATGCACGAGTGACAGTGATGGCTTCTTGGTTAACAATATCGGTAGCCTTCTGAAATCGGCATGACTACAATGTCAAGATGTATGTGCTCAAATCTTGATGAAGGTTGTGTAAATGAGCCAGGTGTAGTATTGACATGACGTGTTACTTTTGAACGTTGACATTCCATGCAACTTTGTGCCCATCTTCGACAATCTGATTTAATGGACGGCCAAATATAACGTTGAGACATTAATTTGACCGTTGCATTTGTACCAGGATGTGACAGGCGATGTACAGAATGGAATGCAGACTTACGGAAGCTTTTTGTGATGAAAGGACGTGCATTTGATGTTGATACATCACAAAAGATGCTGATGTTGGAGTCAGGTAGCACAATTTCTTTTAACAGCAGCGTTGAATCATTTTTTAGAAGCAGTTGTAATTCGGCGTCTGATTGTTGGACTTGAGAAAGAGCTTCAAAATCAACTGTTGACGATTCCAGTTCATCAACGCGTGACAGGGCGTTGGCAACAACATTGTCTTCTCCTGATATATGGCGGATATCTGTCGTGTACTGACCTATCAAATCCAAAGTATCTGAATTGACGTGGAGTAACCTGATGATCCTTCTTGTTGAAGGCGTAGATCAGTGGCCTGTGGTCAGTGTAGATAGTAAAATGTCTTGCTTCCACCATATGCCGGAAGTGTTTTACAGCGGAGTAAATGGCCACAAGTTCTCTGTCATATGCCGAATACTTTCTCTGCGCCAAATTTAACTTTTGTGAGAAAAAAGCTAGTGGTTGCCAATCTTCATCTATCTTCTGCTGCAGCGCTGCCACTATTGCGTGGTCTGATGCATCTGTGAATAGAGCAAGTGGAGCGTCGAGCTTAGGATGGGCTAGACGAGTGGCTTCTGCTAGACTGTTTTTCGCCTTGTCGAAAGCTTCTGCAGCTTCAGGAGTCCAGGTGATAGTAGTTTTTCCTTTAAAATCTCCTTTTAGAAGCTCATTTAGCGGAGCTTGGATTTGAGCAGCTTTGGGTATGAATCTGCGATAAAAGTTTAACATACCTAAAAACTGTCTCAAACTGTTTGTAGATGATGGTTTCTCGTAGCTGGTGATGGCTTTGACTTTATCTGGTAGAGGGCGTGTGCCATCAGCTGACACAAGATAGCCGAGAAACTTAACTTCCGTCTGGCCGAAAACACATTTCGCGGGGTTTGTAACTACACCGTAGTTTTTAAGTCTTTGAAAAACAATGTCTAAATGTTTTAAATGTTCTTCCTCGGTTGCAGAAGCGATTAAAATATCGTCTATGTAGACATACGCAAAATCTACACCACGGAGCACTTCATCCATAGAGCGTTGGAATGTTTGAGCGGCGTTTCTTAGTCCAAAAGTCATAAAAGGGAACTCAAACAAACCAAACGGTGTTGTTATCCCGGTTTTAACAATGTCTTCTTCTACGACCGGGATTTGGTTAAAAGCACGCACTAAATCTATTGTTGAAAACAAACACTTACCACTAAGAGCTTGCGAAAAGTCTTGTATTTGACGCATGGGGTATAAGTCCGGAATAGTTCTATTGTTCAGTGCACGGTAATCACCGCACGGTCTCCACTGGTCGTTCTTCTTTGGCACCATGTGTAGTGGTGTTGCCCAAGGACTTTTTGAGGGCCGAGCTCCACCCTAGCGCAGCATGGCCTCAAATTTTTTCTTTGCCGCTTTGAGACGGTCTGGAGCCAGACGTCGTTGTCTTTGCGCCACTGGAGGACCTGGCGTCGTGTGGATATGGTGCCGCGTAGTGTGTTTCACTTCAGGCGAGGCTCCATCGGGTCGAGTGATCTCCGGATACCGAGATAGCAGCTCGTGGTAAGGAGAGCTACCTGAAACAGTGCGTACACCTTGCACCGCACTTGTTACCGCCTCATTGTAGGCAGACAGGTGTGTTGTAGAGTCAAGCAATCGCTTATTACAAACATCCACTATAAGTCCATAAAAAGATAAGAAGTCAACTCCAATTATTGGCTTGGACACATCAGCAACGACAAGTTTCCACGTGAAATCACGTCTAAGTCTGAGGTTGAGTGTCATCGTGATGGTTCCATATGTTGCTATAGAGGTGCCATTCGCTGCAGCAAGTTCGTATGCTGATCTTTCTCGTGGGCCGTGCAGAAGGCGTCGAGGATAGACGCAGAGGTCAGCGCCTGTGTCAATCAAAAATTTAATTTTTGATGACTTGTCAGAGAAAAATATGCGGCGTGTCGTCGGGCTGGAGTCGCTCGCCGCTTTTAGTGACTACCCGTCGGGTTTTCCCTTTCGGAACTTGCAGGGTGGAGTACATTTGTAAGCATCAGCTCCAAATCGCCAGTGATACCAGCAAAAACCTGAACTAGAACGTGATCTGGATCAGCTACGACTTTTTCCTGAAAAATTTGTTCTAGACGACGCTTTTAATTCTGATACCTCTTGCCTCAAGGAAAAAATCTCTCCCCTTAGCGTAGCTGTCAGCTGCTGAAATTGAGCAGTCAATAATTCCATTGGCTCCATTTTTAGTCGGATAGAAATCACTTGAAACCACACACACTCGAGAATTTAAAAGATCGTGTAAACATGTAATATATAACTGCGTTTTAATATTACGTCGGGGTCACCAATTGTGGTGTGGTTCATTAACAATAAAAAAGTAAACGAGAAAATATATAAACTTTAATACAATAACGGAGGAAATATAACATACATGACATAAAATAGAATTGAGAATTAAAATTATTTTGAGAGATGGGATATTTCTTGGCTAGGTGTTGATATTAAAAACGAAGATGGTTACTGGAAATCAGCCACTCTTTATTGAATTCAACCTCTACAGTTTCGACCCCACATGGGTCTTCTTCAGGAGATGAATTTAAATATTTGTGGTTTTATGTTTGTAATAAATTGATATTTTTTCAACATGAAAATAGTCAAAAATCGAAGTAAAATAAATATAAATTATTTTGTTAAACATTAAAATTAACAAATGTCGATCTAATTTTAATTAGAAATATAAAATATGTATAAAATGAAAAAAACGGTTTATCACACCCTAACGGACAACTTATACTTATATGATTTATTACAAACATAAAACCACAAATATTTAAATTCATCTCCTGAAGAAGACCCATGTGGGGTCGAAACTGTAGAGGTTGAATTCAATAAAGAGTGCCTGATTTCCAGTAACCATCTTCGTTTTTAAAATTATTTTGTTTATGTATATGTTGTTTTATATGTAACTATCTCAACCCTACATTTCCATTTCTCGAAACGTAGTGGGTGTGAGATAATATGGTACTGTGATTTTGTAAATGTATGTCACGGGTATTGTGATGTATAAAAATGAATGTGAAGTGACAGGTGTGTCAGTGTCAGTGATATGATAATGCATAATGCTTCGCCAGAATACTTTGGATAATTTTAGCATTGGACATGCAAAAGTGACCATAACGTAGTACCAATCAGATAATAAACATTAAATTTTCGGGTGTTATTTTAATGAATACGTTGTATACTGTAAGCTACATGGGCTGGATTCTAGAATACCTACCACACTTGAAATAGAAATTTTCTTGTTGCAATGTATTCTTTTAGCTCAAATATGATGAAGAATTATAAAATTCGGGCGCGAAAGCAAATATTTATATGATTTTTGACAAAAATAAAGTCAGATTTTACCTATTCTTGAAATGGATATTTTTGTTAAAACATTTATATTCATGCTTTAGGATCTATACTATGAATAATTTTAGCATTGGACATGCAAAAGTGACCATAACGAGGTACCAATCAGATAATAAACATTCTATTTTTGGGTGTCATTTTAACGAATACGTTGTATATTGTAAGCTACATGGGATGGATTCTAGAATACCTACCACACTTGAAATATAAATTTTCTTGTTGCAATGTTTTTTTAACTAAAATATAATGAAGAATTATAAAATTCGGAAGCGGAAGCAAATATTTATATAATTTTTTACAAAAATAAAGTCAGGTTTTACCTATTCTTGATGAATACGTTGTATATTGTAAGCTACATGTGCTGGATTCTAGAATACCTACCACACTTGAAATAGCAATTTTTTTGTTGCTACGTTTTCTTTTAGCTAAAATATGACGAAAAATTATAATATTCGGGCGCGGAAGAAAATATTTATAAGATTTTTCACTAAAATAACGTCAGATTTTACCTTTTCTTGATGAACACGTTGTATATTGTAACCTACATGGGCTGGATTCTAGAATACCTATCACACATAAAATAGCAATTTTCTTGCTGCAATGTATTCTTTTTGCTAAAATTTGATGAAGAATTATGAAATTTGGGCGCGGAAGCAAATATTTATATGTTTTTTTACAAAAATAAAGTCAGATTTTACCTATTCTTTATGAATACGTTGTATATTGTAAGCTACATGGGCTGGATTCTAGAATACCTACCACACTTGATATAGCAATTTTCTTGTTGCAATTTTTTCTTTTAGCTAAAATATGACGAAAAATTGTAAAATTCGGGCGCGGAAGCAAATATTTATATGATTTTTCACAAAAATTAAGTCAAATTTTACCCTTCCTTGAAGAATACGTTATATATTGTAAGCTACATCACACTTGAAATAGCAATTTTCTTGTTGCAATGTTTATTTTAGCTACAATATGATGAAGAATTATAAAATTCGGGCGCAGAAGCAAATATTTATATGAATTATTACAAAATTAAAGTCAGATTTTACCTATTCTTGATGAATACGTTGTATATTGTAAGCTACATGGGTTATGTTCTAGAATACCTACCAAACTTGAAATAGCAATATTCTTGTCGCAATGTTTTCTTTTAGCTAAAATATTATGAAATATTATAAAATTCGGGCGCGGAAGCAAATATTTATATGATTTTTTACAAAAATAAAGTCAGATTTTACCTTTTCTTGAAATGGATATTATGATTTAGGATCTATACTATGAATAATTTTAGCATTGGACATGCAAAAGTGACTATAACGTGGTACCATTCAGATAATAAACATTCAATTTTCGGGTGTCATTTTAATGAATATGTTGTATATTTTAAGCCACATGGCCTGGATTCGAGAATACCTACCACACTTGAAATAGCAATTTTCTTGTTGCAATTTTTTCTTTTAGCTAAAATATGATGAAGAATTATAATATTCGGGCGCGGAAGCAAATATTTACATGATTTTTTACAAAAATAAAGTCAGTTGTTACCTATTCTTGATGAATACGTTGTATATTATAAGCTACATGGGCTGGATTCTACATAGAATACCTACCACACTTGAAATAGCAATTAAGTATTATAAGTGTCTTGATTTATGTACATTTTTTTTATTAAGAATCTATTATTACGCTAGAATTTGGGATTTATGTATGTAATATGTTGTATGTATAAGATAATAATCTTGTGTGTCTACTGGCTAATTTAACAAATGTAAATCTGAATGGTTAGGTGGTAGAACAGCTTAGCTGAACCTCGCCATTGATCTAGAATCAATAAAGTTTATTATTATTATTATTATTATTATTATTATTATTATAAATATTCATATGATTTTTTAAAAAAATAAAGTCATATTTTACTTATTCTTGATGAATACATTGTATATTGTAAGCTACATTAGATGGATTCTATAATACCTACCACACTTAAAATAGCAATTTTCTTGTTGCAATGATTTCTTATAGAAGATGAAGAAATATAAAATTCGGGCGCAGAAGCAAATGTTTATATGATTTTTTACAAAAATAAAGTCAGATTTTACCTATTCTTGATGAATACGTTGTATATTGTAAAGCTAAATGGGCTGGATTCTAGAATACCTAAAACACAAGAAATAGCAATTTTATTGTTGCAATGTTTTCTTTTAGCAAAAATATGACGAAAAATGATAAAATTCGGGCGCGGAAGCAAATATTTATATGATTTTTTTCAAAAATAAAGTCAGATTTTAACTTTTCTTGATGAATACGTTGTATATTATAAGCTACATGGGTTGAATTCTAGAATACCTACCTCACTTGAAATAACAATTTTCTGATGAAGAATAATAATATTCGGGCGCGAAAGCAAATATTTATATGATTTTTTACAAAAATAAAGTCAGATTTTACCTATTCTTAAAATGGATATTTTTGTTAAAACATTCATATTCATGCTTTAGGATCTATACTATGGATAATTTTAGCTTTGGACATGCAAAAGTGACCATAACGTGGTACCAATCAGATATAAACATTCAATTTTCGGGTGTTATTTTAATGAATACGTTGTATATTGTAAGCTACATGGGCTGGATTCTAGATTACCTACCACACTTGAAATAGCAAGTTTCTTGTTGCAATGTTTTCTTTTAGCTAAAATATGATAAAGAATTATAAAATTCGAGCGCGGAAGCAAATATTTATATGATTTATTACAAAAATTATGTCAGATTTTACCTGTTATTGATGAATACGTTGTATATTGTATGCTACATGGGCTGGATTCTAGAATACCTAACACACTTGAAATAGCAATTTTCTTGTTGCAATGTTTTCTTTTAGCTAAGATATGATAAAGAATTATAAAATTCGGGCTCGGAAGTAAACATTTATATAATTTTTTACAAAAATAAAGTAAGATTTTACCTATTCTTGAAATGGATATTCTAGTTAAAACATGCTTATTCATGCTTTAGTATCTATACTATGGATAATTTTAGCATTGGCCATGCAAAAGTGACCATAACGTGTAACAATCAGATAATAAACATTCAATTTTCGGGTGTCATTTTAATGAATACTTTGTTTATTGTAAGCTACATGGGCTGAATTCTGGAATACCTACCACACTTGAAATAGCAATTTTCTTGTTGCAATGTTTTCTTTTGATTTTTTACAAAAACAAAGTCAGATTTTACCTATTCTTGATGAATACGTTGTATATTGTAAGCTACATAGGATGGATTCTAGAAAACCAACCACACTTGAAATACCTATTTTCTTGTTGCAATGTTTACTTTTAGCTAAAATATGATGAAGAATTATAAAATTCGGGCGCGGAAGCAAATTTTTATATGATTTTTTACAAAAATAAAGTCAGATTTTACCTATTCTTGATGAATACGTTGTATATTGTAAGCTACCTGGGCTGGATTGTAGAAAACCTACCACACTTGAAATAGCAATTTTCTTGTTGCAATGTTTTCTTTTAGCTAAAATATGATAAAAAATTATGAAATTCGGGAGCGAAAGCAAATTTTTATATGATTTTTTACAAAAATAAAGTCATATTTTAACTTTTCTTGATGAATACGTTGTATATAGTAAGCTACATGGGCTGGATTCTAGAATACTTACCTCACTTGAAATAGCAATATTCTGATATAACATTATAAAATTCGGGCGCGGAAGCAAATATTTATATGATTTTTTACAAAAATATAGTCAGATTTTACCTATTCTTAAAATGGATATATTTGTTACAACATTCATATTCATGCTTTAGGATCTATACTATGGATAATCTTAGCTTTGGACATGCAAATCTGACCATACCGTGGTACTAATCAGATATAAACATTTAATTTTCGGGTGTCATTATAATAAATACGTTGTATATTTTAAGCTACATGGGCTGGATTCTAGATTACCTACCACACTTGAAATAGCAATTTTCTTGTTGCAATATTTTTATTTAGCTAAAATATGATGAAGAATTATAAAATTCGAGCGCGGAAGCTAATATTTATATTATTTATTACAAAAATAAAGTCAGATTTTACCTATTCTTGAAATGGATATTTTTGTTAAAACATGCATATTCGTGCTTTAGGATCAATACTATGGAAAATTTTAGCAATGGACATGCAAAAGTGACCATAACGTGATAACAATCAGATAATAAACATTCAATTTTCGGGTGTAATACGTTGTATATTGTAAGCTACATGGGCTGGATTCTGGAATACCTACCACACTTGAAATAGAAATTTTCTTGTTGCAATGTTTTCTTTTAGCTAAAATATGATGAAGAATTATAAAATTCGGGCGCGGAAGCATATATTTAAATGTTTTTTTACAAAAATAAAGTCAGATTTAACCTATTCTTGACGAATACATTGTATATTGTAAGATACATGGGATGGAGTCTAGAATACCTACCACACTTGAAATAGCAATTTTCTTGTTGCAATATTTACTTTTAGCTAAAATATGATGAAGAATTATAAAATTCGGGCGCGGATGAAAATTTTTATATGATTTTTTACAAAAATAATGTCAGATTTTACCTATTCTTGATGAATACGTTGTATATTGTAAGCTACATGGGCTGGATTCTAGATTACTTACCACACTTGAAATAGCAATTTTCTTTTTGCAATGTTTTCTTTTAGCTCTAATATGATGAAGAATTATAAAATTTGAGCGCGGAAGCAAATAGTTATATGATTTATTACAAAAAAAAATGTCAGATTTTACCTATTATTGATGAATACATTGTATATTGTAAGCTACATGGGCTGGATTCTGGAATACCTACCACACTTGAAATAGCTATTTTCTTGTTGCAATGTTTTTTTTAGCTAAAATATGATGAAGAATTATAAAATTCGGGCGCGGAAGCAAATATTTATATGATGTTTTACAAAAATAAAGTCAGATATTACCTATTCTTGATGAATACGTTGTATATTGTTAGCTACATGGGATGGATTCTAGAATACCTACCACACTTGAAATAGCAATTTTCTTGTTGCTATGTTTTCTTTTAGTTAAATATGATGAAAAATTATAAAATACGGGCGCGGAGACAAATTTTTATATGATTTTTTACAAAAATAAAGTCAGATTTTACCTATTCTTGATGAATACGTTGTATATTGTAAGCTACATAGGATGGATTCTAGAAAACCTACCGCACTTGAAATACCTATTTTCTTGTTGCAATGTTTACTTTTAGCTAAAATATGATGAAGAATTATAAAATTCGGGCGCGGAAGCAAATTTTTATATGATTTTTTACAAAAATAAAGTCAGATTTTACCTATTCTTGATGAATACGTTGTATATTGTAAGCTACCTGGGCTGGATTGTAGAAAACCTACCACACTTGAAATAGCAATTTTCTTGTTGCAATGTTTTCTTTTAGCTAAAATATGATAAAAAATTATGAAATTCGGGAGCGAAAGCAAAAATTTATATGATTTTTTACAAAAATAAAGTCATATTTTAACTTTTCTTGATGAATACGTTGTATATTGTAAGCTACATGGGCTGGATTCTAGAATACTTACCTCACTTGAAATAGCAATATTCTGATATAACATTATAAAATTCGGGCGCGGAAGCAAATATTTATATGATTTTTTACAAAAATATAGTCAGATTTTACCTATTCTTAAAATGGATATTTTTGTTACAACATTCATATTCATGCTTTAGGATCTATACTATAGATAATCTTAGCTTTGGACATGCAAATCTGACCATAACGTGGTACTAATCAGATATAAACATTTAATTTTCGGGTGTCATTATAATAAATACGTTGTATATTTTAAGCTACATGGGCTGGATTCTAGATTACCTACCACACTTGAAATAGCAATTTTCTTGTTGCAATATTTTTATTTAGCTAAAATATGATGAAGAATTATAAAATTCGAGCGCGGAAGCTAATATTTATATTATTTATTACAAAAATAAAGTCAGATTTTACCTATTCTTGAAATGGATATTTTTGTTAAAACATGCATATTCATGCTTTAGGATCAATACTATGGAAAATTTTAGCAATGGACATGCAAAAGTGACCATAACGTGATAACAATCAGATAATAAACATTCAATTTTCGGGTGTAATACGTTGTATATTGTAAGCTACATGGGCTGGATTCTGGAATACCTACCACACTTGAAATAGAAATTTTCTTGTTGCAATGTTTTCTTTTAGCTAAAATATGATGAAGAATTATAAAATTCGGGCGCGGAAGCATATATTTAAATGTTTTTTTACAAAAATAAAGTCAGATTTAACCTATTCTTGACGAATACATTGTATATTGTAAGATACATGGGATGGAGTCTAGAATACCTACCACACTTGAAATAGCAATTTTCTTGTTGCAATATTTACTTTTAGCTAAAATATGATGAAGAATTATAAAATTCGGGCGCGGAAGAATATTTTTATATGATTTTTTACAAAAATAATGTCAGATTTTACCTATTCTTGATGAATACGTTGTATATTGTAAGCTACATGGGCTGGATTCTAGATTACCTACCACACTTGAAATAGCAATTTTCTTGTTGCAATGTTTTCTTTTAGCTCTAATATGATGAAGAATTATAAAATTTGAGCGCGGAAGCAAATAGTTATATGATTTATTACAAAAAAAATGTCAGATTTTACCTATTATTGATGAATACATTCTATATTGTAAGCTACATGGGCTGGATTCTGGAATACCTACCACACTTGAAATAGCTATTTTCTTGTTGCAATGTTTTTTTTAGCTAAAATATGATGAAGAATTATAAAATTCGGGCGCGGAAGCAAATATTTATATGATGTTTTACAAAAATAAAGTCAGATATTACCTATTCTTGATGAATACGTTGTATATTGTTAGCTACATGGGATGGATTCTAGAATACCTACCACACTTGAAATAGCAATTTTCTTGTTGCTATGTTTTCTTTTAGCTAAAATATGATGAAAAATTATAAAATACGGGCGCGGAGACAAATTTTTATATGATTTTTTACAAAAATAAAGTCAGATTTTACCTATTCTTGATGAATACGTTGTATATTGTAAGCTACATGGGCTAGATTCTAGAATACGTACCACACTTGAAATAGCAATTTTCTTGTTGCAATATTTTTATTTAGCTAAAATATGATGAAGAATTATAAAATTCGAGCGCGGAAGTAAATATTTATTTGATTTATTACAAAAATAAAGTAAGATTTTACCTAGTCTTGATGAATACGTTGTATATTGTAAGCTACATGGGCTGGTTTCTAGAATACCTACCACACTTGAAATAGCAATTTTCTTGTTGCAATGTTTTCTTTTAGCTAAAATATAATAAAGAATTATGAAATTCGGGCGCGGAAGCAAATATTTATATGATTTTTTACAAAAATAAAGTCAGATTTGACCTATTCTTCAAATGGATATTTTTGTTAAAACATTCATATTCATGCTTTAGGATCTATACTATGTATAATTTTAGCATTGGACATGCAAAAGTGACCATAACGTGGTACCAATCAGATAATAAACATTAAATTTTCGGGTGTCATTTTAATGAATACGTTGTATATTGTAAGCTACATGGGCTGGATTCTAGAATACCTACCACACTTGAAATAGCAATTTTCTTGTTGCAATGTTTTCTTTTAGCTAAAATATGATGGAGAATTATAAAATTCGGGGGCGGAAGCAAATATTTATATGATTTTATACAAAAATAAATTCAGATTTTACCTATTATTGATGAATACGTTGTATATTGTAAGCTACATGGGCTGGATTTTAGAATACCTACCACCCTTGAAAAAGCAATTTTCTTGTTGCAATGTTTTCTTTTTGCTTAAACATTAAGAAGATTTATAAAATTCGGGCGCGAAAGCAAATATTTATATGATTTTTTACAAAAATAAAGTCAGATTTTACCTATTCTTGATGAATACGTTGTATATTGTAAGCTACATGGGCTAGATTCTAGAATACCTACCACATTTGAAATAGCAATTTTCCTGTTGCAATGTTTTCTTTTAGCTAAAATTTGTTGAAAAATTATGAAATTCGGGCTTGGAAGCAAATATTTATATGATCTTTTACAAAAATTAAGGTTAATTTTACCTTTTCTTGATGAATACGTTGTATATTGTAAGCTACATGGGCTGGATTCTAGAATACCTACCACACTTGAAATAGCAATTTTCTTGTTGCAATGTTTTCTTTTAACTATAATATGATAAAGAATTATAAAATTCGGGCGCGAAAGCAAATATTTATATGATTTTTTACAAAAATAAAGTCAGATTTTACCTATTCTTGAAATTGATGTTTTTGTTAAAACATTCATATTCATGCTTTAGGATCTATACTATTTATAATTTTAGCATTGGACATTCAAAAATGACCATAACGTGGTACCGGTCAGATAATAAACATTCAATTTTCGGGTGTCATTGTAATGAATACGTTGTATATTGTAAGCTACATGGGCTGGATTCTAGAATACCTACCACACTTGAGATAGCAATTTTGTTGTTGCAATGTTTTCCTTTAGCTAAAGTATGATGAAGAATTATCAAATTTGGGCGGGAAAGCAAATATTTATATGATTTTTTGCAAAAATAAAGTCAGATTTTACCTATTCTTGATGAATACGTTGTATATTGTAAGCTACATTGGCTGGATTTTAAAATACCTACCACACTTGAAATAGCAATTTTCTTGTTGCAATGTTTTCTTTTAGCTAAAATATGATGAAGAATTATAAAATTCGGGCACGGAAGCAAATATTTATATGAATTTTTACAAAAATGAAGTCAGATTTTACCTATTTTTGATGAATACGTTGTATATTGTAAGCTACATGGGCTGGATTCTAGAATACCTACCACACTTGAAATAGCAATTTTCTTGTTCCAATGTTTTCTTTTAGCTAAAATATGATGAAGAATTATAAAATTCCGGCGCGAAAGCAAATATTTATATGATTTTTTACAAAAATAAAGTCAGATTTTACCTATTCTTGATGAATACGTTGTATATTGTAAGCAACATGGGCTGGGTTCTAGAATACCTACCACACTTGAAATAGCAATATTCTTGTTACAATGATTTCTTTTAAGTAGTTAAGTCATGAGAGTTCGGGCTCATAGGTGCGGGGGTGAGGTGGTACTGAGGGTTTCGGGGGCGGTGGTATGCGGGTTGCTGTGACGTCATAGCGGTGGGTTGCCGAGTTGTCAAGACGTTAGCAGGGTCCTCAAGACGTTGGCGGGGTCCTCAATACATTGGCGGGGGCCGCGCTTAAGACCCGCATTTGACTATATGGTGGGTGACTCATTTACAAGATTAGTATTTGAACACATGACTTTACCCAGGCAGACAAATTTAATTTATTCACTTTGGAAATCGAACATTTGCAATCTGATTAACCAGCATCTACTCATATATTGCAACGAGCCACAAAGTGTTTCCTAGTCGAGTAATTAAGGATCAGGCTTTATAAACAAGTAGTTTGTGTTTGACACCGTATCGAAGCTAATTTCTATTATGTAATTAAAAGGGGGAACGAAAAATTAGCACACTACTTAAATGTTTTCGCAGACAAATTTAATTTATGCACTCTAATCATCGAGCACGTGGTTGAATGTCCAGATGTTTATTGAACAAGTATGTGCTTGTTTTTTATGAAGTTCAAAAGATCTGCACTGCCACTGCACTGTTTATTCATCACCGGGGATAGGGAAGGAATAAATAATAAAAACATCTATTATATTTATTTATTTATTTGTGAAACTATATTACAAATACCTGAAATACAATATCTATGGACTAAACTAGCGTACTACAATATCCATGCGGATAAGTATCTGGTGACATAAAACTTATCATTCGTTTATCATCATATGAACTTAAAGCTAACTTATTCTGTCTAACAGTATATACAACATCTTGTTTTGATGTTATTAACATTTGTGGTTTTGTTATAGTTTCATTATTAAATATGCAATTGTAATAGTCTTCAAAACAAATTGATTTCAATGTAGCTTTCGAAATTCCTTTAGCCTTCATGCTTACCTCATGCTTATTGTTTGAAAAAGTTTTATATGCATACATTTTTGCCCGTAACCCAATAAATTCAGTGATAATGTTGCCATTATTTTCATCTTTCATTAAACTGAATTTTATCACATAGACCTTATAAATCTTCCAGAGAATTCTGAAATCGGCTACATATTTGAAGTTGATTTGGAGTACCTCAAGTCATCGACTTTCTTATTAACTAAAGGAATGTTATATACATTATCTATATGGTACTCTGAAGTATCAAACTTATGAAGATCTCTTTTCATAATATTATAAATATTAACATTTTTAAATAAATAAATTAATCTGTCAGTACCGGTATAACACAATTCTGCATTTGAATTTAAATTTTGTTGAATATAGTTATAATGAAAGTCATAAATGTATGTTTTTGATATATCTAATATATAAAATCCCACATAAATAGGCTTGTTAAGAAGAACTGATGTTTATTTATTTCAACAAGTATTACGTCATCACCGAGTATAGTACAGCTGTGAAAATTTGGTTAAGCAATGAGATTTTTCGCTCCATGTTTGCCATCCCAAATTGTAACTAATTTAAAAGTTTTATGTTTTCGAACATTTTCCATCGTTTTTCCAAAAACAGCATTATTCATCAATTTAAAAAAATTCTTTTGAAATTCATTATTTGATTGCTTTCTAAGTTCAGTGTTTAAATCGATATAAGATTTTAACCAAAGACTTTGCTTGAGTTTAAGAATTCTGTGAATTTTCTTTGGTTGTAATCCTAATTTCAAACACTGTTTCAAATTTTAATAATGTATAACATAGTTTTTTTTATTATATAAATTTGCTACTAATTTGGATTGCTTTGAATTTGGAGGTATAAAATTTTCCGGACATAATGGGAAATCTTTATGTAATTCATGTAAAGATTTGGGGTACTCCAAATCAACTTCGAAAATGTAGCCGATTTCAAAATTCCCTGGAAGATTTATAAGGTCTATGTGATAAAATTCAGTAATATTAACCCAGCTGAATTCTCCATATGGTAAATAGTGACTCATCGCCGCTCCGTACAAATTATTCACATCAAAATACATAAGGTAAGTATCTTCTTCTTTGGAGGTGTACAATTCATTTAAATATTTACTATTTGCCTTTGCGTACCTCTTTGAACACTGGCCTAAACCAGCTTGAATCCCTTTTTCTATAAATAGTAATTTTTCAACATCTGTATCTAATTCAAGTTGTATATTTGTATATTTCAACATCGCATCAAATGCTAGACCAGGCGCTGTGAAATAATGAAGAGCTTCTAATTTATATGTTTCTAAACAATTTTTTCAAAAATTTTCAAACACATCTGCTAATAAATGAACATCCGTTGTTAGATAGAGGTCGGAATATTCCCCGAATGTTTTGATGTTAAATGTATCCCATACTTTTTTAGCATGTTCATAATCCTGGTCATTGATGTTTTCATGCTTCAAACTACTATAAAATTCATTCTGGTCAGGTAAAAAAGATTCTTCAAACTTATCCCAGTTGTCAACATATTCATAAGGAAATACCCCTTTTCTTGTCAGTAACTTAAACTGGTTTATGTCTTTACAGAAATTTTGTGTTATCGGCTTCTCATCGTCTTTCAAATAGGATGATAATTTTTCAATACTACTGGGCATAAATCGGAAAGAATCTATGAACCTGAAATTTATTTTTGAGCCCTGAATATATTTTGTAAATGAAATGTAGCGTTCTTTATTTACTGGAAGTAATGACACTACTCCTGGTATCTTTTTAGCTATGTTTTTAATAATGAAATGTCCATCATAATTACCGAGGTTATGAAATACAACTGGGATAGTATATGATTTTTTAAAATTTGGATTACATGATTGATACGCCGCGCCACGAAAAAAACCCGTAAAATGATTGTGATCGCGAACTTTTATATCAGTCACAAAGAACTCCTTTTGACAGATGTAACAAATTTTTGTTCTTAAGAACTCGATTTCTTGTTCTCTTGTCATTTTTAGGGGTACTGGGTTATCAAATTTATCGCTAATGAACTGTGAAATTTTGTAAAGTTCATTTGAAAACCAATCAATGCAGTGCTCACTTCGGTTTAATTTAAAATCTGAAAGATTGTTGTCATGTGAACATTTTAAATAATATGCATTGCTACTTGGAACATCCTTATGGATTTTGATTGAATTTTTATTATTTTTATCTTCAGTTTTTCGTAAAATAGATTCTATATCGGCATATATTACAAACGGTACAGTATCCTGATAATGATAATTTTTGAATTTTAAATATTTGTTTTCTTCAGTAGGTAATTCAAAGCGACATTTATTAATTAATTTACAATCAATTAAATGCTGATTAGAAGCCGTCTCTGAAATAAAATGATTTAAACATCTATCACAAAAGTACATTTTTCCGTTATGTTTTGATATTTGTTTAGTTAGTAGTCTAGTTAAATTTTTAATCCACATAAAGTATTAATTAGTATTATTTCTTACATTTTTAACAGTGTCATCATCCACTTCTATATTTTTGTCACGACTATCATTATTAGATAACATTAATAAATGAATAAATTTACTACCTTCGAATTTAGTCAAGTACAATGGCACAACTTCATTTTTCTCTTTACCGAATTTTTTCAATGTATAAACATTTATGGATAAATTATTCATTTTTTCAAATTTGGGAATGTTGTTTAAATGCATCGGAATACTTATGCCGTCATATTTCAACACTCTACTGAAATGTGGGTACGATGATCTGAATTTTTATTTGCAGGATATAAGCGGAAACTATAGCCCATAAAAACCAGTATTCATCTGCATTTTTTAAATTGATTATTGCATGTTTATTTTTAATGTCAAGCGGTAAATCAATATATTCCCCACCAAAAATAGGTGTATATTTATTAATAATAATTTTTAAATGTAATATTTCAAACAAAGCCCACCCCGAATTGCGCTCCTGAAACTCTGATAATTTTGTTAGTATTTTACTCACGTTTTCACGAAACCACTCTCTGACACTTGCCGTGTTGGTTATATACTATTGGCTGTATTGAAAGATTTTATTTCGATCACACCTGTTTTAGGTAATATAAAATTTGCACTAAAGATTAAATTTACTTTCAAATTTGAAGATTTTAGAAGTTCTTTAATTTTATTAGAAAAAATTCTAAAATATATTTAAGAATAATGAAGCATCTTTGTAATTTAAATTTGCGATAATTCCCGTACATATTCGAGATTCAAAACAGGATTGTAGATCTTGCCAAACTAATTTTTTTGACTTTAACCCACCGCCATAAATACCTCGTTTTATTTGTTTTAACTTTTCGCGGTAAAATTTGAATAAAGCTAAATTAGATTCCAAGTGAAATAAATTACCATTAATTTCACCATTTTGTTTTAAAGCCCGGTTAATTAATAATATAAACTTATTAATAATCTTTAACCATCGTATACATTGGTCTTGAGTTTTTAAAATTTTAATTCCGTCGACAAGTGTCTTTAACGCTTTGCTACTTACTTTAGCAACGCTTGACATCGCCATCTGTTCTGTGCTCGTAACCGAGCTCAAATGACATCGTGCTTCTGAAGGGCTGAGTGTGCAACATCAGACACAGTAACCAATCAAAACAGTGCATTCCAATTTATAAATAATTCATTAGCCACTAATTATTTTAATTTATGCATCATTCAAAAATACATGTCTGAACATGCAAGCTACAACTTTGCAAATTGCGCTGGGAGTAGGGAAAGAATGAAGAACATTAAAAATCATAGCTATTATAATAATTTATTTAAACGAGCTATTCATTACTGATTCGTTAAAATATTATATATATATAATTTAAAATTAAATGCTTACTTACATTAAAAATAATTATTTACTTCTGTACACATATTACATTTACATAACACAGAGTTTTTAAAAAAATCATTGTTTGGTGTGCGGTGAACAATCCACACCATGTCTTCTTCGGCATCTTCTTCTTCTTCAATTTCTTTCTCTGCATCTGATCTGTGCTCAGCAAGTTGTTCTTGAGCCATCGTCTCTTCCATCGTCTGATTTTGCACAAAATTTTGTAGCACCTCAAGTGACAAATTAGCAGCTTGTATATATTCCTGCTGATCCGTGATGCACTTTTCGAGGTATTCACAATATTGTTTATATTCTTGAAGCTGTAGCCAGTTATTGGAACAGCAGTCACAGTACCCGATAAGTTCTTCGGGAATAACAACTCTCGCAGAAAATACTCGTGCCATGTTGTAATGATGGCTAATTGTTTTGTACTATTTAAAAATTCATTTTTAACCCTATTTATACTGTGTGCATTCCAAAGTGCATTACAGCAGATGATACTTTATATGTAGCATTGGTCGTCAGAGAGGTGACGCTTGGTAATCATTCGTTTAGATATCATCAGTGACACACGCCTCTTGTGCAATTACCAGGTGTTATTACAGTTTTTAAATAAAAGTCATCTAATTATTATAAAACATTTATTTTACATCTAAAAAATAATACAAAAAACATTTATATATTACTAACAATATTTGTTAACGGATTATAGTTAATTATTTTATCATGGATTATTAAACAATATGCAGCTGTGTTCTCGAGCATATTTTCAGTAGTTTCAAATTCTAATCTAATGTCAACATTACCCGACTTCAATGTCTCACTTTGATGGGAACAATCTATAACTGCTAGAGGTGCTGTATTTAAAAACTCATCTGGCGTGAAAATAGGTTCACATGACCGCTCATAGTAAGACAATTGAAACTGAGTGTACAGCATTGCCCAATGTTTATTTTTAAAGTTTAAATTTAAATTATCATAAGGACACATAGCAGAATTTAAATACAACTTAATATTAGTTAAGTGACAATGATCAAATTTACTCATATTTTTACTTAGTTTATTTCTGAGATCAGTTTGAAATCCCACGATGACATAACGCGGTGTTTCTAATTGAGCTGTCGTTTTAATCGGCCAGGTATGTCACTGCGTTTTTTGTAGTAGTGGATATTCATGAAGCTCCCAGCTGCGGAATGCTATCTCCAAATTAACACTTTTCTCTATACACTTCATAAGCATTAATCGCTCGGCATCAGCTACAGATATATGTGGAATCTTCCAATGAACTTTACTTAACTCAATCTTCATATTTTCGTTTGCTGCGCTATTCTCAATCGCATTCATGTCTGTGCTGCTTCGAATAAAGACTAATTCTTGCTGTAAATTTAAAATATTTTTTTGAAATCTTCACAGAACCCCAATAGCATGTTTAATGGAATACATATGTTAAAAATGCCGTGATTATCAATTATATGTTTTGTATTATCAGTTACAGGTGATCAACCAGCAATTTGTAATCGTTTGCTTTCATTCGTGTTATAAGAGACATAACCTGTCATACAGGAAGTTATGCCAGGATTACGGACTTTATCTATAACTATTCCAACAATTTCATATCGAATTTCACTGAACAAGAATGCAAATGCGTTGTTAACCAATTTAGTTGTAGTTGACGGTTTGTTGTCATGTGTGAGCAGTTTTCCCTCAATATAAATTAAACTATTCCACGGTAGAGTGTACAAATCTTGTTGCTGTATGGGTATGCGTATTTCATCATTATTGTTTAAAATTGTAGATGCATACGGTTGATGTGTGTGTTTTTCCGCATGACTGATTAAATCATCAAATAAAGCCTTCTCGGACGCGCTCAAAATATTAGCATTCATTTTGATGAATGCAGAAAATAAAATTTTTAGACTTTCTTTATTTAACTCCAATCCAAATAATTAATGCTTTTATCCGCTTTCTCGGTCTATTATTATCCAGATTGTACTTTAAACCCAAGAGATTTTAGAAATTGATAATTGACAGGTGTTAACCCTTCAACAGTCTTCTTACGAATGATGTAACTACACTTTCGAGCAGTATTTATATGTTTGCAAGTAGTATGATTATAGATTTGTTTTTTAAGATGCAATCTTACCGTAATAACTTCTTCTCTGAAAATAATTAACTTTCCGTCCTGGTCTACTATTTTAAGGGTTAAAGAATTTATTACTCGTGTGCTGATTGGTAAAAAGATTATATGATTTGGTGCTTCTATAATTTTGAATCCTGGCGGGACGCGCGGAAAAAATTCATTCATTATGTGCACATTTCTATTATTTGAATAAGAATTTGTAGTTATGCTACACTCAATACACACTGAATTTACTTTAATTATAGAAACTGGATTATCAGATTCATGTGATATATTAGCTGTTGATCGACGAGGTTTAAACCCTAAAATATTACCAATTGAATTGTCTCGTATAAAATTTATTTCCTTATTGCTTCTAACTTCACACTTAAGAGTATTATTATTTGCTACTATGTTTAATTCAGTGCCAGCATCTAACTTACTGGTTAAGAATTTATTTATATCATCAATTTCATAAGAACCTTCCGGAATAGTTATTACACGACTACCAATATAAAATTTATTATTTTGATTATCAATGTTCGGTATCGCATTATAAACTTCAAAATTTATTAAACCGAGAACATACTCCGAATCTTCATCGAGTGTAATTGGTGGATAAAAGGTCTGAGTTATAATTGAATTAGTACCGAAGAGCGTAAACGTGTATGACATGACGGTTCAAAGAAATGCTTAACATAAATGACCACACCTTACATTGTTATTAGGTTGGTATCTATCATAATTGTAGTGTATTGAGCACCTGTTTCCGAAATAATTAACTAGTTCTTTTGGCGGCGCGAGGTTTCCATAACTGTGAAAGTATGTAACTAAATTATTATGTTTTTTGTATGCAACCCAATGAGATCCTGGCCCGTTACTGTTATCCAAATTAATCATTGCATACTCGTTATGATTTACTTTTTAAGGTAAATTATTTCTCATGAAAACTCCTCTAAAGAAAGGGATTTTTAATAGTTTAGCATATTTTCAAGATCAATATTAGTTAATGCCCGCGATGGTAAATCTATTGGGAGTTTTTTAAATATAATCCAAGTCCCTTACGGTACGGCTTCAAGTATAGACCTTTCCCCATAGCTATAGATTCTATCATTTTATTATGGCGCTCAGCTTCTTTTAATTGCTCGGTAGCAGCTTTAGCGTCGTGAACAGCCTTGACGATACCTGCTGCACCACCCCCAAGTGCGTCTAGAGCGCTCAAGCCGGCGAAAATTGGAATTAGGGGAAGGAATCCTCCGTTTTTTGGTACTGATATAACTCGTGGATTTTTAATCTTTCGCTTTATTCTCTTAACCGTTCGTAAAGCTATTCTTGCAGATTTATTCAAATCAGAACCACTGGTATTTCTCTTTATGGCTTTCCGTGCGCGGTTGACCACGTTGCGAAACGACAAACTTCCGCCAGTTTTCTTCCTCTTCTGCACCCGCATCATGACTATTTAAGGAGCACACGTCTTACCTCTTCCGCAGTCAGTAACGAACTGTGCTGATGTAATGTTCATCTCCTTATTTATATCAAAATGCATACTGTAAAACAAAGTCATAGCCTTGACGTAAAGAATTATGATTTGAATAATGTCAGTAGTGAGCCGCGCCATAGTATATTATTACCAGATATTGTAAGATGTATTTTAGCCGGTCCATCCGGATGCGGTAAGACAAATGTTATGATTGCACTATTAGTACATGAAAATGGCTTATGTTTTTCTAATATCTACATGTACTCAAAATCATTATTCCAGCCTAAATATGAGTATTTAAAAATGTTACTAGAACGTATAGACGGAGTAGGTTACTTTGCGTATAATGAAAACGTAGATATTAAAAAGCCGTGCTATGCGCAATACAATTCAGTATTTATATTTGATGATGTAGCGTGTGATAAACAAAATGTAGTTAGAGAATACTTTTCTATGGGTCTCCATAAGGCTATAGATTGTTTTTATTTATGTCAGACTTATACCAGAATCCCTAAGCATCTTATACGAGATAATGCGAACATATTAGTATTATTTAAACAAGATGATATGAATTTAAAACATGTATATTCTGATTACGTGAATACAGATATGTCATATGAAAAATATAAGAATCTCTGCTCATTTTGTTGGTGTGATAAGTATGGATTCGTGGTTATTGACAAAGAGAGTGAATTAAATAGAGGGCGTTATCGTAAAGGCTTTGATCAGTATACTATAATAAATAATAGTGATGTGAGCTAAGAGGTATCAGTTGGTAGTTAGTTGTCGTAAGGTAAACATCTCAAACAATTTGATTTTACAGATCATTATCTGGTTATGATCAGGTTATCAATTGTTGGATCAGATTTTTACCTGTTTCTACAAATAACAGCTCTAATAATCACCTGTTTATGAGTTAATATATGAACTTGAATCTGTTTGCCATCTGTTTTAAATTGTTCAACCAGTATCTGTTTTCCAGAACAGATTTAGGTTAGGTTTGAACCGATAGCTGTTTTTCAGAACAGGGCTGTTTTAGCTGTTTTAAACGGTTGAACTGGCATCTGTTTTCCAGAACAGGGCTGTTTTTAGCTGTTCTAAATTGTTAACCTGGTACCTGTTTTCCAGAACAGGGTTGTTTTTTATAATTATAGCTACCTTTTTTCATAAAACCACTTACAATGGAAACGAGCTTAAAAATGGATTTAATCAAAACAAGAAATATTGCAAAACAAAAACTTCGTAATCTTAAACGTGGTGCATTACAGAGAAAAGCTGAATTAGAATTCCAATATAAGCCAATAATCAAATCTTTACAAGATATTACAGTCAATTTACCAATGACCAATATAAAGGATGAAATTACAAGAGAACCAAAAGAGGAGGAGGAAGAGGAAATACCAAAGAAAAATAAAACTTTAGTAGGCCCTAAATTTTTGGAAACAAGTGTTATAGCAGAATCAGGGGGTCAACCAACCATCAATAACTAGAGATGATATTTTGAATTTAACCCAGGAGCCTTCATTCAGGGAGTATTTGGAGCAGTATGATCCACTACCACGACAATACATTGAAGCTATGTTAAAAGATGATAAGGATTTATTTGATTTCAAGTATGGCGTTGGACATGATGCTGAAACTGATAAATTTTATATCGGTAATTCTGAGTTAAAAATTCAGAGTAAAGATTTAGTTTTACAAAATTTGAAATATTTAGGCACACCAGGTTTATATAAGCTCTTATTTAAAAAGCAGCCATTGGGATATAACCAGGCTGATCAAAAAAATTATATTGATATTGTAAAAAGAACAAAAGCCGCCAATCGAAATTATAGTGAAAATGAACAATTAGCAGGATCAAGGTCACATAAGTATACTACCGTAATAGCTCCAATGTTAGATCTTCGAAGGAGAGTTTTACAATCTAGAAAATTAAGTACGGTTTCTAAAAGAACAGGTTCAACGTCAGGTGGTAGTTATTTGAAAACGTTTACTAAAAAACAAGTGGAGTACGTATACTGGGACAATATTAATGAATTGTTTAATAGACTACGTCTTTTAATTGCGTCACGTGATGCGGGTCATACAGGTCACGATAATAAAGTTATATCTATAAATGAAGAGTTAAAAGAAGCGGGAGTTATAGAATAGCGACAGTTTAATAATGACTCTTGATAAGTTCGGACGTCATATTGACCATCATAATACTAAAAAATATACTAATAAAGAATTACTTTTTGCTTGGAAAAAAATTAAGGAATTAGACTTAGATTGTATAAAGAAAATAAATATACTTGAAAATAAATTTCGAACAGAATTGTCTAAAGTAAAAAATAATTTAAAATCTACCATTGTTATTAATTTAAAATTAAAACTAGATGGTGACATTTATAATATATTAAACAGCTCTAATTTATCTTTTTACAATTTTCCTTGTACTGGTAAAATAATTCAAATTAATTTAAGTAATCCAAAAGAGCTACTAAACTATTGAATTAATTAAGAACCCCGTATCTCAATAATAGTTAATAAACATGTTGTAATCTGCAACTTTGTCTGTTTCATTTAAAGTTTTTCTGACAAATATGACATAAAGTAACTGTTTTAAATATGAACTGCTTATTGTCTTGAAGAGATAGCAAATTTTAATTACCCGATTTATAGGGTGCATAAATTAAATATGTCTGCAAAAAAATGCGGGTAGTGTGCTAACAAATCTTTTCTCCGTTAAATTATAGTTTAACAATATTTAAAATTATTTCTTATAATGAATGCTATGATGATTTCTAAACATTCGGATAAACGCATTGTTATGGCAAGTGTCAACCAGAGCGCGTGTCCTAAGTCCGCATGTATCTCCACAGATTTTACTTCGATAAAGCGTACTCTATTTTCAAAAATAGAATAAATAAAGTAAAAACGTATATAAACAATTGTAATTTTGTTTTGTGTGCAGATATTGAACGTTGTAATTGTTGTTTTTAAGATATTTGTTAGTTTTCGCAAATAAATAAATATGTAAGATGTTTTTTTATTATTTAATCTTTCCCTAGTGATGAATAAATTAAACAGTTTGCAGACACACGCTAATATCATACGTGTAGGTACAGGTAAGTCATATTGCCCGATTTCCAGGGTGCATAAATTAAATTTGTCTGCGAAAAAATGCGGGTAAAGAGATTCAGTTAAATATACCTCTTGTCAATAAAGGAGAATTAGGAAAATTTAAAGATGAAATGGGTGATAAAATTATATTAGAATTTGTAGTTTTACGTTCAAAATGTATTCAATTAAAACAGAAAATAAGAAAATAGAAAAAGCAAAAGGTATTAAGGGGCATATAGTGAAAAACAAACTGACTCATGATGATTATAAAAAGACATTATTCACAAATCAAATAACCTACGCAAATCAAAACATTTTCAAGTTAATAAAACATGCATACCCAAAAGCAAAACAAGTTATGTTTATCAGTAAACGATGATAAAATATTTCTTTTGAAAAACAGTAAAGACACGTTATCTTTATGATAAAAAATTGTGTAATGTGTAAACAAAATAAAACCATGTTTAAACTTTATTCTTTCTTTTTATTTACTATATCCTTGAACAACTTTTTTCCTTGTTGCAATTACAATAATTCCTTAATAGCTAATACATTCAATTGTAAATCATTATCCAAAACGGTTTCTACACTTTTGTAATCAGTTTCATTGGGATTTACCTGCAGATAATCCTTAGCAAGTGTTACAATTTCATTGCAATAATTTTAAAAATTACAACTTTCCAAAAGATTTAGCCAAAAAATAATAATGGTACTCAGTAAACTGAAAAGAATTTTAACCGATTGCGAATTTAATACAATGTCACAGCCTGGAATATGCCAAGTTAATGTTAGAAATTTCCTTTTATTAAAATTATTCAAAACCATCCAATGATTGTCCGAAATATAATCTTGAATACATTTACTTCCGGAATCAAAATAATCAAGAATTAATTGTTTGTGAGTAATTAATTGATTGAATTCAGCGTGTGTAAACTGAATACCAACATTATCCGGTTTGCTTGACGTAAATTTCAAAACAGGTATAAAATCTCTAAGTACACTTTGTTATGAAGATATTTTAATGAGGTAGAGTAGCTAAAATAAAAGTCTGAAATAATTGCAATCAATATAATTAATGAAATAATTGTACACTCTGATACGAAAATAACAATAAATATATAATACGCCAATCACGTCTTCTAATTTGGAACACCCTGAAAAGGAAAGTCAAAGAGTAAGCTAATGCTTAGTGAAACACATTGCACACAACTATATATCATTCGCACACACAACAACACTCACACTCAACAACAAACCAGGTAAGACGGGTAAAATTGAAAAGGATACTCCTCGAAAGGAGTGTCACATATCGAATCCACGATATGCCGGCTACCGAATCCACGGTAGCAGAAGAACACTCGAAATCCATCGAGCAACTTGACATCTCCCACAGTGAGTTATAACAAGGCTTCAGGAGTATGAGTGAAAGCCGAGTACAAACCCATACTCCACCTCCCCACCGAGATGCAAGCGAAACTAAGGCACCTGTTCTAGCAGGGCACCGTTGGCACCAGGGTACCCTGGTGCGTCGCGCCTCGGCTTCACCCTCCTGTCAATGCAGTGTTAACGGGTTTACGCGCCGGGGATAGGGATAGGATAAAATCAAGATCACACTACAGTAAATATACTGTCTCACACTCAGTAACTCATAGGTATTGTGTCTCACCTATTGAATCAAACACCTCCGACACTTATCTCACGACTGCCAATAGAGTACTGATTCAAATAAACAATAACTGCATGTTATAAACTCTGTGTTATCAAACACATTGTAACTAATTAATTCAATTAAGAAAGATTGGGAGTGAAGTAAGTTGTTATCTAATGCTTGTAAATAATTACCCTCTAACAACTTAAACCTACAGAAACCCATCTTGTTTTTGATTTATTAAGACTATAATTTGTGCACAATAGAAGGATATCTTCTTTGAAAAGTGTTGCAAAAAACTCCGCATTGTTTATATTTGACAAAAATTCTTCCGTAAAAGGTGATTCCAAATATAATTCCGCAACTTTATTGTTATCCTCTTGGTCACTAGTATCAATAGACAAATCTGAAGTGCGTTTACGTGGTAAGGCCATCTAAAAAACAACTTGTTAAAATCATTAGATGATTAACATTACTACACTTACTTTTTTTACTGTAAGAACGCTCGCCAACAACAACTTAAAAGTAGCACGTCAAAAACAATACTAATACTTTCACTTTCAATGCGTCAAATTTCAAGATCGGCGCGGAGCAGAATAATTACTGCAACCAATCAGAACGCGTGTAGAAAAACATGCTCAAAGTGGTGGGGGAACCGTTCTGGGCATACTTTTCTTATGGAGAAAGTATGCGCGAACCTGTAAAAAGCCGAACGTGCTGTCCTAGAACCGGCGAATACATACTACTCATAATTACTATGTTTTAAAAAATATTCTTAAGAATATTAAACAGTTAAACATAAACCATGAAAGTGCAGTTCAATGAAACAGTCAAAGTTTATTACATGTTTGTATGGACATTCGCTTACAAAACAGCGAGGCAGAGCCTATGGATACAAATAGCTATTGATAGAGCACATTTTAGATATAAGATTGATAGTATTTATGAACTACTTTTGAAAGGTATATTAGAAAATAGAAATATGAAATATTTTTATGTATAAGTATTATGTAATAATTTGTAACTATTATTCTCAATAATATAATAATAAAACTGTATTGTTTGATTTTTACATGTGCTTACCTTCATAAATTCAATCCTATTGAAGATAGGATACAGATGTTGAAAGATGGTAAATAAAATAAATGAAACATAAAATATTTAAAATAAAATTTATTTTTAAACTGGTTACATTACAATTAATATTACATAAAACTATTTATTACATTGAAAACAATACTTTTTATTGGGTACACATTCCCGACTTGATCCGTGTTAACGTCAGAAATTAGCGGGTGGTCAGTGCAGCGCTTATAGTTCTGGGATTCCTTATCATCTTGCCAGTTCCTGGGAAATTTGTCCCATTACCCATCTATTTGGCGTGGAATGCAGGCCATAATAAACTCTTTAGGCAGACATGATATATCCTCTTCAGACATAAAATGTAAAAATCGCATATCATTAAACTTTTTAAATGAAGCCAATGAATTAAAACGTTGCTTGTACCAGTCTTTTAATAAGTATACATTTTTTATAGCACAGTTTTGCAAATGTGATTTACATATATTTAATTGAGAAGATTCACGTAATTCTTTTAATGAAGGACAACCAAAACATTCCATATTTTTAATTTATGTAAACCTAAGATATTATTTAACCATTTAATTTTATCAGATCCCTTAACATAAATTTTGCAAGCACCACTAAAGATGCCTCACACAATATTGTTTAAAAGACTGTAATTTATATTGCCTGAAATCCATTCTAAATGATGATATTTATTCGATAGCCAAAGCACATTTTTCTGACTTTTAGTATTTAAACTAGAGAAAGGGTACGGAGGTAAAAATATTATAAAATCAAGTGAATTCGTATTAATATTTAAAACGTCAATTTCTTTACATATAAATGTCATGGTGTCATCAGCACAGTGCTAAATGTTTTAAAGTGAAAACAGGCTAAGTAAACAAAGTGCAAATGTAAAAGCAGAGCACAGTGTCAGTGTTTAAAAAGGGTAAACAGGAAAGACAATAAAGAAACTAGATAATAAGGACTAAGAAACAACCACAGGGAAGTTAATTAGTTAAATTGCAGTAGGACATTTAGGTTAAGATAAATTGCTGATTAGTTATAAGACTAGGTGCAATTGTGTAAAAACACACTGTTTATAAATTAAAAAAAAAAAAAAAAGTTTCATCAGCCTCAAATATTTGAAACCCTTGTAGATCTACTATGTAAACAGTCATGTTTATACAGTTAGAAGTTCAGAAGTCAAATGAGACAGTAGAATACTTTACAAGAGTTATATTATTAGTATTATATTCACCCTTGATTAGGATGATAAAATCACTCCCCCTTCCCCCTATCTCTCACATTTTTTTTTGTTTTTTTAATTCTCATTCAACATTTGTTTTACTTATCCAGTTATTATGTTTATTATCGAATCCAAGCCATTTAACAAACACCATATCACCCTTCTTTTTTAGAATTTTTTCAAGAAGGTATGTATGGTTTGGATTACTTAAATTAATTTGAATTATTTTACCAGTACAAGGAAAATTTTCAAAATATAATGAATAAATATAATATTATTCATTATTCAAGCTATAGTACTAAAAAGGTATTTATTGTAGAGCGAGTTAATCGCACTTTAAAATCAATGATGTGGAAAGAGTTTAGCTTACAAAGTACATATAAGTGGTTTATTACCTAAACTTACAGAAAAGTATAATAATACAAAACACAGAACCATTTATATGAAACCTAGTGAAGTTAGTAGAAAACATGAACAATTACTTCTTGACAATGTTTACAGTAATATTAAAATGATTGGGAAAACAAAATTTGAAGAAAATGATTTTGTGCGTATAAACAAATATAGAGGGGATTTTGCGAAAGGTTATACTCCTTATTGGTCTAATGAAATTTTTACTATATACTCAATTCAATTAACAAATCCTGTTACTTATATTCTTCAAGAT
This sequence comes from Stenolophus ochropezus, assembly GCA_035578165.1. Lineage (NCBI taxonomy): Eukaryota > Metazoa > Arthropoda > Insecta > Coleoptera > Carabidae > Stenolophus > Stenolophus ochropezus. Next base: position 263,840 of record JAQOWZ010000120.1, read on the forward strand.
CAGTCCGGCCAAATTATAAAAGGGGGATTTTATGAATACGAATTACAGAAAGTAAAGTATCTTGATACATACCTTCTTGAAAAAATTCTAAAAAAGAAGGGTGATATGGTGTTTGTTAAATGGCTTGGATTCGATAATAAACATAATAACTGGATAAGTAAAACAAATGTTGAATGAGAATTAAAAAAACAAAAAAAAATGTGAGAGATGGGGGGAAGGGGGAGTGATTTTATCATCCTAATCAAGGGTGAATATAATACTAATAATATAACTCTTGTAAAGTATTCTACTGTCTCATTTGACTTCTGAACTTCTAACTGTATAAACATGACTGTTTACATATTAGATCTACAAGGGTTTCAAATATTTGAAGCTAATGACACCATGACATTTATATGTAAAGAAATTGACGTTTTAAATATTAATACGAATTCACTTGATTTTAAAATATTTTTACCTCCGTACCCTTTCTCTAGTTTAAATACTAAAAGTCAGAAAAATGTGCTTTGGCTATCGAATAAATATCATCATTTAGAATGGATTTCAGGCAATATAAATTACAGTCTTTTAAACAATATTGTGTGAGGCATCTTTAGTGGTGCTTGCAAAATTTATGTTAAGGGATCTGATAAAATTAAATGGTTAAATAATATCTTAGGTTTACATAAATTAAAAATATGGAATGTTTTGGTTGTCCTTCATTAAAAGAATTACGTGAATCTTCTCAATTAAATATATGTAAATCACATTTGCAAAACTGTGCTATAAAAAATGTATACTTATTAAAAGACTGGTACAAGCAACGTTTTAATTCATTGGCTTCATTTAAAAAGTTTAATGATATGCGATTTTTACATTTTATGTCTGAAGAGGATATATCATGTCTGCCTAAAGAGTTTATTATGGCCTGCATTCCACGCCAAATAGATGGGTAATGGGACAAATTTCCCAGGAACTGGCAAGATGATAAGGAATCCCAGAACTATAGGCGCTGCACTGACCACCCGCTAATTTCTGACGTTAACACGGATCAAGTCGGGAATGTGTACCCAATAAAAAGTATTGTTTTCAATGTAATAAATAGTTTTATGTAATATTAATTGTAATGTAACAAGTTTAAAAATAAATTTAATTTTAAATATTTTATGTTTTATTTATTTTATTTACCATCTTTCAACATCTGTATCCTATTTTCAATAGGATTGAATTTATGAAGGTAAGCACATGTAAAAATCAAACAATACAGTTTTATTATTATATTATTGAGAATAATAGTTACAAATTATTACATAATACTTATACATAAAAATATTTCATATTTCTATTTTCTAATATACCTTTCAAAAGTAGTTCATAGTAGAGTATCTATGCAGGTTCTACTCCAAATTGACCTTTGGACTTGCCATCATATTTTTTTTGTTTTGATTTCGCGCTCGCTACTTGCAGCGCCATCTATATGATAACGGTGGTCACATTTGGAACTATGAAATTGACCTTTGGACTTGCCATCATATTTTTTTTTGTTTTGATTTTGGCGCTCGCTACTTGCTGCGCCATCTATATGATAACGGTGGTCACATTTGGAACTATGATAATGAGTTAAGAAATTATAAGACATTGCTTTGATTTGGCGCTCGCTACTTGCTGCGCCATCTATATGATAACGGTGGTCACATTTGGAACTATGATTGATAATGACTTTAAGAAATTATAAGACAGTGCACGTGTCGAAAGGTTAAAGGTTATCTATTTGCCGACGATTTGATATTATTTTTAGGAATTTAACTTGTTTGCGTAAACAGCACATGTACAAATGGTTAGGCGTGTTAAGGACATGAATTTGATAGCACATTTTAAGAAATTTTGAAATTATAATAGCCTATTTGTATCCGGGTACAAGAGTTTAATGTGTTTTCGTAAACATCATATGTATGGGAAGGTTAGGGGTTAATGATATATATTTGATTACAATTTTGAGTAAACTGTATATAAGTGAAATTGTGTATGTGAATATTATCATATGTTACAATGAACAGTGAACAGACAATGATAAACGGTAAGAATATAAATATATATATATTTATTTATTTATTTGTACGTGTATATATATCTAGATATGCACAAGAATTACAAGGTGGAAAGCACCGAAAATTGGGATAATGATCCCGTAAGACCGAGTTTTATGGCGTTTAAACCACCTTGTAAATGCCGCATATGTGGAAGAAAACGAGCAACAGCCCGCAGCCAGCAGAAGCAGCAGCAGCCAGCAGGGCAGCAGCAGCAGCCAGCAGGGCAGCAGCAGCAGCAGGGGCAGACAAAAGCAGTCTAATATGGTAAGTAACAGTCAAAACTAGTATAATCTTATAGTCAATGTATAACATAAAACTTTTCTTCTTAGCCCCACGATGGCGAAGAATAAATTAGAATTTATGTAATGTAGTATTATAAAAAATAAACATTTTTAATATGTATATATTTATTTTATTTCTTAATCCTATTACATAATATATTTTATTAATACAAAAATTACATTACATTACATTTTTTTTACATTTAGAACAATCTTTTATTAAAATATTTGCAGACCAAATATAATCGTCATCTTCAATATGATTTTTACATATTCTATAACTTTGAAATACTTTATTATTTTGCCATTCTATGGGAAATCTGTTCCAGTTGCTTTCTATTCCAGATGATATGTATACCATAAAAAATTCCATAGGTAACAAATGTATATCTTCAGTACACACATTATTTAAAGTTTCATAATTATTATATACTGAACGAAATGCATTGTACTTATTAAATCGTAAGTGAAATATTTCTCCTAAGTTTATTGCATTTTGTGTTGCACAATTTGTTTTAAAATTACAAAAATTTGTATTAATTTGAAAATCTTGTAGTAATGGTTCCAAATTTATAACATCACAGTTTAACACATTTTTTTTTAACCACATTTTATTTTCTTCACCCCATACATAAACTTGTAATATTTTAAAATCATTTATTATATTTTGTAAAACTTCTTTTCGCTTAGAGTACAAAATATCACCTGAAGTCCAACGAAGATTAGGAGTATTTTGTTCTTGTAGTTTAATATTTTTTTTGCTGTTGTTGCTTAATGATAAAATTGAAAATGGTTGTTTAAAAATTACTTTTTTATATTCATTTGTACTTATTTTTAACACTGCAAATTCTTTGCATACAAATCGATTTCTTTTACTGTATTTATATCCTTTAAAATCAGCTACAGCAACAGTCGACAAAAAAGTACTCATGTTTTCTGCAATCTTTTCTTGCGTGCAGTACGGAAAACTGTATGTATATTCTGCAAAGCACAGTATTTATAGGAGTACAGTAGCTGTTATCATTGTTTTGTACTAAACAATTTCATCTTTGTGAATCCAACTATTATGAGTATTATCAAATCCCAACCATTTTACAAGTATTTTATTATTTTGCTTTTTCAAAATTTTTTCTACTAAATAAACATTAGAGTGTTTCACTTTTTGTAATTCTTGTTCATAAAATGCACCATCAATTAATTGACCAAATTTATCCTGTAGTATATACGTAATAGGATTTGTTAACTTCACATTTTTTACAGTAAATATTTCATTTGACCAATTTGGCATATAACCTTTAGCAAAAATTCCTCGATATTTACTGATACGCACGTTATCATTTATTTGAAATTTAGTTTTTTTATTTGAAACAATTTTAATATGATTATATACAGTATTTAAAAGTTTTTGCTCATTTTTCTTTGTTACATTAATTGGTTTCATTTTAATTGTCCTATGTATTTTATTATTATATTCTGAAACAACAATTGGTAATAATTGTAGCCATTTATATGAACCTTGCATACTAAATTTTCTCCACATTATATTTTTTAATGTGCGATTTACACGTTCAACAATGGAAGCTTTTGGTGCTTGTTTTGCAAAATAATGATTAATATTATATTTTTCAGTCAATTGTTTAAATTTTTCATTTTTAAATTCTTTTCCTAAATCTGTGTGTAAATTTTTTGGAATACGATTACTTGATTCAAAAATTTTTTGCATTGCATTTGCTACTTCAATACTTGATTTATTTTTTATAGGTTTTGCCCACACATATTTTGAAAATATATCAATTACTACAAGTATATATTTATATTTTTTATTTAAATTAGCATAGGCGTTCATTTCAACCAAATCAGCTTCAAATGTTTCATCTAATCCTTTTATAATAACACGTCTTCTTGTAAAATTTTTTCGTGCTGGCTTGTGTAATTCATTAACTATATCTTGTTTTATTTTTGACATTTTACTGTTTACTTAGTTGTATCATGAATGTGTAATTCTTTAAATATAATTTTTAAATCGTCTTTTATACTATTTATGTCGTTTATTATATTTTTTATATTGTTTTGTATAGCATATATCACATTTTCAGCTTTTAACATATTGTCTTCAGCACTTTTATTATGCAAATTTATTTTTTTTTCTAATTCTTCTATTTTATTATTATAATCTTCACTATCGCTATCGCTATTGTTACAAATCTGTAAGCTATGACGTCCAAACTTGTCAATAGACATTTTACTACTAATTATTTAAGATAAAGATATTATATAAGCCTCTTTTAATTCATTAATTATGGAAATAATTTCATTGTCAAGGTTATTGTTACCAGCGTTTTTAGATGCTATCATTTTTTTTAATTTTTCAACTAATTCATTAGGATCATCCCAATATTCATATTCTACAGGTTTATTATTATAATTTTTTAATAACATATTCAAACCTGAACCGCTTTTATCGGGAGTAGAGGTAGATGAATGCCTTGTAGGTGTTTTATCAGGAGTAGAGGTAGATGAATGCCTTGTAGGCATTAATAATGGTTTAATAATGCTTTTGTATTTAACTGATGTACTTCCCTTAAGTTGTCCTAATGGGTTATTGTCACGACGTGCAGCATTTGTAATATTTAATATTTTTTTATAATTATTTTCATCATCAGAATTGTAAATTTTTATAGGATTTTTTTTAAAAATAAGTTCGCATAAACCGTCAGTTCCTAAAAATTTTTCTTGATTTATATGTATATTTTGTTTTTTAAATTTAATTTCTGTATTGCCCATTAGAAAATTTTTTCTACTTCTATTAAAAGTAACACCGTATGTGTCATCCATATCTTTGGAATTTTTTTTGACGTCACTAATATATTTTTTAAGAGTTGGATCAATATCAGAATTTAATTTTAAATTTGCATCAGTTTGAGTGCGAGTATAATATGGATTTTTCAGACTAGTTCTAGTTTTTTGCTTTTTTTCTTGATCTTCTGTTTTGATTTGTTCAACCCTGTCCGCTTCTTCTTCCTCCTCCTCCTCTACCTCTTCCTGTTCCTCCTCCTCCTCCTCCGGTTCATTTTTTGTTATATTTAATATATTAGTGTTTTTGTTTTTTGTAGGTGATATATTATGTAAATTTTTACTAATTTCTGATAATTTTTTGGTTATAGGAATATATGTTTTTTCTAAATTAATTTCTTTTTCTATTTCACCACTTTTTATTAATTGCAATTTTCGTCGAATATTTTTTCTGGCTTTTATTAATTGTGTTTTTAAACTTTTATTAATATTCATTTTAATATAACAAATATATTTTTAAAAAAATAACGTTATAGTTCTGAACAGCTTTGTATACTGCTCTGTATACAAATATACAGCTTTTATATACTTATATAATGATCAAATCCTTTACGATATCGTCCATTATTTATTATACATTCTTTATTTATAACTAAAAATCCATAATTGTCATTCCAACAAGTAGCACACATTTTTTTAAATTGATCAAAACTCATATCAGTCCCAACATGATCATTGTAAATATGTTTTAAATTTAAATCATCTTGTTTAAATAATATTAGCAAATTAGCATTATCACGAATTAAATGTTTTGGCATACGTGCATATGTTTGACATAAATAAAAACAATCTACATATTTATGACGTCCCATAGAAAAATAATCTCTAATTATATCTTGTTTTTCGCAGGCAATATCATCGAATATAAAAATAGAATTATATTTTGCTTCATTTGGTTTCATTATATTTTCGCTATTATTATAAGCATAATATCCAATAGATCGAATAGGTTTTAATAATTTTTCTAAATATAAATATTTTGGTTGAAAAAGAGAATTTGAATAAATATAAATATTTTCAAATTGTAACCCTTTAGGATGTTCCAAAAGCGCGATTATAACATTTGTTTTACCACAACCAGAAGGACCACTTATAAGACAACGAATTGTTGAAGGAAGTAAAACACTATGGCGTGGGTTTTCTTTTGGTTCTTTAAAATCGTAATTTTTTACACTAAGTGTATCTTTTTGCTTTAAAATTTTCATTGTAACTAAAATGTAATACTATATATTACAATTTTATACAAAATACTATTTAGTTAAATGTGAAACACAGATGATTCAACATCGATATCGACAACGACAAAATCATTTAAGAAAAAAAATTGGTGGTGGTATATTAAATACAGTTATTAATAAACTTCCTGTTGAACTTCATATACCTGGCTATAATTATTGTGGCCCTGGTACAAAACTACAAAAACGACTATCACGTGGGGATCAAGGTGTTAATTTATTAGACGAGGCTTGTAAAGTTCATGATATTACATATTCTAAAAGCAATAATTTGGAAGATCGTCATAAAGCTGATATAATATTATCAAATAAAGCATCTCAAAGGTTTCATTCGAAAGACGCTTCTATAAAGGAAAAATTGGCGGCTTTAGGTGTGTCAGCTGCAATGAAAGCAAAAGTTAAATTAGGTGCTGGTACTAAAAATATAAAAAAACATAAAAAAAAGCAGCTAAGTTTCAAAAATGAAATAAAACGTATTCAATCTACATTAAACAACAATGAGTCTAACAATAAAAATATTAAAATTGCTTTGAAAGAATTTAAAAAAAATAAAAAAATATTACGTAAACCAAGAATAATATCAGTGCCGAAGAAAGGTGGTGTGTTACCACTTATACCAATATTTGCTGGGTTAAGTGCATTAGGAACATTAGCTGGGGGTGCTGCCGGTGTTGCCAAAGCCATAAATGATGCCAAATTTGCAAATAAACAACTAACTGAAAACCAACGTCATAATAAAAAAATGGAAGCAATCGCTTTAGGAAAAGGTTTATATTTACAACCGTATAAAAAAGGATTAGGTTTATATCTATCAAAATTGCCGCATTCTTCTTCAAAAAAAACAATACAAAAAAACTGTTAAAAAAGCTACCAAAACATGCTCTTTCTAATATTGAGTTGTTAAAATATGTAAAAATTTTAAAAATTCCAAATTTTAGAAGAGTTTTTATGAGAAACAATTTACCTAAATATATTAATTATTCTGAATGCGGAATAATTAACTTGGACAATTATAATAATGAAGGTACACATTGGGTTGCTTATAAAAAATTTGGTAAAAATGTGATATATTTCGATAGTTTTGGAAATTTAAAACCTCCAAAAGAAGTAATTAATTATTTTGGTAGCTGTAATATTAAATATAATTATAATCAATATCAATTATTTAATACAATTAATTGTGGACATCTTTGTTTAAAATTTTTATGTAATATTAATAATTTATAATAAAATTTTTATGTACTATTAATAATTTATAAATAAATTATCTACTGTTTAACCAAATATATTCATTTACATTTTGTTTTTTCTAAAGTCAACATTTCTTTTAATATTGTTTTAAAATTCCAAAAATGGAAAGTTTCATTGTTAATAATAAAACACAATCTGTACCAAAAAGAATTATTCATCGTGAAATATTTGGTACTCATATATCTCCATCATATTGCAGAAAGAATGATGAATTAAGTAAAATTGCTAATCTTGAAAATGTTCAGTTATTTTGTAAAGAAAATTTAATACGTAAAGAAACTATTTACGATAAGCAAATAAAAATTCTTACAAACTTAAATATTTTATCACATACAAAAAGTAATAAACATAAGTAAAATGTGTAAATTGTTTATAAATAATTTAGTGTGAAACAAACAGCAATGTCGTACACATTTACGTTTTCTGGAAACAGCTCTCAATTAACAACAACAATATATCCACCAATTCAACTAGACCCTAAACATGAATATGTAATAGGGTTAATAAATTTTGAATCTTTTAATTCAATACCAAATATTGATAGTAGAAATAATTGTTTTTATTATTATGAAGAAGTGGGAAACAAAAAACAAATTCAAAAAATCGAAATTCCTGATGGATCGTATGAGCTTAAAGATATAAATTCATATTTAAGAAAAAAGATGAAAAGAATTGATAAGAAAAATAAATATAGCCCCATTACAATCGAAGCAAACAATAATACTTTAAAATGTGAAATGATATGTGATTATGAAGTGGATTTTACACAGCAAAATACAATAAGAGAACTATTGGGATTTAAAGAAAAAAAGTGTATTGAAAATAAATTTCACATATCTGAAAAACCTGTCAATATAATTAGAGTTAATGCTATTTGTGTAGAATGTAACATAGTAACATGTTCTTATGATAATTCAAAACAAGTTCATAGAATTCACGAATTTTTTCCGAACGTTCCATCAGGATTTAAAATAATTGAAAATCCATTGAATGTTATATATTTACCTATAAATACAAATATAATAGATACTATAACACTTAAATTAGTTGATCAGAACGGTGAGTTAGTCAATTTCAGAGAAGAACTAATCACAGTAAGACTACATTTAAAAAAATTTTAAAACAAAATGGGAATAATATATAATAGGCATGCTAAATCATATATAAGAAAAAAATATATTATTAAAGAAGTTAGTGTTAATCAAACACTGAAGCAGTTAACAAGTGAAAATAAGAACTACTTAAAATCTTTGGGATTTAAAGTGTTATAATTATCAAAAATAAAACTCATAAAATTTTTAAAAAATTAATACTAAAAGAAGTAAACCAAAAAACACAAATAAAATAATTAGTTTCATAATTTATATTCATTTAAAACTTCGTACATCATTTTGCAAGTGTTCTAATTATATATATTGTATAAAAAAAGAAAAAAAATGACTGAAAATATTTTAAATATAAAGGAACGTGTTTATTTTGATGAAAACATACAAAGTCTAGAAACTCATACTTATCAACCGTATGCTTCAACTTTATTAAACAACAATGATGAAATAAGAATATCAATACAAAGGCAAGATTTATTTACATTGCCATCAAATAGTTTTATTTATATTGAAGGAGCATTATTAACTAATGATAATCAACCCACCACAACTGGAAAAATTATTAATAATGGAATAATGCATCTTTTCGACGAAATTCGTTATGAAATTGGTGGAATTGTAATAGAACGTATTCGAAATCCTGGAATTACAACAACATTGAAAGGTTACTGTTCATATTCTAAAAATGATTGTATTTCCTTACAAAATGCTTGCTGGTCACCAAATGAGCTTATTACTTTGAGTGATAAAACAAAAGGAACTTTTAATTTTTGCATACCACTTCGCATGATATTAGGATTTGCTGAAGATTATAAAAAAATAATTTTAAATATGCGTCAGGATTTAGTTCTTTTACGTGGTAGTACAGATAAAAATGCTATATATAACACCAATGATAAAGAAATATTAAAAATAAATCTTACAAAAGTTCAATGGCATGTACCCCATGTAATTGTTGGAGATCAAGAAAAATTAAAATTACTAAAATATATGGATAGTAACATTGAAGTTCAAATCCCATTTAGAAGTTGGGAATTACATGAGTATCCATCATTACCAAAAACTAATCGCACCACATGGGTTGTAAAAACAGCTACTCAATTGGAAAAACCAAGATTTATTATTTTTATAGTAAAACTTCTCGCTTTTCACTCGCCACTTGGTTTATTTGGCCTCTAGCGTGGTTTACACGTCAGGTAACCTTATAAACTGAGTCGTCCCTTGCGCTTTTATTGCTTAAACTTGACCTCTAGCGTGGTTGACACGTCGAGTAACCTTGTTTATCGACAGTAAAACGTTCTTGCTCCTGAAGATGCCCCATACGACTGCGGGCGAAACGTTGAGCTCTGACTCAAAAATTGACACAGTCCATTCCCGGAAATCGAATATTTCTCATGACTCAGACTGTGGAAGCCTACGCAATTATTGACCATTGTAATTTAACTAATTTAAAAGTTGAATTGAATTCTGAAATTTTTCCATATGATAATTTAAATCTAAACTTTGACAATCATCAATGGTCTATTTTATATAACATGTTTGCACAATTTCAATCTGCTTATTATCAGAAAGATGATAACATACCCATTTTTACACCAGAAGAATTTAAAACAAAATGTCCTATTGCTGTAATAAATACGCAACATCAAAATGAATCAATAAAATCAGGTGTGATTGATTTGAAAATAAATTTTGAAACAAATAAAACTATTCCTGATAACACCACTGCTTATTGTTTAATATTATATGATACAATTGTTAAATATACTCCTTTAACAAATACTGTACGAACAATGTAATTTTAAAATAATAACACAAATAAATATTATTTAACATAAATTGATTTATTTTTTATTTATATATACAAAGTCAAATTTATACATTTATTAATTTATTTATTTCCATTTCTTCTTTTCCTTCTTCTTTTTCATAATTTATTTCCATTTCTTCTTTTCCTTCTTCTTTTTCAGTATTGTCGTCTTCGTCATCAGTTGATAACGTTGCTGGTATTTGAATATATTCATACTCTTCATCAGGACTCCATTTTCTAACATGTTCACAATTTATACAATTATTGTGACCTGTTAAACGACATAATATTATGCATTGGTTAAAAACATCGCATGACCCTCCGTCTAACTCTTCCTCGTCGTTAACATATCGAAATGAATTTAAAATCCACTTTTCGTATAATGTTCTTTGTATTTCCTCCTCATTAGATGGTAAAATTTTAAAAATATTATGTATGTATTTATATTCACTTTCATTGTTGGTATCATGTAATATTTTATAATTATAATAATCAGTTGATGATCTTATAAATTCTAATTTAAATGAATACACTTGTCCACAATATAATTCAATACAATATTTTAAAAAAATACATATTCCGTCTTCATCTTCAATAATCAAATCAAACATTCCATTTAATAATGGAGTTTTATATTTTAAAGGTAGGACAACTGTTTTATTTTTTGTTACAAACACTCCATAATTATTATTGAAATATATACCCAAAATATTATTAAAAATTATTTTTTTTAAATCATTTTTATTAGTAACACTACAAATAAAGGTATGCATGTTTGAAAATCATATACTTTAATATGTTTCAAATTTATTCATTACATTTATTATACATATACCCCCACCATTTCTTATTCCACTTCCACTAATAATTGTGAACTAATAATTGATAAAGTACTTGTAACAATATTTGAATAATATAATAAAATTTCCCTAATAGTTATATTACATACATTATCATTACAATTATCAATTATATTATATATATTTTTATATATGTCAGTATCTTCCATTTGCAATGCTTCTTTTATTATATTATTATAATAATTATGCAAATTTAGTGAATTTAAATAATTTATTACTTTATTTATAATGTATGATAATTGAAATAAGTTATTGATACAATTATAACCTAAATAAATATCATTATTTTTAAATTCAATAATAATAATTTTATTGTTTTCAATACTATCAAAAAATAACTTGTGTTCACTAAAGTTATATAACTCTATATTTGAAGTATTATTTAAATGTGATACAATTAAATTATAACATGAAAGGAACTCATTCCATTCTTCTATATTAAAACTTATTTTTTTTCCTAACTTTTCATTACATAAATTTATATTTATTTCAAAATTTTGTATAGGATTTATACCTACATATATAAATATATTATTGTCTAGAAAATATCGATGTTCCACAAGTAACTTTTTATAAGTTTGGTTTTGCATATTTTCTTGTTTGTTATTGTCATTGTCATTAATAATTTCATTATTTTTTTCTTCTGTGACTTCTTTATGTTTAGTAGAAGACTCACATATATCATAATTAAGCAAATTTTTTGTAAATCGTTTTCGAGGTATTGTAGTTTTTGAACGCTGTGCAGACATTGTAGTACTTTTAGGTGTCTAAAATTTTTTATTATTATATTAAAATTTTATATAAATATCTATATATTTTATTACCTTAATTTTTTTTCTTTTATTAATATACAATATTGACAATTTAAAAAGTAGCAGGTTTAGTAAGCATGTACACACACAACCAAGATAACTTTTAAACTAATTTATTTAAAATATATATTACATATATATGTTATTATCTTATCAATTCCTATTAATTATAACCTTTTAACCTTATAACAAATATAAATTCTTTATCTAAAATATTACAACACAATTTATTTATGCTCAACAACATTTCTTGTTTTGCATTCACAAATACAGTAAGAAAAATTTTCGCAAATTCTGCATGCCATACCATATACTTGTACGGTTGGTAAAACAAAGCATTTTAATGCACAACAATAATCTTTATCTTCTTTGGATAATGATTGTAGCAACTTATTTATTGCAGGAGTAGCTGTTTCATTTTTAGACGTCTAAAAAAAATTTTTTTATTAATACATATAAACTTATAAAAATAATTTTATATTACCGTCATTATAAAACAGCACAATTAACAAACATGCATGTGAATACTGTGGAAAATAATTTTAAACTAGTTAATTTCAAAATGTTTATTCATATTTATTACTTATAATCTAATAACATTTGACCTTTCATCATTTTTATAGCACAACACTTTATATATTTACAATGGACGAACGAGTACACCATGTTTTAGTATTTTTCTCCCATTTTCCCCATATTGTACGAATGTAATGTGTAGCCTACCCTTGTGACATGTAGGACACTCCATGTTTCTGGTTGTTGCTGGTGGATTATATCTGAACATCTCCCAACAATTATTGCAGTAAGTGCAATAATATTTCCAAATAGTCCAAGATGAGTCTGTTGAACGTGTAGACGAAGACATACTTGTAGCGCGCTTTGACTCGCTGAGCGGAGTGTGAGATCTGAGGTTCAAATCCCAGTGACGACAAACTTCTAACCCAAAATAAATACCGCTGTATTTGGATTTCAGTATGTTGGACAGTGTAAATTAAAATAAAATAGATGATTATATTTCACTGTCGTGAACTTGGTTTAACGACTGCATCAAATAATGGAATATGAAAACGATTTCGCTTTATATAAAGCAGCTGGAACTGATATGTAATAGGATTAAGAAATAAAATAAATATATACATTTTAAAAATGTTTATTTTTTTTATAACATACATACAATAACAATATAAAACAAAATTTACATATAATTTTTATTTTTTTACAAATTCTAAATTTGCTGTATTATTAATTAGTCCTCTATGAATAAGGTATACATTTTCATCTGTGTCACTCGCAGCATCCTGGTTCATTTGTTCAAGATGTTCATCACTAATTGCGTTGAATCGTTGTCCCAAATAAATTCGAAAATCTTCTAAATACACCATAATACAATCACCAAATTTTGTAGTAGTACGTTTTAACGATTTGATTTTATAAGGCTTGTTTATCGTTAAGGTATTAATACCTCTAATTTCTGGTTTTTTAGATAAACTTGTCATCAAAGCATATGCTGATGATGATGACGATGACGATGACGATGACAAAGAAGAAGCCATTGTTGAATTATTGGTAGCAAGATTAGTTAGTTCTAGTCTTGTAAGTACTTGTTAATGTGTGTACTGTTGTTACACATATATTTAGTTTCTGCTATTGGATTTATATATATACTGTCTTATCTTGCTTACAGTTTTGATAACATATTTATAATTGTGGAATATTTTAATATTTTGTAACTAGTAAACAATACGTGCACAAAGGTTATAGGTTTACAATGACAGACTGATTTACAGTTATTTTAATAAAACATATTTTATAATTGTGGAATATTTTAATATTTTGCAACTAGTAAACAACACGTGCACAAAGGTTATAGGTTCACAATAACAGACTGATTTACAGTTATTTTAATAACATATTTATACTTGTGCACTCAAAGTTATAGGATATTGTTGATAAACTAATTTTTTAATTCATTTTAATATTTGATTTTATTAATTTAGATAAAAGATTTTTTAGCTGCTTTAATATAGACTCATTAGGACATTGTATATTAAAAAAAGATAAACTAAATGGAATTGCTTTCGTAACAGTTTTTAAATATTCACTATATTCATATATAATATTATTTTTCAAAAAATATATATATCCATTTATATACTGAAAAACTCCGTCTATATCAGAAGGTATACCGGAAAACAATGAATTTATTGTTCCACGATTTATAACAGAATTACTACATTCGTCAAGCTGTACTACATGAATATTATTAAAAAATATATAAGTTCGCCCCATATTAGTATGTACAGAGGCAATAATGTCTTTAATTTCTTTTGAAACTGAACTTCCTTTAGTAATTTTAAATATTTCTAACAATGGCCACTTAATATCATAAAAAGTATCATCATTTATTAGTACTATATTACCGTTTGGTTTACGGTATACAGCTGATATATTTTTAAAATTATTATTTAATGATGGTACCCAATCTTGTAAATAATAAGGTTTTGTATAACCATCCTCTAAAATATTTTTAATCCATACCCAATTATTATAAAATATTAATAAGTTATTATTAACAATTAAAAAATTTGTTATATTATTTAAATTACATAATTCTGGCTCTGATTCTGTTTGTTTTTTATCTATTTCTGTATTTGTTTTGTTGTTGTTGTCATTTGTGGGGGGTGATAATGTTATAAACGGGGTTGGAGAAGGAATTATATATCTTTTTCCATATAAGCTTTGTATTTCCTGAATATCGATTAAGTTCAATTTAAAATCAGAAATATTTTGATATAATACATTTCTGTGTAGGCTATACATAACAGAATTTTTGTTTTGTACATGTTCTAAGCCCAATGCATGTCCTATTTCATGAACTAAAACTTCAAAAAAATTTATATATTCTTTATCTTCTTTGGTATGTGATAATTTATAACTCCATTTTTCTACAGCATCCATATGAATATCAACAGAACTTTGGTATTGTTCAAGCGAAAATGCATGTGCTAAAACTTGTCCTGGACCATCAAAATTATATGGGCAGTAATTATTTTTAAAATATGAATAATGTCGTATTCTACTCATTGAAATTATAATATTTGGATATATTGTATTATTATTATGCAAATATGGAATATATTCAAACGAAACATTAATATATTTTTCCCATATTTTAAAAGCTTCATCTGCCACTTTAATTTGGTAATTTTGACCGTAAACAAAAGTCCATGTTATAACATTGTTTTTCCAAATATATTTTTCATATTTGCTGTTATTATCAGGTACTCCACATCGTTTAGATTTTAATGAATTTATCAATTCATTATTTAATGTACCCGTTACCTTTAAATTATAATATGTTTGATAATTTTTTATTGCATCAACATACCTATTATCAGTTTCGGAAATAGTTGATAGTTCAGTTGTATTTGTTTTTAAGTACCCATAATTTTCTAATAATTCTACAGATTCTATAAAACCATAATTTAAACTCATATTATTTTCTTCACAATAACATAATAAATACACTTGTATTTGTATAATAAATATATTTAATAACTTCATTTTACAAATAATCAGTTAACAATAAATACAATTTATAAAATAAATTTCTTTTATATCTTTAAACACAGCAAAAAATAAATAAAAAAATAAATGCTGATGTTTAAAATATATGAGACACTTTGGCGTGGAGAATATTGCCAGCCGTAGGAATATTAAGTCGAATATATTTGAACTTTATAATCTTATGATAACCTTATTATCATACAATGCTTTACTATATAAGAACGTTTGTAAAACATATAATTCTAGTATTGAAATATGCCGCCGTTAGAAAATGTTCCATTTTCGACCAATATTCGCAATGTTTACCAATTATTCAACAATTGGGATGAAGATGACCAACTAACGATAGCACCAGAAATTCTACTTCCAATAACTACACAGGTGACTGCAAACCTCGAAGATATAATAGAAATTAGCGATGAAGAAGAAGATATAATGGAAATTAGCAACGAAGAAGATATAATAGAAATTAGCGACAGCGATGAAGAAGATATGATGGAAATTAGTAACGAAGAAGAAAATAACAGTATTATAGAAATAAGCGATGAAGAGGATACGATAATAATAATAGAATGAAGTGATTTTTTTATAAAATTTATTATAAAAATAATTATGTATTTACAATAAAATATATATATACATATATTCATTACAATTTTTATTTACAATATATATCCCCAAGGAAATGTATCTGTACATGAAGGGTTTACAATACGTTTGTCATCGTATGGGCTTAACACAATTTTTTTCTGCTTTACTGTATATACATTATGTTTTTTTGATAATATTGAAAATTGAATTTTACTCAAAGTATTATTTTTAAATAAACAATCGTAATAGTTGCTAAATGTTATTTTTTTTACTGTTGCACCTGTAACCCCTTTAGCTTTCTTACTTACTTTTTCTTCAACATTATTTAAAGTTTTGTAACAATACATTTTTGAACGTAATCCTATAAATTCTGTCATTATTTTGCCATTATTTTCATCTTTCATAAGGCCGATAATTTTTTTGTTTACTTAAGGTATATTATAAATATTATTTTCACTATAATCAGAGGTGTCGAATTTATGAATATCACGTTTCATTATTTCATAAATATCAAAATTAAAAAAATTATAAATCAAGCTATCAGTATCTGTATATAACAATTTTGCATTTTCACCAAAATTTGCTTTTATATAATTAAAATGAAAATCATACATGTATGTTTTAGCTAAATCTAGTATAGAAAATCCTACATAAATTGGTTTATTAAAAAAAACATGTTGTTTTTTCATTTCAATAAGTATAGAATTATCACTTAAAATAATACAACTGTGAAAATTTGGTTGTGATATATAATACTTTGCACCATATCGCCCCTCATATTTTGTAACTAATTTTACAATTTTATATTTCCGAACGTTTTCCATAGTTTTTCCAAAAACAGCGTTATTTAATAATTTAAAAATTTTTTTCTCAAACTCGTTTTTCGATTTTTTTCGTAATTCTGTATTTAAATCAATGTATTCTCGTAGCCAAGGACTTTGTTGAAATTTTAATATGTTATGTATATGTGTAATTTTCATGCCTTAATTTATATATTGTTTTAAATTGATATAATGTATTACATAATTTTTTTTATGATGGAAATTTGCTATTAATTTTGAGTTTTTTGAAACTGGTGGAGTAAAATGTTCCACTGCAAGAGGTAAATCTTTATGTTTCTTATGCAAATTTATTAGATATTCCAAATCCACCTCAAAAATATATCCTGTATTGCTTTCATCGTTTATATTTAATACATTTATATTATTAAAATCTTTTTCTTCAACCCATTCAAAATTTTTTTGAGGTAGATACATTCTCATCGCAGCACCATACAAATTATTAATATCATAATACATTAAATAAGAATCTTTTTCACTCGCATTGTACATATTTCCCATATATTTATTATTAGCTTTTCCATATCTATTAGAGCATTGGGATAGTCCACCGCGAATACCTTTCTCAATAAAATGAATTTTATCTACATCTGTTAGCAACTCTAATTCCACATTTGTACATTTAAGCATAGCATCAAATGCTAACCCTGGAGCTGTGTAATAGTGCAACGCATCTAAACCATAAGTTTTCATACAACTATTACGAAAGTTTTCAAAAACATCGCTTAATAGTAATACATCAGTCTGTAAATATAAATTAGCATATTCACCTATTGTTCTTATTTTAAACACAGACCAAACTTTTTTTGCAAACTGGTACTCTTCTTCTGATACACTTTCACCTTTGATTGAACTGTAAAAATTTTCTATATTAGGTAATTTTGTTTCCTCCAATTTAGCCCAGGAATCAATGTACTCGTAAGGAAAAATTCCTTTTCTGCTCAATAATTCAAACTCTTCGTGTGCAGTATAAAAACTTCCTGTGATATTTTTTTCTTCGTTTGACAAATATGAAGACAATTTGTCTAAACTGCTACTCATAAAACGAAATGAGTCAATAAATCGAAATTGTATTTTTGTATTGTCAACATATTTAGTGAAAGATATATATTTTTCTTTATTTATTGGAAGAATTTGTGTTCTTCCAGCTATTTGTGTAGTTATTGTTTTTATTACAAAATGAGCGTCATACGAACTTAAATTGTGAAATACTACTGGAATAACACGTGATTTTCTGTATTTCAAATTACATACTTGGTGTGCAGCTCCACAATATTTTCCTGTAAGGTGACAATGATCTCGTACTTTAATATCACCTGCCTTGAAATTATTGTTACATATATGACATATTGTAGCACGCAAAAATTCTTGTTCTTCAGACAAAGATAAATTCATTGGTACAATATTATTCATAATCTTATCAACATTTTTAGCAATATGTTGTAATTTTTCACAGAATAATTCCAAACAATTAGTTCCATTATACAAATTAAATTCTGATAAATTATTATTGTAGCTACATTTCATATAATAACCTATGCTAAAAGGTATATGTTTTTGGGTAAACGTGGTATTTTCCCCATGATTTTGATTAATTTTTTCCAAAATCGATTCAATGTCTGCATATATAACAAACGGCACCTTTTCTTTGTAAAGACAATTTTTAAATTTCAAAATATTATTTTTGTTTTCTATAGGTAATTCCATCCTACACTTATTTACAACTTGACAATATTTCGTGTGTTTTAAATAAGTATTTTGTACATAAAAGTGATTTAAACATGTATCACAAATATATGATTTTTTCTTTGTTTTAGATAGTTGACTACTTAATAATCTTGATAAATTTTTTATCCACATATAATGATAATTTTCAGGTGATCTAAGTTCATCTAAATCAATAACGTCATTGTTATAATCAGTGTAATAATCATCATTATCATTATCTGAATTGGTACTATTATTAATTTTTTCAGTACAATTAGAAATCATTAATAAATGTATTTTTCTATTATATTGTTTTTTTGTAAGTTTAACAGGTACAATAATATTTTTATTTTTTTTCCCTTTTTTCTCTTCTTCAATTGTATACACATTTATTGATAATTTATTCATGTCTTCAAATTTTTCAATATTCTTAATATGCATAGGAAAGTCCAATCCACTATATTGTAAAACGGTAGAAAAATGAGGATATGATGTAGTACGCTCTGAATGTTGTGTAGTTGGATATAAAGCAGACACAACAGCCCAAAGAAAACAATAGTTATCAGCATTTTTAACATTTATAACAGCTCTTTTACTTTTTATGTCAGGTGGTAATTCTATATAACTATTACCTTTAATAGGTTCATACTTATTTATGTTTACTTTTAAATAAAGAACTTTGTACAAGGCCCAACCAGAGTCTCGCTCTTGAAATTCTTCTAATTTTCTTAATAATTTATCTTCAACGTTGATATTGTACCATTCTTTTATGTTTGTAGTTTTGTCGATAACATTGTTAGCTGTTGTAAAATGTTTTATCTCCATTTTTCCAGTATGCGGCAATATAAATTCGCAGCAAAATATTACATTTACTTTCATTATATATTGTAATAAAATTTTTTTTATTTTATTAGAAAATATTCTCTGCGCTGCTTGTAAAAAAATTTTGGGGTCTTTAAAATTAGCCTTATTAATTATCGTACCTGTCTGTATTCTACTGTTGAAAACAGATTGAATATCTTGCCATATTAATTTTTCAGATTTTCTTTTTTGTTTATATCCAGATCCAGTTATTATTTTTCTTCTTTGTATTTCATTTTTCAGCATTTCTCGATATGTTTTTAATAATGTTAAATTACCTTCTAATTTAAAAAGATTTTCTGCTTTGTTAAAGTTGTTTTTTTGTTTTTTTACACATTTGTTAAGTATTATTATAATTTTATTAATATATTTTCGCAACCTTTCATGTTCTTCTATTGTTTTTAACAGTTGAAAAACTTTTTGAATTTTTTTAATAACGTTGCTACTTAAAAAACTTATTGTGTTGGTGTCACAGTTCATTGTAACATACGATAATATTCACATACGCAATTTCATTTATATACAGTTTACTCAAAATTGTAATCAAATATATCTATATATATTATTAACCCCTAACCTTCCCATACATATGATGTTTACGAAAACACATTAAACTCTTGTACCCGGATACAAATAGGCTATTATAATTTCAAAATTTCTTAAAATGTGCTATCAAATTCATGTCCTTAACCCGCCTAACCTTTTGTACATGTGCTGTTTACGCAAACAAGTTAAATTCCTAAAAATAATATCAAATCGTCAGCAAATAGATAACATTTAACATTTCGACACGTGCACTGTCTTATAATTTCTTAAAGTCATTATCAATCATAGTTCCAAATGTGACCACCGTTATCATATAGATGGCGCAGCAAGTAGCGAGCGCCAAATCAAAGCACTGTCTTATAATTTCTTAACTCCTTATCATAGTTCCAAATGTGACCACCGTTATCATATAGATGGCGCAGCAAGTAGCGAGCGCCAAAATCAAAACAAAAAAAAATATGATGGCAAGTCCAAAGGTCAATTTCATAGTTCCAAATGTGACCACCGTTATCATATAGATGGCGCTGCAAGTAGCGAGCGCGAAATCAAAACAAAAAAAATATGATGGCAAGTCCAAAGGTCAATTTGGAGTAGAACCTGCATAGATACTCTACTATCAATCTTATATCTAAAATGTGCTCTATCAATAGCTATTTGTATCCATAGGCTCTGCCTCGCTGTTTTGTAAGCGAATGTCCATACAAACATGTAATAAACTTTGACTGTTTCATTGAACTGCACTTTCATGGTTTATGTTTAACTGTTTAATATTCTTAAGAATATTTTTTAAAACATAGTAATTATGAGTAGTATGTATTCGCCGGTTCTAGGACAGCACGTTCGGCTTTTTACAGGTTCGCGCATACTTTCTCCATAAGAAAAGTATGCCCAGAACGGTTCCCCCACCACTTTGAGCATGTTTTCCTACACGCGTTCTGATTGGTTGCAGTAATTATTCTGCTCCGCGCCGATCTTGAAATTTGACGCATTGAAAGTGAAAGTATTAGTATTGTTTTTGACGTGCTACTTTTAAGTTGTTGTTGGCGAGCGTTCTTACAGTAAAAAAAGTAAGTGTAGTAATGTTAATCATCTAATGATTTTAACAAGTTGTTTTTTAGATGGCCTTACCACGTAAACGCACTTCAGATTTGTCTATTGATACTAGTGACCAAGAGGATAACAATAAAGTTGCGGAATTATATTTGGAATCACCTTTTACGGAAGAATTTTTGTCAAATATAAACAATGCGGAGTTTTTTGCAACACTT
Organism: Stenolophus ochropezus; assembly: GCA_035578165.1. Taxonomy (NCBI): domain Eukaryota; kingdom Metazoa; phylum Arthropoda; class Insecta; order Coleoptera; family Carabidae; genus Stenolophus; species Stenolophus ochropezus. The sequence continues at coordinate 285,496 of JAQOWZ010000120.1, forward strand.
TTCAAAGAAGATATCCTTCTATTGTGCACAAATTATAGTCTTAATAAATCAAAAACAAGATGGGTTTCTATAGGTTTAAGTGTACTTAGAGATTTTATACCTGTTTTGAAATTTACGTCAAGCAAACCGGATAATGTTGGTATTCAGTTTACACACGCTGAATTCAATAAATTAATTACTCACAAACAATTAATTCTTGATTATTTTGATTCCGGAAGTGAATGTATTCAAGATTATATTTCGGACAATCATTGGATGGTTTTGAATAATTTTAATAAAAGGAAATTTCTAACATTAACTTGGCATATTCCAGGCTGTGACATTGTATTAAATTCGCAATCGATTAAAATTCTTTTCAGTTTACTGAGTACCATTATTATTTTTTGGCTTAATCTTTTGGAAAGTTGTAATTTTTAAAATTATTGCAATGAAATTGTAACACTTGCTAAGGATTATCTGCAGGTAAATCCCAATGAAACTGATTACAAAAGTGTAGAAACCGTTTTGGATAATGATTTACAATTGAATGTATTAGCTATTAAGGAATTATTGTAATTGCAACAAGGAAAAAAGTTGTTCAAGGATATAGTAAATAAAAAGAAAGAATAAAGTTTAAACATGGTTTTATTTTGTTTACACATTACACAATTTTTTATCATAAAGATAACGTGTCTGTACTGTTTTTCAAAAGAAATATTTTATCATCGTTTACTGATGAACATAACTTGTTTTGCTTTTGGGTATGCATGTTTTATTGACTTGAAAATGTTTTGATTTGCGTAGGTTATTTGATTTGTGAATAATGTCTTTTTATAATCATCATAAGTCAGTTTGTTTTTCACTATATGCCCCTTAATACATTTGGTTTTTCAATTTTCTTATTTTCTGTTTAAATGAATACATTTTGAACGTAAAACTACAAATTCTAATATAATTTTATCACCCATTTCATCTTTAAATTTTCCTAATTCTCCTTTATTGACAAGAGGTATATTTAACTGAATCTCTTTACCCGCATTTTTTCGCAGACAAATTTAATTTATGCACCCTGGAAATCGGGCAATATGACTTACCTGCACCTACACGTATGATATTACCGTGTGTCTGCAAACTGTTTAATTTATTCATCACTAGGGAAGGATTAAATAATAAAAAAACATCTTACATATTTATTTATTTGCGAAAACTAACAAATATCTTAAAAACAACAATTACAACGTTCAATATTTGCACACAAAACAAAATTACAATTGTTTATATACGTTTTAACTTTATTTATTCTATTTTTGAAAATAGAGTACGCTTTATCGAAGTAAAATCTGTGGAGATACATGCGGACTTAGGACACCCGCTCTGGTTGACACTTGGCATAACATGCGTTTATCCGAATGTTTAGAAATCATCATAGCATTCATTATAAGAAATAATTTTAAATATTGTTAAACTATAATATAACGGAGAAAAGATTTGTTAGCACACTACCAGCATTTTTTTGCAGACATATTTAATTTATGCACCCTATAAATCGGGTAATTAAAATTTGCTATCTCTTCAAGACAATAAGCAGTTTATATTTAAAACAGTTACTTTATGTCATAGTTGTTAGAAAAACTTTAAATGTAACAGACAAAGTTGCAGATCATGATCATTTGACCTCAAAATTTGTAGGTGTATGTAATTTAAATTTTAAAAATCCGAAAATAATTTCAGTTTTCTTTCATAATTTATCAAACTTTTATAAAGGAGTTAGGGTGTGATGAATTAATATTTTTATAAAAAAATATTTGTGTACGATAATTCGATTGATATTTAAAATAAAATATACATGAAATAAAGATTTGTGGATTCATTTATATTTATACCAAGGCTTTTGAAAAACCTGCTAAAAATTAAGAAGATGAACAATGTGTAGAAGTAAAAAAGTGTTTTCCTATAGAGAATCAATTTATATTACTATGAAAAAAAGGGCTATTTCCATATAAATATATGGATTTATTCGATATGTTAAAAGAAACATCTCTTCCGCATATAGAATAATTTAATAATACTTAAAAATAATAATTTTATAACTCAAGAAGAATATAGTCACGCAAAAATGCTGACTTAGAATAAAACGGGATAATGTTAATCCAGTTTTGAGTCAGCAGGACATTGACTGTGGTTTAAACATAGCACAAATATTTTGTCACTATAAACAAAATTCTTATAAAGAACAATTTAGCATGGTGTGCATTGCAAAGTTACTCACCCGTAGCTATCGTTTAACGTCATACCCTCGGTCATATTACAATAATGAAGTAACACATTATCATCAAAATTAAATTGGGAAACTTCTGGAACATGTAATTATTATAACGTAGTAAAATTAATTTGTGGTATCCCTTATGCTTGTTTGTTTTATGTCAAGAGTATTTGAAGAATGCATTAAGGGTATATTGATAGTAACTAATTAACATCTTAAACAGTTTGCCGATTGAGAGTATAAATAAGTTAACCTAAATATTTATTGAACACTCTTATAAAAGTTTTCATTATGTCTTATTTGTAAAAAAACTTTAAATGAAACAGACAAAGTTGCAGACCATGATCATTTGAACTTTCTAACATTTATTTCATCAACTAAGACTGTTTTCGAAAATGATATATATTTTTCTCTATGTTCAATTTTAGATATTTTTTTTAAAGCTATACCCGTGAAATCTAATTTATGTTCATACTGTCTGTATTGATTTATTCGTTCGAAAATATCTGTTGAAATTTGCGCTGCCATAAACTTTGTATTTAAAGATTTTACTTCCTCTTCTACAATAATATCCAATTTATTTATTTTGTACAATGCAAAAAGTTCTAAATTCAATTTAATAGAAACATGTTTCTTTCTTTGTTTCTCTATCAAATTAAGTACAGTAATGTTTTGCAAAAATGTTGGTACGTCTAAGAAATATTTTTTATTTTGAATGATACCATCCTGTTCTTTAATGCAAATTGAATGACAGAAATTCCTGGGTAATCCGTACTATCTGTGCAACATTTAGACTTGTGCGAATTACTTCTCGGATGGGCATTGTAATCATTATTTTTGATGTATAAATTACAAGCCGCACAGTGTTTTGGTTTGGTTTCTCTTGTTGTATATTTTGGTCGCTTCCTTGGTCTTGATGTTAAAAGCTCGCCTTGTGTTATTCATTTTATTCAAATGGTTCTTTTAATATAATTGTCTATACTTCTTCCCACAATAATCGCATACTATGGTTAATCTAGTTTTGCAATTATATTTCTCGTGTCGCTGTATCTGTGTTGTATCATTTTTGGCACAATAATTACATGAAAACATGTTTACACGTTGTATTGCTTTTTAATTATATGATAAAGATTTAAATCTTTAATTAATAGGTGCTTTGAATTTTATTTAATATTACGTTTACTTGTTTTTGTAAAATAATACTGACATTTACTGCAATTATATGGTGCTTCGGCTGAGTACAAATTTGACAACATATTTTCTTTAAATATAATAAATCACACATATGAATCGTATAATCAGTACTAATATCTATACAATTAATATTAGGATATTTTCTGTGTACTTCTTTAGCAAAATAGCAAGATGAACAAAACGTATTATTATTATTTCTTTCTTCTACAAAATGACTAAAAAATACAAAACATGAAAAAATTTTGATTCAGACTATAAATAAGTTAATCTAAATATTTATTGAACATTCTTATAAAAGTTATCATTATGTTCACCTGTATTGCTTCAGATACTGTATATATAGAACACAAGTTTCGCTGTGGTAATTGCGAAAAAATATTTGCAAGAAATGATAATGTGAAAAGGCATCCTGTAAAGCAAAGAACCTAAATTTATAAAATATGTGAATCTATGTAATCAATACAATAATTGTAGTCAAAGCACTAATGTGAATGATACAGTTGATTGTTTAGGGTTGTATCACGTTTCGGAAATTCAACCTGATCTATAATTTGAAAGCTATAGGTGATCGGTTAGGTCTTATTCAAGAAAAAATCACCAAATTTAGAACAAATTCCAGCGCTTATTGAGAATCTTATAAAACATAATATTACTGAATAAATAATATGTATTTTGTATTTTTTATTAATTAAAATAAAATGTAAAAATTCTGATATTTTTAAATTTATTTTATACTCCTATATACGCAAGAATGGAAATTTTTTAAATAAATTTCCCCCGGTAAAGTTGACCTGTTGGGAAATAAAACGAATTCCTCCGACGAAGTGATAACTACATACTCATCAATAAATTTTGCATACACTAATTAAAATTTAATATAAATAGCGACAGCTATAAGTATATTATAAAAAAGTTAGAACTTGATAACAAACTGTGGTGCTTGGTCGTATTAATAGTCAACTTTTTGAAAAATGTGGTCTAGCAGTATAGTAATGTTAAAATATCTAGTGTTTAATTTACTTCTAATCGGGTGTAGTGTCACATGCGAAGTTAAATATTATAACACGTTTTTAGACCGCGTGGAATTTGTTGAACATTATGGTTATTTGCAAAATGAAGATAGCGAATATGTACTCGTAAGCCTTAATTCATCATCGGTGAAATATCAAACAGCTATTTCATTATTTCAAGACAAATACGGTTTGCATAAAACAGGTGTGGTAAATAATGAAACATTGAACTTGATGCAATCTTCAAGATGCGGAGTCTCTGACAATACCTATCTACAACAACAAGTCAGCTGGTATGGGTCTGATATAACATGGGATTTTATAGACCGGGATAGTGACCTGGTCAACATCGCAATGGAAGCGTTTTCAGTTTGGGAACAACATGCAAATATTAGCTTCAGATATGTTCCAAATAATAAAAAAAATTATTTAGACAGAAGCTTTATAGAGAGTCCGTACTGTCCTAATATATTAATTTCTGTTGGTGGACGAAGACACTACTCATACTTCGAAAGTACAATATGTCTTTCATACTTTGAACATCAATCACCTGTATTGGGGCACGCATTTTACCCAAGACAAGGCTTCAATTCCGTGGACATACATATGAATAGTAATTGATATTGGAATTATAAACTATCCAATATCCCTGCCGATAATGGTAACAATTTTTTTCAAGTACTTGTGCACGAGATTGGACATGCATTGGGGATTCACCATTCCACAGTAAAATCTGCGATTATGTATTTATACATGATAACCTCATATTTTTCAAATGTATCATCTTTTACTTTAGATATAGATGATATCACCACCATACAAAACATATAGGGAGCAAAAATTAAAGAACTTCCAACACCAGACATTAATAGCAATGATGAAAATTCTCCAACAGTCGCGGATAATAAATTTGGGGTGGATTTATGTTATTTTAATAATTTAACAAAATTTTTAGTTGTTGACGACAAATTGTTAAATTTTTCAAATAAACAAGTTTGGGTAAAAAGTTTGTTGTTGTCTAAGAATTATATTTCGAAACCATATTATTTAAAAGATTTATTTACATTTATACAACTGGATTTTGAAAATATATCTGGAGCTTACCGCCGCGCAGATGGTTGTATTGTATTAATTATAAAAGATAGTTTTTTCGAAATTTTTATGAACGGAACTATCGATGTAAAATCAAAAGATATTTTTTTAGAAATTCGGTGGCCATCATTCCAACTTTTACGAAGTCCTTATAATTTTGTAAATGTCTTACAAAATATAAACGGAGCATTGAGAACGAATTTAGGTAAAACGTATATTTTTTACAATACAGGTCATTTTGCTGAGTTAAAAGATTATAATAGTGAAATTATAAGGTATAAGGTAATAAATTCTGAATTTCCAGGTATACCTAACAGTATTGACGGTGCTGGTCAATACATAAACGGGTATATATATATATATTTTTAACAATAACATTATGTATGAATACAGTGAAAATTTAAAATTACTAATGAAGACAACACCATTCAGTTTAACCATATTTGATATAAATTGTCAAAATTTAATTCTTTTACATAAATTAAAAATTCTTTCTAACAAATTAGTGATACTAAATTAAAACTGTAGAATTTTCATATGTTTTATGGGATGGTATAAAATTCTATCAAAGAAAGCGGATTGTGAGTTGAAATAAGACTTATTATGACAACAATGTGAAGAAAAGTGATAGCGTAAACATTATTTGTGTAATAAATTTTAATTTAGTACTGTTTTTATTGGTCAAATGTACCAGCAAAATCAATCAACGGGTGAACACAGTTGGGCTACATCTATGGGTCAGCTCTTTCCACGATGACGGTAGAACCAATCAACCAATTGAAACACTAAATTACATCTTTGGGTCAGCTCTATCCACGATGGCGGCAGAATCAATCAGCCAGTCATCTCTGTGCGACTTTTTCATACTTCAATTCAATTTTAATGTAGTTGACTAATGTATATTTTAATTTTTATTTGTAACTGTAAAATATATTTCTTTATTTGACTGTATCTGAGTAGATCTGTTAATAAAATTTGCAAATTGTGCATTGTTCTTTACATAAGAATTTGAATTTTTATTTATAGTGACAAAATATTTGTACTATGTTTAAACCAGAGTCATTGTCATGCTGACTCAATACTGGGTCAACGTTTTTATGTTTTATGATAAAAATTGCATTTAGTCAGTCATCTCTGTGCGACTATTTCACGCTTTAATTCAACTCTAATGTAGTTGTCTGTTGTTTAATTATGTTAATTTTTATTTATAACTATAAAATATATTTCTATTTGAATATTTATTTATACTGACAATAAATTTATATATAAACTAATTTAAATTTTCTACATTATTTTTCAGTTGTTGAGCCTGTATAAATAGAAATATTTTTTGTTTAAATAAAATTAGAAATATTAAAATTGTTCATAATTCTTACCTTAAGACACTTCCATCTTTCTCTTTTTCACATTTCCAAACATTTGACAACATACATTTTGTTTGGTTGTTCGTTTAGCGGAAGAGCAGAATCAGTATTGATATTCATACTAATAAACCATAAAAATAGTATTGTAAAATAGTGAGATATAAAATAATTATTATTTTGCATACCTCTGCAATTCTTGTGATTACTGCGATTTATACTTCATATCATACAAAACACATGCACTTTATATACCCAAGCAGATTTCACTTTCTAGTTTATACATTTAAAAAAGTGTTTAATAAATAATTTACTTTTATTTAACTACGATTTTACCGGTATAATTTCATTGCTTTTAAGTGTATCATTATTATATAATGTCATGTTTATTCGAGCGTAAATGGACAAACTACATATTTAGAACTGTACAGCAGGTGAAAGTCAGACGGATACATTGTAACATTCTTTAACCAATTATAATAAATTGAAGGCCACCAACATATAAATCAACTTAAACGGCTGCAATATTTTTATATTATCTTCTATAAATAGTTAAGGCATATATATAGAAGTATCATTGGTATCTCAAAATGTCAACTTTAAAACGTCTTAACGATCTCGGTTCTTGCACATACAAAAAAGTTGACGAATTAACAATAAATCAAGCGTACAAAATTGAAGCTGCAAAATCAATTCACACTTAATTTGGAACTAGAGTAGTGGTAACCATTAATGAAAAAGATTATTTTTTGCCTGCACGATTTGGAAAATTGACTCCAGAAGAAACTTAAAGTTTATTATCTTTGAACATAATAAATTACACGACAGAAAATAATAAATTTATGAAGATTAAATTTGTAAAGTAAGTCTGTTTCAATTATATTTGCTTTAATAATATATTATAAGCATTTTAATTTTAGGTCAACCAATAATTAACTAGTTACTTAAGTATAAATATGTTCTATGATGACGATGTAATATATTCTGAGGAATTTAAAAAAGAATTATTAACTTTTGTGGAGAGCATAACACAAAGAAAAATTTTTTCATGTTTTGTATTTTTTAGTCATTTTGTAGATGAAAGAAGTAATGATTATACGTTTTATTCATCTTGCTATTTTGCTAAAGAAGTACACAGAAAATATCCTAATATTAATTGTATAGATATTAGTACTGATTATACGATTCATATGTGTGACTTATTATATTTAAAGAAAATATTTTGTCAAATTTGTACTCAGCAGAAGCACAATATAATTGCAGTAAATGTCAGTATTATTTTACAAAAACAAGTAAACGTAATGTTAAAAAAAATTCAGAGCACCTATTAATTAAAGATTTAAATCATTATCATATAATTAAAAAGCAATACAACGTGTAAACATGTTTTCATGTAATTATTGTGCCAAAAATGATACAACACAGATACAGCGACACGAGAAATATAATTGCAAAACTAGATTAACCATAGTATGCGATTATTGTGGGAAGAAGTATAGACAATTATATTAAAAGAACCATTTGAATAAAATGAATAACACAAGGCGAGCTTTTAACATCAAGACCAAGGAAGCGACCAAAATATACAACAAGAGAAACCAAACCAAAACACTGTGCGGCTTGTAATTTATACATCAAAAATAATGACTACAATGCCCATCCGAGAAGTAATTCGCACAAGTCTAAATGTTGTTTTTATAATATACTTATAGCTGTCGCTATTTATATTAAACTTTAATTAGTGTATGCAAAATTTTTGATGAGTATGTAGTTATCACTTCGTCGGAGGAATTCGTTTTATTTCCCAACAGGTCAACTTTACCGGGGGAAATTTATTTAAAAAATTTCCATTCTTGCGTATATAGGAGTATAAAATAAATTTAAAAATATCAGAATTTTTACATTTTATTTTAATTAATAAAAAATACAAAATACATATTATTTATTCAGTAATGTTATGTTTTATAAGGTTCTCAATAAGCGCTGGAATTTGTTCTAAATTTGGTGATTTTTTCTTGAATAAGACCTAACCGATCACCTATAGCTTTCAAATTATAGATCAGGTTGAATTTCCGAAACGTGATACAACCCTAAACAATCAACTGTATCATTCACATTAGTGCTTTGACTACAATTATTGTATTGATTACATAGATTCACATATTTTATAAATTTAGGTTCTTTGCTTTACAGGATGCCTTTTCAGATTATCATTTCTTGCAAATATTTTTTCGCAATTACCACAGCGAAACTTGTGTTCTATATATACAGTATCTGAAGCAATACAGGTGAACATAATGATAACTTTTATAAGAATGTTCAATAAATATTTAGATTAACTTATTTATAGTCTCAATCAAAATTTTTTCATGTTTTGTATTTTTTAGTCATTTTGTAGAAGAAAGAAATAATAATAATACGTTTTGTTCATCTTGCTATTTTGCTAAAGAAGTACACAGAAAATATCCTAATATTAATTGTATAGATATTAGTACTGATTATACGATTCATATGTGTGATTTATTATATTTAAAGAAAATATGTTGTCAAATTTGTACTCAGCCGAAGCACCTTATAATTGCAGTAAATGTCAGTATTATTTTACAAAAACAAGTAAACGTAATATTAAATAAAATTCAAAGCACCTATTAATTAAAGATTTAAATCTTTATCATATAATTAAAAAGCAATACAACGTGTAAACATGTTTTCATGTAATTATTGTGCCAAAAATGATACAACACAGATACAGCGACATGAGAAATATAATTGCAAAACTAGATTAACTATAGTATGCGAATATTGTGGGAAGAAGTATAGTCAATTATATTACAAGAACCATTTGAATAAAATGAACAACACAAGGCGAGCCTTTAACATCAAGACCAAGGAAGGCACCAAAATATACAACAAGTGAAACCAAACCAAAACACTGTGCGGCTTGTAATTTATACATCAAAAATAATGACTACAATGCCCATCCGAGAAGTATTTCGCACAAGTCTAAATGTTGCACAGATAGTAGGGATTACCCAGGAATTTCTGTCATTCAATTTGCATTAAAGAACAGGATAGTATCATTCAAAATAAAAAATATTTTAATAGACGTACCAACATTTTTGCAAAACATTACTGTACTCAATTTGATAGAGAAACAAAGAAAGAAACATGTTTCTATTAAATTTAATTTAGAACTTTTTGCATTGTACAAAATAAATAAATTGAATATTATTGTAGAAGAGGAAGTAAAATCTTTAAATACAAAGTTTATGACAGCGCAAATTTCAACAGATATTTTCGAACGAATAAATCAATACAGACAGTTTGAACATAAATTAGATATCACGGGTATAGCTTTAAAAAAAATATCTAAAATTAAACATAAAAAAATATATATATCATTTTCGAAAACAGTCTTAGTTGATGAAATAAATGTTAGAAAGGTCAAATGATCATGGTCTGCAACTTAGTCTGTTTCATTTAAAGTTTTTTTACAAATATGACATAATGATAACTTTTATAAGAGTGTTCAATAAATATTTAGGTTAACTTATTTATACTCTCAATCGGCAAACTGTTTAAGATGTTAATTAGTTACTATCAATATACCCTTAATGCATTCTTCAAATACTCTTGACATAAAACAAACAAGCATAAGAGATACCACAAATTAATTTTACTACGTTATAATAATTACATGTTCCAGAAGTTTCCCAATTTAATTTTGATGATAATGTGTTACTTCATTATTGTAATATGACCGAGGGTATGACGTTAAACGATAGCTACGGGTGAGTAACTTTGCAATGCACACCATGCTAAATTGTTCTTTATAAGAATTTTGTTTATAGTGACAAAATATTTGAGCTATGTTTAAACCACAGTCAATGTCCTGCTGACTCAAAACTGGGTTAACATTATCCCGGTTTATTCTCAAGTCAGCATTTTTGCGTGACTATATTCTTCTTGAGTTATAAAATTATTATTTTTAAGTATTATTAAATTATTCTATATGCGGAAGAGATGTATCTATGAACATATCGAATAAATTCATATATTTATATGGAAATAGCCCTTTTTTTCATAGTAATATAAATTGATTCTCTATAGGAAAACACTTTTTTACTTCTACACATTGCTCATCTTCTTAATTTTTAGCAAGTTTTTCTAAAGCCTAGGTATAATTATAAATGAATCCACAAATCTTTATTTCATGTATATTTTATTTTGAAACCCATCGAATTATCGTACACAAATATTTTTTTATAAAAATATTAATTCATCACACCCCAACTCCTTTATAAAAGTTTAATAAACTATGAAAGAAAACTGGAATTATTTTCGGATTTTTAAAATTTAAATTACATACACCTACAAATTTTGAGGTCAAATGATCATGATCTGCAACTTTGTCTGTTTCATTTAAAGTTTTTCTGACAAATATGACATAAAGTAACTGTTTTAAATATGAACTGCTTATTGTCGATGAATTTTGATATTTTTTGTACTTTTACTAAATAATCTTTATAAATAAACCCCCTACTCCAATCAATATTTCATAGTTCAGAAAGAGATAGCAAATTTTAATTACCCGATTTATAGGGTGCATAAATTAAATATGTCTGCAAAAAATGCGGGTAGTGTGCTACAAATCGTTTCTCCGTTATATTATAGTTTAACAATATTTAAAATTATTTTTTATAATGAGTGCTATGATGATTTCTAAACATTCGGATAAACGCATTGTTATGGCAAGTGTCAACCAGAGCGCGTGTCCTAGGTCCGCATGTATCTCCACAGATTTTACTTCGATAAAGCGTACTCTATTTTCAAAAATAGAATAAATAAAGTAAAAACGTGTATAAACAATTGTAATTTTGTTTTGTGTGCAGATATTGAACGTTGTAATTGTTGTTTTTAAGATATTTGTTAGTATTTGCAAATAAATAAATATGTAAGATGTTTTTTTATTATTTAACACTTCCCTAGTGGTGAATAAATTAAACAGTTTGCAGACACACGCTAATATCATACGTGTAGGTGCAGGTAAGTCATATTGCCCGATTTCCAGGGTGCATAAATTAAATTTGTCTGCGAAAAAATGTGGGTAAAGAGATTCAGTTAAATATACCTCTTGTCAATAAAGGAGAATTAGGAAAATTTAAAGATGAAATGGGTGATAAAATTATATTAGAATTTGTAGTTTTACGTTCAAAATGTATTCAATTAAAACAGAAAATAAGGAAATAGAAAAAGCAAAAGGTATTAAGGGGCATATAGTAAAAACAAACTGACTCATGATGATTATAAAAAGACATTATTCACAAATCAAATAACCTACGCAAATCAAAACATTTTCAAGTCAATAAAACATGCATACCCAAAAGCAAAACAAGTTATGTTTATCAGTAAACGATGATAAAATATTTCTTTTGAAAAACAGTACAGACACGTTATCTTTATAATAAAAAATTGTGTAATGTGTAAACAAAATAAAACCATGTTTAAACTTTATTCTTTCTTTTTATTTACTATATCCTTGAACAACTTTTTTCCTTGATGCAAATACAATAATTCCTTAAAAGCTAATACATTCAATTGTAAATCATTATCCAAAACGGTTTCTACACTTTTGTAATCAGTTTCATTGGGATTTACCTGCAGATAATCCTTAGCAAGTGTTACAATTTTATTGTAATAATTTTTAAAATTACAACTTTCCAAAAGATTTAGTCGAAAAATAATATTGGTACTCAGTAAACTGAAAAGAATTTTAACCGATTGCGAATCTAATACAATGTTACAGCCTGGAATATGCCAAGTTAATGTTACAAATTTCCTTTTATTAATATTATTCAAAATCATCCAATGATTGTCCGAAATATAGTCTTGAATACATTCACTACCGGAATCAAAATAATCAAGAATTAATTGTTTGTGAGTAATTAACTGTTTCAATTCAGCTTGGGTAAACTAAATACCAACATTTTCCGGTTTATTTGACGTAAATTTCAAAACAGGTATGAAATCTCTAAGTACACTTAAACCAATAGAAACCCATCTTGTTCTTGATTTATTAAGACTATAATTTGTGCCCAATAGAAGGATATCTTCTTTGTAAAGTGTTGCAAAAAACTCCGCATTGTTTATATTTGACAAAAATTCTTCCGTAAAAGGTGATTCCAAATATAATTCCGCAACTTTATTGTTATCCTCTTGGTCACTAGTATCAATAGACAAATATGAAGTGCGTTTACGTGGTAAGGCCATCTAAAAAACAACTTGTTAAAATCGTTAGATGATTAATATTAATACACTTACATTTTTTACTGCAAGAACGCTCGCCAACAACAACTTAAAAGTAGCACGTCAAAAACAATATTAATACTTTCACTTTCAATGCGTCAAATTTCAAGATCGGCGCGGAGCAGAATAATTACTGCAACCAATCAGAACGCGTGTAGGAAAACATGCTCAAAGTTGTAGGGGAACCGTTCTGGGCATACTATTCTTATGGAGAAAGCATGCGCGAACCTGTAAAAAGCCGAACGTGCTGTCCTAGAACCGGCGAATACATACTACTATTAAACAACTTGTTTCCAACGTTTCAGTTTTAATAAATGTTTATTTATATCACTTATTAATTTGTTTCTATGATTCACTTTTCGATAAACCATCTTCATATTATTATTCACACTTCACTGCTGCGTACCAGCTGCTGCTGTTTATAGTGAACAGGACGCCAAACCCACTATTTTTCCGATATTGCCATTGGAAACCACATACAATTTCCCAGCATGGGCTTGTTGGATACCCTCTTCTATATTTTCGTCGGTTAACTGGTTAAACCGTGAACCGAGGAATAAAATGTTGCTCTCTAATTCTAGAACAACTTTCTCTCCATACTTTGTACTCACACGTCTTATATTCAATACTTTATATTTTTACCTTTTCTTTAGATCATTCAGGGATATGGGCTCTTTAACCTGAGCAACTTTGTTGAATATTTCAAAAACAGACATGTTACTTTAATGTACTTAGTTGTTATTTGTTAAATGTTTCGATGTAAACTAATTTAAAAATGTGTAATATTGCAGCTTTTATACCATAATATGTACACCCCCATTCCAACCCATATTGCATCCTCCATAAAGAGATAGCCAAATTTAATCACCCGATTTATAGGGTGCATAAATTATATTTGTCTGCGAAAAATGCAGGTAGTTTGCTAATATACATTTTCTCTCTGATATCATATTTAAACAATTTTTAAAATTATTTCTTATAATGAATGCTATGACGATTTCTAAACATTCAGATAAATGCATTGCTATGGCAAGTATCAACCAGAGTACGTGTCCTACATCAGTGTACTTGACCATGTCTCTCAAGAGATTTTATTTTGATACAGCATACTCTATTTTTAAAAATATGATAAATAAAGTGAAAAAAATATACAAATAATTGTAAATTTGTTTTTTTACAGATATCTACTGTTATAAGTGTTGTATATTCTAATAAAAAAACTAAAAAATAATTTATGATAATGGTATTTAAGTCAAAATATGTGATTAGACAGAATAGCTTTATGATCATATGATAATAAACGAATAAGGTTTATATCACCCAATAGTAATGCCTATGATTATTGTAGTACGTTAGTTTATTTCATAAATATATTATTTAACATGTGTGTAATATAGTTTTTATAAATAAATAAAAATAAAACTAATAATTTATTTTATTTAAAAAATGAAAATAAAACTCGTCGTCACGGGTTGAATAAATTAAACAATGTGCAAGATAATGACATATGGGTAGGTGCTGGTAAGTTAGATAGCCGATTTCCAGGGTGCATAAATTAAAAAATGCAGTGTTGAGATGCTGGTTGCGAAATATTTGCGATCAGATCCAGATGTCCGAAACTCACGTCACAACGCACAACATATGTGTAGATGCTGGTAAGTCAGATAGCAAACCAAGGGTGCATAATAAATGCGATGTTGAGATGCTGGTCTTGTGAATGAGTCACCCACCATATGGTCAAATGCGGGCCTTAAGCGCGGCCCCCGCCAATGTATTGAGGACACCTCCAACGTCTTGAGGACCCTGCTAACGTCTTAAGGACCCGCCTACAGGACAACCGCCAATGTCTTAAGGACCCACCAACTTATTGACAACTCGGCAACCCACCGCTATGACATCACCGCACCCGCATCCCACCGCTATGACGTCACAGCAACCCGCATAACACCGCCCCTGACACCCTCAGCACCACCTAACCCCCCCCCCACCTATGAGCCAGAACTCTCATGACTAAACTACTCTTTTAGCTAAAATATGATAAAAAATTATAAAATTAGGGCGCGGAAAAAAAATATTTATATGATTTTTTACAAATATAAAGTCAGATTTTACTTTGTCTTGATGAAAACGTTGTATATTGTAAGCTACATGGGCTGGATTCTAGAATACCTACCACACTTGAAATAGCAATTTTCTTGTTGCAATGTTTTCTTTTAGCTAAAATATGATGCAGAATTATAAAATTCGAGCGCGAAAGCAAATATTTATATGTTTTTTACAAAAATAAAGTCAGATTTTACTTATTCTTAAAATGGATATTTTTGTTAAAACATTCATATTCATGCTTTAGGATCTATACTATGGATAATTTTAGCATTGGAAATGCAAAAGTGACCATAACGTGGTACCAATCAGATAATAAACATTAAATTTTCGGGTGTCATTTTAATGAATACGTTGTATATTGTAAGCTACATGGGTTGGATTCTAAAATACCTACCACATTTGAAATATCAATTTTCTTGTTGCAATGTTTTCTTTTAGCTAAAATATGATGAAGAATTATAAAATTCGGACGCGGAAGCAAATACTTATATGATTTTTTACAAAAAATAAAGTCAGATTTTACCTATTCTTGACGAATACGTTGTATATTGTAAGCTACATGGGCTGGATTATAGAATACCTACCACACTTTAAATACCAATTTTCCTGTTGGAATGTTATCTTTTAGCTATAATATAATGAAAAATTATAAAATTCGGGCGCGGAAGCAAATATTTATATGATTTTTTACAAAACTAAAGTCAGATTTTACCTTTTCTTGATGAATACGTTGTATATTGTAAGCTACATGGGCTGGATTCTAGAATACCTACCACACTTGAAATAGCAATTTTCTGGTTGCAATGTTTTCTTTTAGCTAAAATATGATAAAGAATTATAAAATTCCTGCGCGGAAGCAAATATTTATATGATTTTTTACAACAATAATGTCAGATTTTACTTATTCTTGAAATGGATATTTTTGTTAAAACATTTATATTCATGCTTTAGGATCTATACTATTGATAATTTTAGCATTGGACATGCAAAAGTGATCATAACGTGGTACCAATCAGATAATAAACATTCAATTTTTTCGTGTCATTTTAATGAATACGTTGTATATTGTAAGCTACATGGGATGGATTCTAGAATACCTACCACACTTGAAATAGCAATTTTCTTGTTACAATGTTTTCTTTTAGCTAAAATATGATGGAGATTTATAAAATTCGGGCGCTGAAGCAAATATTTATATGATTTTTTACAAAAATAAAGTCAGATTTTACCTATTCTTGAAATGGATATTTTTGTTAAAACATTCATATTCATGCTTTAGGATCTATACTATGAATAATTTTAGCATTGAACATGCAAAAGTCACCATAACGTGGTACCAATCAAATAATAAACATTAAATTTTCGGGTGTCATTTTAATGAATACGTTGTATATTGTAAGCTACATGGGTTGGATTCTAAAATACCTACTACACTTGAAATATCAATTTTCTTGTTGCAATGTTTTCTTTTAGCTAAAATATGATGAAGAATTATAAAATTCGGTCGCGGAAGCAAATACTTATATGATTTTTTACAAAAAATAAAGTCAGATTTTACCTATTCTTGACGAATACGTTGTATATTGTAAGCTACATGGGCTGGATTATAGAATACCTACCACACTTTAAATACCAATTTTCCTGTTGGAATGTTATCTTTTAGCTAAAATATAATG
Source organism: Stenolophus ochropezus (assembly GCA_035578165.1). Lineage (NCBI taxonomy): Eukaryota > Metazoa > Arthropoda > Insecta > Coleoptera > Carabidae > Stenolophus > Stenolophus ochropezus. The sequence goes on from JAQOWZ010000120.1 coordinate 302,483, forward strand.
AAAAATTATAAAATTCGGGCGCGGAAGCAAATATTTATATGATTTTTTACAAAACTAAAGTCAGATTTTACCTTTTCTTGATGAATACGTTGTATATTGTAAGCTACATGGGCTGGATTCTAGAATACCTACCACACTTGAAATAGCAATTTTCTGGTTGCAATGTTTTCTTTTAGCTAAAATATAATAAAGAATTATAAAATTCCTGCGCGGAAGCAAATATTTATATGATTTTTTTCAACAATAATGTCAGATTTTACTTATTCTTGAAATGGATATTTTTGTTAAAACATTTATATTCATGCTTTAGGATCTATACTATTGATAATTTTAGCATTGGACATGCAAAAGTGATCATAACGTGGTACCAATCAGATAATAAACATTCAATTTTTTCGTGTCATTTTAATGAATACGTTGTATATTGTAAGCTACATGGGATGGATTCTAGAATACCTACCACACTTGAAATAGCAATTTTCTTGTTGCAATGTTTTCTTTTAGCTAAAATATGATGGAGATTTATAAAATTCGGGCGCTAAAGCAAATATTTATATGATTTTTTACAAAAATAAAGTCAGATTTTACCTATTCTTGAAATGGATATTTTTGTTAAAACATTCATATTCATGCTTTAGGATCTATACTATGAATAATTTTAGCATTGAACATGCAAAAGTGACCATAACGTGGTACCAATCAAATAATTAACATTAAATTTTCGGGTAACTCCGCCTGCAGTGTCGATGGGGGTAGCCCATGATGACACTGTTGCCGGTCCCAAGCCCGGATAAAGGAGGAGGGTTCGTGGGCAAGGCCAGCACCCTACCCACGGTAAAACAAAACCCATGCTCACAGAACCACAAGTGTGCCTCGGAAAAATAGGATGGATACTACGATGACAACTAAGCAAGGGAACAGGAAAAGAGAAAGGAATAAGAAATGGAAAAAGAAAAATTTAATTAGAGTCTCCTGCTGGAATATCACCTCCTGGATTCTACGAGACCAAGAAATAATTACAGAGCTATCAGAAAAGAATATAGACATATGCTGTATATCTGAAACTAAAAAGAAAGGAAAGGGAATCAAAAAAATAGGGGATTTCATATTAATATATAGTGGCAGGGACAAAACTCAACGAGCAAAAGCCGGCGTGGGAATACTAATCCATGAAAAATTTGAAAAACTAATTGACAAAATTGATTACGGAAACGAAAGGATTCTAATCTTAACATTAAACACTAGTAACAAACACACACATATAATAAGTGTGTACGCCCCAGATATAAGTAAACACCGAGAAGAAAGAAAGCAATTTTATGAAGATCTACAAAACCAGGTGGATAAAATAACAACTCCTGATGACAACATAATCATAATGGGGGACTTAAATGCAAGAGTGGGCAACGATATCATCCCAGGAATTAAACATCGGTTTAATGAAGATGCGCACAATGACAACGGAGATCTTTTGGTAGACTTTTGCTGCCAGAACAACTTACGGATAAATAACACCTTTTTTGACCACAAGTGGCAACACAAATACACATGGAGTAACACGAGAGGACAACAATCGGTAATTGACTACATAATTACAAGCAGGCACATCCAACCAGAACAAATTACAGATGTGAGAACTCTAAATTCGGCAAACATAGGAAGCGATCACGACCTACTGCTAGGAAAAATTAAATTACAGCATCACACTCAAAGAAAACACATCTCACCACTAGCCGAAAAATTCAATATAAGATCACTAGAAAACAGCTCAACAAAATCACTATACGAAAACAGACTCAACAAAAAAATCGAGCTGAACGCTATAACAGACGAGGATAATGTCAATGATGCATGGGAAAAAATTAAACAGAACATTCTAAAAGCAGCAGAAGAAGCAATTGGCAAAAGAAAAGTTAACGGGGACCCTGCACGTAATAAAAAACCATGGTTTACTTCAGAAGTTAAAGAAGTGGCAGAAAAGAAAAAGAAAGCATATATACAGTATAGAAGAACAGGAAACCAAGAAGATAAAGAAAAATATGTGCGAGAAAGAAACTCTGCAAATACAAAGATAAGAAAACTAAAAGAAGAATACTGGGAGCAGTTCACAAAAGACATGGAACACGACCTATATGGCTCACAGAAAAAAATATGGAAAATGTTGAGAAATAGAAAAAGAGAAATAAACGATACAATAAAAACAACAAAAATTAACAAAAGTCAATGGCAAGAATACTTCGAGAATTTATATAAAAATGACAACCCCTCAGACGCTGAAATAGGAACCGTAGAAACCACAAAGATACAAATCACAAAAAAAGACGTTGAAAGGAATATCAAAAAACTAAAAAATGGGAAAGCGCCAGGAATAGACGATATATCAAATGAACTCCTTAAGTACGGAGACAAAAGGCTAGTAGAAGAGCTTACTAAGCTATACCAAAAAATAATGAAAGAAAAAAAAATACCAATAGAATGGAAAACAAGCATCACCATACCACTACACAAAAAAGGAGAAAAAAGTAAACCAGAAAACTACAGAGGTATCACACTATTAAACTCCACACTAAAGTTAATGACCAAAATCATAACCGAAAAACTAGATCCATTTCTGAAAATAAGCGAAGAACAACAAGGCTTCCGTCAAAATCGATCAACAACCGACGCTATCTTTATAGTTAGACAAGTAGCAGAAAAAGCGATCGAATTCGCAAAACCGGCTTACCTATGTTTCGTAGACATGACTAAAGCCTTCGATCGTGTGAAGCTACAAGACATACAAAATATCCTACAAGAAAAAGAAGTCCCAGTAGACTTACAAATGGTAATAAAGGAATTAAACGCAAACACAAAAACAAAAATACAAGTAGGAACTGATCTAACTGAAGAAATACCAACTTCGACGGGAATAAGACAGGGAGATTCCCTAAGTCCTCTGTTGTTCAGTGCAATAATGGACAAAATTATAGAAAGCGTGAGAAAACTACCCGGATACTATCTGGGAGAACACAACATCAATATAATATGCTTTGCTGATGACGCTGTACTCATCGCGGAAACCGAAGATGATCTACAACGCATGTTACACAACTTTACAATCAACGCGCGTAAATATAACATGGAAATCTCGATCGAGAAAACCAAAACAATGACGATATCTAAGGAACCACTGCGATGTAAATTAGAAATAGAAGGAAATATAATACAACAAGTTATGTCATTCAAATACCTAGGCGCTACAATAACCAGCGACAAACACCTAAATGCAGAAGTCAGAGAACAAGTAATGAAGGGGGCTAGAATATCAGGCTACTTAAAAGATATAATCTGGAAAAACAAGTACATGACAATCGATAGTAAAATGAAGATATATAAAACAACAGTCAGACCTATAATGACGTTTGGAGCAGAGACTCGCGCCGATACCACAAAAAGCAAACAAATTATGAGGACTGCAGAGATGAACACCCTGAGAACTATAGTGGGCAAAACAAGAATGGACAGAGTACGAAACCAGGAAGTAAGACAACAATGCAATATTAACGATATTGTAAAATTCACAAAGAAAAGAAGAAAAGAATGGAACGAGCACATCAATAGAGCAGGAGATGACAGACTAATAAAAATCAGCAGAGATAATAACCCATCCACCAAGCGCCCCATAGGACGACCACCAAAACGGTGGAAAGAGAGCTGGGCAACTACATCAGAGGACACACCATAATGTGAAGAAAAACAGGTACCAACCTAATAAAAGAAGAAGAAGAAGAAGAAGAAGAAATTTTCGGGTGTCATTTTAATGAATACGTTGTATATTGTAAGCTACATGGGCTGGATTCTAGAATACCTACCACACTTGAAATAGCAATTTTCTTGTTGCAATGTTTTCTTCTAGCTAAAATATGATAAAGAATTATAAAATTCGGGCACGTAAGCAAATATATATATAATTTTTTACAAAAATAACGTCAGAATTTACCTATTTTTGAAATTTATGTTTTTGTTAAAACATTCATATTCATGCTTTATGATCAATACTTTGGATGATTTTAAGCATTGGACGTGCAAAAGTGACCAAAACGTGGTACCAATCAGATAATAAACATTCAATTTTCGGGTGTCATTTTAATGAATACGTTGTATATCGTAAACTACATGGGCTGAATTCAAGAATACCTACCATAATTGAAATAGCAATTTTCTTGTTGCAATGTTTTCTTTTATCTAAAATAAGATAAAGAATAATAAAATTCGGGTGCGGAAGTAAATATTTATATGATTTTTTACAAAAATAAAGTCAGATTTCACCTATTCTTGATGAATACGTTGTATATTGTAAGCTACTTGAGCTTGATTCTAGAATACCTATCACACTTCAAATAGCAATTTTCTTGTTGCAATGTTTTCTTTTTACTGAAATATGATAAAGAATTATAAAATTCGGACGCGGAAGCAAATATTTATATGATTTTTTACAAAAATAAAGTCAGATTTTACTTATTCTTGATGAATACTTTGTATATTGTAAGCTACATGGGCTTGATTCTAAAATACCTCCTACACTTGAAATAGCAATTTTCTTGTTGCAATGTTTTCTTTTAGCTAAAATATGATAAAGAATTAAAAATTTCCTGCGCGGAAGCAAATATTTATATGATTTTTTACAAAAATTAAATCAGATTTTACCTTTTCTTGATGAATACGTTGTATATTGTTAGCTACATGGGCTGGATTCTAGAATATCTACCACATTTGAAATAGCAATTTTCTTTAGCAATATTTTCTTTTAACTAAAATATGATGAAAAATTATAAAATTCGGGCGCGGAAGCAAATATTTATATAATTTTTTACGAAAATAAAGTCAGATTTTAAATTTCCTAATGAATACGTTGGATATTTTAAGCTATATGGGCTGGATTCTAGAATACCTACAACACTTGATAATGAATTTTCTTGTTGAAATGTTTTTTTAGCTAAAATATGATAAAGAATTATAAAATTCGGGCGCGAAAGCAAATATTTATATGATTTTTTACCAAAATAAAGTCAGATTTTACCTATTCTAGAAATGGATATTTTTGTTAAAACATTCATATTCATGCTTTAGAAACTATACTATGGATAATTTTAGCATTTAACATGCAAACGTGACCATAACGTGGCACCAATCAGATAATAAACATTAAATTTTCCAGTGTCATTTTAATGAATACGTTGTATATTGTAAGATACATGGGCTGGATTCTAAAATCCCTACCACACTTGAAATAGCAATTTTCTTGTTGCAATGTTTTCTTTTAGCTAAAATATGATGAAGAATTATAAAATTCGGACGCGGAAGCAAATATTTATATGAAGTTTTACAAAAACTAAGTTAGATTTTACCTATTCTTGATGAATACGTTGTATATTGTAAGCTACATAGGCTGGATTCTAGAATACCTACCACACTTGAAATAGCAATTTTCTTGTTGCAATGTTTTCAATTAGCTAAAATATGATAAAGAATTATAAAATTCGGTCCCAGGTGCTAATATTTATATGATTTTTTACAAAAATAAAGTCAGATTTTACCTATTCTTGATGAATACGTTGTATATTGTAAGCTACATGGGCAGGAATCTAGACTACCTACCATACTTGAAATAGCAATTTTCTTGTTGCAATGTTTTCTTTTAGATAAAATATGATGAAGAATTATAAAATTCGGGCGCGGAAGCAAATATTTATATGATTTTTTACAAAAATAAAGTCAGATTTTACTTATTCTTGAAATGGATATTTTTGTTAAAACATTCATATTCATGCTTTAGGATCTATACTATGGATAATTTTAGCATTGGACATGCAAAAGTGACCATAACGTGGTACCAATCAGATAATAAACATTCAATTTACGGGTGTCATTTTAATTAATACGTTGTGTATTGTAAGCTACATGGGTTGGATTCTAGAATACCTATCACACTTGAAATAGCAATTTTCTTGTTGCAATGTTTTCTTTTGGCTAAAATATGATGAAGAATTATAAAATTCGGGCGCTGAAGCAAATATTTATATGATTTTTTTCAAAAATAAAGTCAGATTTTATCTATTCTTGACGAATACGTTGTATATTGTAAGCTACATATGATAAATTCTAGAATACCTACTACTCTTTAAATAACAATTTTCCTGTTGCAATGTTATATTTTTCTAAAATATGATGATAAATTATAAAATTCGGGCGCGGAAGCAAATATTTATATGATTTTTTACTAAACTAAAGTCAGATTTTACCTTTTCTTGATGAATACGTTGTATATTGTAAGCTACATGGGCTGGATTCTAGAATACCTACCAAGTAGTCATCTATTTGTAACTGGGACGACACCCTGCTGCCCGAAATTGGGAGACGCAAAAAAAGTAAAAAAAACTGTCAATTTAGCTTGTTTTTAGCATAAAAATAGCAAAAAAAGTGCAAAATTTGAGCAAAAAAGATCGATTTTATCAATTCCAATTGTTATATTTCCATCTCCCATCCGCAATTGGGGGTAAAACATTTAATTTTGTGAGATTCGGGAGATGCAAATTTAGCTTGTTTTTAGCACTTTCTTTGCTTAAAATACATAAAAACTTACAAATTTTTTATTTAATAAATGTATTGTTGTGATTTGAAATGTTTTGTTGTCCCAGACGATCAAGTAGATGGTATGGCTTGCAGAAAATGCAAATCATATGGTTTTTGCAAATGTAAGTGTAAATCACATAATACTATTTTTATAAAAATATTTAGTTACGCTACTGGTTTATCTACGCCACTGTTTTATTTTAATCAAATAACACTTTCGTCAGCACTTTAAGTAGTTAAAAACTTTTCAAACAGTACGAATGGATTCATCTTTTGTAATAAGTAACTAGATTATCTATGAGTGAGTATAAATTATTATATTACAAAAATAATAATGATTAAAAAACTATAGTGTCAAGAATCAAGAATTCTGTGGGCAACGATGGATTGATCGAATTGGAGCGGTGAAATGGGAATGAAGAATTTATTAAATAAATATATTAACATAATTTTATTGTACTAAATGGAGAACAAAACTAACTATGCAGGTATGTTGAACAGTGCATCATCTCAATTTAAAAAATTATCTGAATTAGAATTAGATATTCCTTATAAAGTTATATCGTTTGAAACTAGCACAGGTAATTACGGCCAACAAGTTATAGCAAATTTGGAAAACTGCAAAGTATCTTTACCAGCGAGATATAATAAATTTATTCCCCAAATTAAAGACATGAACAAAAATCCACCCAGTTTAGTTTATAAAGGTAAAATAGAAAGAAACAATAAACAAATACATGATATACAATTTATTTAAAAATTACAAAAATGTTAAAAGATATTGAATTCCATATTTGATAAGTGCGTTGAAGACATCTTCTTTGGTGCTGGTCTGTAAGTAAAAATAAAATTAGTTACTACTTTATTAACTATATAATTATACTTACATTATAATTCTCAATCGTTAGAATCATCACCGCCATACAGGATGTTGTGTTCACGAATTTCTTCAGTTATTTGCTTATCTTCCTTGTCCAAATTTTCATACTCTTCTTCCACTATATGTAGCTTAGAAGCTAATTCACGTATTCTTAATTTAAGTTTTCTTGCACTTTCCTTTTTATTTTTTTTCATTTTTTTTATTTTTGATTGTTTTATTATTTTATCGACCATATTACTGTTAGATTTAGCAACATCACTGAAGAAATTTGAAATTTTATTTTTAACTTTATTATTTTTAATTGTATTATTTAAGTTTTTATTTTTACTTGTATTATTTAAATTATTATTATTTTGAATACGCGTATTAACACTTGCGTTATTTATTACACTGCCTACTTCCATTGGCTCCATAATCACTGTGAAAGTACATTTTTGCTAGCACCTATATATATATGCATAAGGAAAAATTCTAGAATATTCCATTTGCACATGCGTATTGTAACAGCACCGTATACGGTGCCATATTTTCCAGGCACCGGTTTTAAAATACGTGCCGCGGCACCGATTTCGCAGAGCTGACTGACTTATCAGAAATACGGTGTCAGTTTTTCTTGGCATTGTATATTAAAACACGTGTTTTAGACACCGTTTCTGTAGAAATTTATTGGTAAACATGTAATAACATATTTATGCTGATGAGAAGAATCTTCTAGAACAATTTATTTGTTTAACAGAATTTATAAAAATTCTATTAGTAATTATTGTTTGTTAAATATAAAGTCTTAACAAGTTGGATTCCGCAAGATGTAGTGGTCGGATTACTTAAGTTGCATAACCATTTAATTTTTTCTTTTTTAAATATTTTTCTACAGCAAAATAAGTAATATTATCTAAAAATTCACGTTCTTTATCGTATATTTCAACTTCACTAATTTTACCAGATTTTAACAATAACAACATATCTCTATAAAATTTATAACACTTTTTAAACTCAATCATTTTTTCTTTAATGTTTAATATTTCATTAAGACCCATTAAAACCGGACTACCAAGAGATAAAGCAGCTAAAGGCACAAACGCAAGAGCAGATAAACTACTTCCCGCAAAAATTACCTCACCAATATGAAGTGCAATATTCATATTACTATAAAGTTTATAACTTTTACGGTAAACGTATTTTCTCTTTTCTAAATATTCTTCCATTTATAAATGAGAAAGAAAGGATCAGGTATTGTGAATAATTTAATAAATAATTTGCCATTTGAAGCGCATGTACCGGGTTACAATTATTGTGGGCCGGGAACTAAATTAAAGAAACGATTAGCTCGAGGAGATAGAGGTGTAAATCCTTTAGATGAAGCATGCAGGGAACACGATATTGCATATTCTCAGTATAAAGATGTACCCAATAGAAATAAAGCAGATCAAATATTAGAATACAAGGCTTGGGACAGAGTTAACAGTAAAGATTCTTCCCTGGGTGAAAAAACCGCGGCATGGTCAGTTACAAATATTATGAAAGCTAAACATAAAATGGGTATGGGTTTAAATAATAATTTTTCTAGTAATAAATCAGTTAAAATGTCATATATACAATATGGTGTGAGTTTGTCTGAAAATCAACAAAAGAAAGTTGCCAACGCAACAGACACTGTTTCAGTTCGTTTAAAGAATGAAGATTTGAAAGGTTCTGTTAAACTATCACTCACGCAAGCTCAAATTAATAAAATTGAAAAAGCAAAAAAAGACGGTAAAGGAGTAACTTTAAAATTATCACAAAGTCAAATTAAAAGAGGTGGCATTATACCTTTATTGCCAATTATAGCAGCATTAGGAGCCGCTGCTGGTGGAGCAGCAGGTATAACTCAAGCAGTACATAAAAAACAATATCAAAATAAAATGCTTGAAGAGGCTAAACGTCACAATAAAGCAATTGAAGGAAAAAAAGGTTCAGGTGTTAAGAAAACTGGTAAAGGAATTTTTTCAATAGGTGATGCTGAATGGAACAAGTCTAAAAAAAAATAAAAATTTCAAATAAAGCATTATCCGATATTGAACTAATAAATTACGCTAAACAGTTAAAAATTAAATATTTTAGAGGTGTATTTATGGATGACACATTACCTAAGAAAATAAATAAAAACGAAACTGGTATTGTAAATCTAGACTCAAACTCAGGACCTGGTACTCATTGGATTGCTTATAAGAAGATAAATAATAATATATATTATTTTGATTCGTTCGGCAACGTTAACCCAGAAAAGAAATTAATAAAATACTTTAATAGTTCAGGTAAAGCAAATATATATTATAATTATGACAGTTACCAGAAATATGATCAAATAATATGTGGTAAATTATGCTTAAGATTTTTAGATAAATAAATGGAGAGCGGAATATTTAAACTGAATAATTCTGCAAACTTAGATTCATCTGTGTTAGAAGCAAAATTTTATCCACCGCTAGATATCAGTGATGGTGAATATGAAATATGTATTAGAAAATTTAAATCAAATTTTAAAATACCCAATGTTTCGAAAAAGTTAAAAAATAACACACTTACAATTATTAAAAACAGTAAATTTGTAACATTTATTATTGAAGATGGTACGTATTCTGTTTATCATATAAAAGATATTTTTGAAGAAAAAATTGGCGATGGTTTCGTTTTAACACCCAATACTAATACCTTTAAATGTGAAATAGAATCACCGTATTCAATTTTTATAGATGATACTTCTATATTAAATTTATTAGGATTTAACAAACAAACAACTGAAGCAAACAAGAAATATATTTCAGATAACGAAATTGATATTTTCAAAATTAAATCTATTAACATTCACTGTCCCCTAGCTATAGGTCAATACGTAAACTCAAAACAAACTGACATTATTAGTGATTTTTATATTACAGTTAATCCAGGTTATGATATTGTATTTATACCTAAAAATTTAGATCGTTACCTGTTAAAAGGTAGAAATTTTATAGATTACATTAAATTAGAATTAAAAGATCAGCATGGTGAATACATTGATTTTAGAGGCGAATATGTAGAAGTACAATTTGAGATTCGAAAAATTAAATAAGCACTATTTTTTACTAAATAAATGAGTACATCACTAGTGTTCACTGGTGCTCCGAAAAGTGAGAAACAAATAATAGAAAAATATGACTATTATAAATATTACCCACAACTGAAACATTATATAAATGATACAAATAGACGTACAACTATTAATATTAATAGTCAAGATGCTCAGTTTGATACAGCTAAAAGTAATATTATTTTGAATGGTCAAATTACTTGTACAGATGTTGACTTAAAAGATGATTACAAAAATATAAAATTTGTGAAAAATGGTTATATGCACATGTTTAGTGATATAGTGTACAAAATTAATAATAAAGTAGTACAAGAAGTAAACAGTCCAGGCTATAATATTTTATTGAAAGGATTATGTGTTGCACTAAATAATGATATTCTTGCAGGTTGGGATGGTTCCAATTTAATTACTGATGATGGCTATTTTTCAATAAGTGTACCAGTTAAACAAATATTTTCACTATTTGAAAAGTATAATAAACCTGTGTTGAGAGTATCACAATCAATAGAGTTTTTAAGAAATACCAGTGACGCAAATTGTTTAATTGTTACCACAGAGGCATCGAGAAATAAAGTAAAAGATAAAGATAAAGATAATTTGGGATATGCCTCATATGACACCAATCATAGATGAGAAAATCAAAATCAATAAATTAATTGAATCAAATAAATATTTAACAATACCATACTTGGACTGGTCCTATACAAATCACCCAACATTCTTGGCACAATCCAAAAATTATTCTTGGTCCATTACCACTTTATCTAAAAGACCTCAATATGTTATTTTTGCTTTACAAACCAATAGACAATTTGACTTTACGAAAAATAATTCAGAATTTGATTTTTGTGATGTAGAAAACATAAGATTATTGTTTAGTGAAGTTGAATATTATCCTGCAGAAGATATGGATTTGAATATAAAATTAAACATGTTTAGCAGAATGTATTCAATGTATACCAATATTAAGACAACGTACTATCCCAATAAAGATGCAGATCAACTGAATAACATTATTAAGAAACAAGATTTTATTAAAAAGTATCCTTTGTTTTGTTTTGATTTAACGTATAAGAGTGGAATTATTAAAGAAGGACCTACAAATCTTACAATTAAATTCACATTTGAAAAACAAGCACCAACAAACACGATGATTCACTGTATTATTGCGAATGACTCATTTGTAGCATATAGTCCTGGTGATAACATGGTAAGGAAAGAATAATTTTTATAAATAAATGGTCTGCAACAATTTTAAAATAAAAAAACTTGGTAACGGGTTGCAAAAATGCGTTATAGAACAAGAAAATATACAGTATTATAAATATTATCCTAATATAATTAGAGCTGGAATAGTAGGTTCATCAAATTGTGGTAAAACAAATATTTTAATTCGAATATTGACTGATAATAAAAACAGTTTAATCTATAGTAATATCTACATTTACTCAAAATCTTTAAATCAACCACTATACAAGTATCTTGAAAATTATGTAAGTGAAATAAATAAACATATTAAGAAACAGTATAAAATTGGTTTCTTCACATATAATAATTCAGATGATGTATTACGAGTTGAAGAAATCCCACCATTATCAGTAATTATATTTGACGACGTTGCTAGCGACAAACAGAAAGTAATAGAGGAATATTTCCATAGAGGTAGACATAAAAGAATAAGTTGCTTTTACCTTTGTCAAACATATAGTCGTATACCTAAACAAATGATACGTGATAATTTAAATTTGCTTATTGTTTTTAAACATAACGACAATACTAATTTGAAACATATCTATGATGATCATGTTGGAACAGATATGTCTTTTGAAACGTTTAGACAGTTATGTACTTTTTGTTGGAAAATGAAGTATGATTTTCTTGTAATAAATTTAGAAAAAGATGTAAGCAACGGTAAATACAGTCGAAACTTCAATGAGGTGCTTTTAGTATAAACATGAAACATGAAACATAGAACATGAAACATGAAACATGAAACATGAAATATGAAACATGAAACATGAAACATAGAACATGAAACATCAACATGGAACATGAACATGAAACATCAACATGGAACATGAACATAAAACATCAACATGAAACATGAAACATGAGAAACATAAAACATCAACATGGAACATGAACGGTAATTTTAATGTAATAAATGGATGAGAAAAAAGTAAAGGAGTATAGAGAATCATTCAACAAAGCTAAAGCAGCTTACATTAAACGAACTGAAGGTCATTCTATTAAACACGAAAAATTACTAAAACAATACGAACCTATTACAAACGCTCTAGTACCATTACAAAATGCCATACTAAATCAAACAGAAAGTGGTAAAGAACAAACTAAAATATTGAAACAAATACAAGATAATTTTCAACAGAAAAAACTATACAAAAGACCACATCTGAGTATTGATGAAATTCAACCGGGAACATCAAGAGATAGAACGTTAGGTGATGAAACATTAGGAGATAAGTATCTTACAAAAACAGTCAAATCAAACATAGATGAAACTTTTGGTATTAATAGAAGTAGCGGTAAAATTGGTAGTAAAAACGTGCTAGTAACGTATGATCGTGATAATATTAATATCCACAAGGTTGGTGAAGATGAGAAAATAGTTGAATTTAAAGTTCCATCTACACATGGTATATGGAGTTTATTAACTGAAAAAGAACCTAAAGATTACACACCAGAGGATCTAGAAAATTACAAGAAAATTTTAATACATAGCGGTTGTATACAAAGAGTTGATGATCCGTCTAAACCGAGAGCAAGTAGAAGCAACAAATATAACAAAATTATTAAACCTATTTGGGAGAAATATAAGGATCAATCTCCAAGCAAAAAACAATCTCCACGTAAAAAACAAAGACAACAATTGTATGACGAAGCTAGAGCAAAGTCACCAGAATTTCCTCAAACAGAAGATTTATCCGATATTTCAGATATACCAATTACGCCGACAACACCTGTATCACAGTATCACTCATTGGAAGACCTAACTTCAACACCGAAAACAGGAAAAGGATTTAAAAAATATAACAACAAGGAAAAAGAATATGTTTAGTGGAACACTATTAGCGAACTAAAAAAACGTTTAAATTTCCTTAAAGCTGAACAAACCGCTGGTAATGACAATGTTGGAAATGAAATCATGAATATAGAAGAAGAACTAGAAGAAGAAAAAACAAAAAAGAAGCGGGAACATTTTAGTGTAATAAATGGTATTAAACAAGTTTGGTGAGAGTGATGATTACTCTAATAATCAAATATTTTCAAGAGGTGTAAAAGGCGAGTCAGGAATTGGTTTCAAATTAACAAGTGATGGTAATTATGATATTCAAAACAAGAGATTATGCAACACACAAGATCCTGAAGAAGACACAGATGCTTGTACAAAAGGTTTTGTGTCAAGAATTATTGGTGAATATGAGAATAAAATTCAGCAAGTTCATTCAGAAACAAGTAAAATAAATGCTTTAATAACAACAAAATTTAATGAGAATAATTTAAAAATAAAGGAATTTTCAGATAGCACTGAGAGATTTATAAATTTAAAGTATAATACACTTAATAAAAAATTGGAAAACACTAAAAATGATTTAAACAAAGCACAAAATGAATCAATTAATAGGAAAATAACAACACTTTTTTTGCATTTACATAAAGCAGTAAATGATTTATTTCAGGTATTTGCTAATAACACTAATAAAATAGTAAACGTTAACTATAGCGCAATTAATAAAAAATCAGAATTAACCAAGGAAGATTTTCTTGATTTCGTTAAAACATATAACAATGTATTCCAAATATTTGCTGAAAGTGTGATCAACACAACAAATTTAAATCATGATACAATTAATAGACTCTTGGAGTAGTCACAGACCAATTTTTTAATTAATAAATGGCTGAATTAATATATTGTCTTAAATGTAAGTCTCAAACAAGTTCAACTAGCGTTACTAAAACAGTAACTAAAAATGGTCGACCTATGTTACAGGCAAAGTGTTCCCAATGTGGTTCAAAGAAATCAAAGTTTATAAAAAAAATTTAAGTAATAACGCTAGAGAACAAATTGCAAGCGAGTTACATAAACCACTAAGACGAAATTTTCCAACACGTAAAGTAATAACATATGGTATTGATGATTTGTGGCAAGCTGATTTAGTTGAGATGATTCCATATTCAAGAGTGAATAAAGGTTATAAATATTTATTAGTTGTAATTGATGTGTTTTCTAAATATTTGTGGGCAAAACCTGTTGAGAATAAAACTGGTAACAGTATAACAAACGCATTTAAATCAATTTTAGCGTCAGATGAAGCAGACTTAAGTCTGCGACTAGTGAAACGAGTACCGAAAAATCTTCAAACTGATCAAGGCTTAGAGTTTTACAATAAAGATTTTCAACCGTTAATGAAAGAAAATAATATTAACCATTATTCAACATATTCAGAAAGAAAAGCAAGTGTAGTAGAACGTGTTAATAGAACTTTGAAAGAAAAAATGTGGAAACAATTTACAATTAATGGTAATTACAAGTGGCTTGACATGTTACCTGTGCTAGTAAATACTTACAATCATACAAAACATAGTACGATAAAAATGACACCCATTGAAGCATCAAAGAAAAAGAATGAAGAAAAATTAAAACCTCTGTTTCAAGAAGAAATTCCTAATTATAAACCCAAGTATCAAATTGGCGATAAAGTTAGAGTATCTAAATATAAAACAGTTTTTGAGAAAGGTTATACGCCTAATTGGTCAAATGAGATATTCACTGTGTGTAAAATAATATATTCGAATCCAATAACTTATCATTTGAAAGATTATAAAGATCAAGAGTTAAAAGGTTGTTTCTATGAACAAGAATTAAATTTTGCTAGAGATGACGTATATTTGGTTGAGAAAGTAATTAAACGTAAAGGTAATAAAGCATATGTAAAATGGTTAGGGTTTGATAATACTCATAATTCATGGGTTGATGCAAAGAATATTGTATAGTCACAGACTGGAGTCTATCGCAGACAAGTCAGATCATGAGAATCTTGCTCCGCCACGCGGCTGAGCAAAACGTCATCACAATCTTATCTACATAAAACTATTAACAAAATTATTTCGTAATAAATGGATTACTGGACATTACGCTGTATAGATGATTACTTGTATAATATGGATCATATTAACTTTGCTAAAGCCATGGATTTAAATATAAACCATAAAAAAGTTGATTGGCAAGAAATATCAAGATCTCAAAAATTATCAGAAGATTTTATTAGGGAGTTTCAAGATAAAGTTAACTGGAAAGCAATATCAGGATCTCAAAAATTATCAGAAGATTTTATTAGGGAGTTTCAAGATAAAGTTGATTGGGTATATATATCACGTCAAAAATTATCAGAACCTTTTATAAGAGAGTTTCAAGATAAAGTTGATTGGGTATATATATCATGTAAAAAATTATCAGAACCTTTTATAAGAGAGTTTCAAGATAAAGTTGATTGGGTATATATATCATGTAAAAAATTATCAGAAGATTTTATTAGGGAGTTTCAAGATAAAGTTAACTGGAAAGCAATATCAGGATCTCAAAAATTATCATAACCTTTTATTAGAGAGTTTCAAGATAAAGTTAACTGGAAAGCAATATCAGGATCTCAAAAATTATCAGAACCTTTTATAAGAGAGTTTCAAGATAAAGTTGATTGGGAATATATATCATGTGGGTATTACATATCATGTGTTCAAACATTATCAGAACCTTTTATTAGAGAGTTTCAAGATAAAGTTAACTGGAAAGCAATATCAGGATCTCAAAAATTATCAGAACCTTTTATAAGAGAGTTTCAAGATAACGTTGATTGGGAATATATATCATGTGTTCAAACATTATCAGAAGAATTTATTAGAGAGTTTCAAGATAAAGTTAAATGGGTATGTATATCATATAATCAAAAATTATCAGAACCTTTTATTAGAGAGTTTCAAGATAAAGTTAACTGGAAAGCAATATCAGGATCTCAAAAATTATCAGAAGATTTTTTTAGAGAGTTTCAAGATAAAGTTGATTGGGAAATTATACATTGCAAAAAAAAACTATATTTTCTCAATAGAATTGTTTATAAAAACTATGAATCATTTTAATAGTATAAAATATTAACAAATTTTATTTGTAATAAATGGAATCAGTTGTAGACCTTATAAACAACAACATAATATTCAATAATAATAAAATCAATTATCTAGCAGATAAAGATAACAATCCTTGGTTCAAAGCAAAAGATGTTGCTGAGATATTGGGATATACAAATTCAAGAGATGCAATTATTAAGCATATTGATAGAGAAGACCGTACAATATATGAATTTATAAGGGCGTCGCAAAACGCGACCCCCTTTAATAACCAACCAAATACTGTATATGTTAATGAATCAGGTTTATATTCACTAATACTATCTTCTAAACTTCCAAAAGCAAAAGAATTTAAGCGGTGGGTTACTTCTGAAGTCTTACCATCAATAAGAAAATATGGAGAATACAAGATAGAGTCCAAGTACAAGGCTATAGTAAACAATCTGAAAAGTAAAGTAGAATCTTTAGCAGAAAAGGTTGAAGAAATACAGCGTGATGTAGTTTCTAAACCAAACAATACAAACAAACATCATCAGTTTATACTTATTGAAAAAAATCACATGTGGGAATATCCTTATTATGTGCTTAGAGTTCAAAAGTGTAAAGCTAATAATCGCATCAAGATGCTAAGAACTGTATATCCAGACATGGTAGTTATACTTAGACTTGAGTATAATCCAAACAGTATTAATTTATACAACAAAATTAAAGAAACTATTGATATTAGATATTATGGAAATCATTTTGAAACACATCTTTCTCAAAACGAACTATTGTTTGAGATAACAAAAATTATAAACGTATAATTTCTATCTAATAAATGATGAGTCAGTACTTGCAACTTCGATTGATTGATAGTTTTCTAACAGGTCTTTCACATATTTACTTTGTTGAGTTTGTGAATGATTATGGTTTTCCAATGGAAATTGATCACAGTAAAGTTAAGTGGGATGAAATATCAGGTCGTTATGATTTTGATGAGAATCATATTGTAAAATACGAAGAGTATGTGAATTTTACTATATTATCAAAGCGAAAAGATTTGAGTGAAGATATCTGTATGAGGTATTTACATAAAGTAGATTGGTCTGAAATATCAAGTCATGAAAATTTAAGTGATGACTTTTTAGAAGATATGATTGAGTATATTGACTTTAATGTTGTTGCTAAAAGAAAAAATTTAAGTGAATACTTTATGACTAAATATGCTGAAAAACTTCCATGGCACATAATTTCAACCAGAAAGAATTTAAGTTTAAATTTTATTAGAGTGTTTAAGGATAAACTTGACTTTATTGAAATATCGTATCAACCAAACTTAGATGAAGAGTTTATTAGAGAGTTTCAGGACAAATTAGATTGGACTGTATTATCATATTATTGGAAACGGTATAGTCAACAATTTTTGGAAGACTTTCATAATAAAATTCATTGGGATATTGTTTTCAAATCAAATTAATTTTTCTCTAATAAATGGCGAATAAGGAGAAACTGTCAGAATGTGCGTTTATCTTAAGACGTATAGTTAAACTAATTGAAAAGCTTAATAACGACGATTTAAACGTTTGTAGAAACTTAATAAATCAACTAGATATGACAAATGATAATTCAAATCCATTGAGAACACAGATTGAAGATATTAGTAACACTGTTAAAGATACAAATGTTCGAGTAATAGCAATAGAAAAGTATTTGTATACGAATTTTGAAAGTGAATCAGACGTAGAATCAGTCGCAGTTGCTAATAACGAAGAATCGGTTGAGGAAACAGTTACTGAGACACCTGTAGTTGAGGAATCAGTTACTGAAGAGTCTATTGAGGAATCAGTTACCGAGACACCAGTAGTTGAGGAATCAGTTACTGAAAAAAATACAATAACTCCAGAATTTTTTCTAGGAGCGCTAAGAGGTTTTTAAGTGTTAGATTTAGTGATAATGTTAAAATACATTATATGTTTACTTGGAATTATGCTTATAGAGCAAGTCGTAAAGGTATTTGGCACCTATATGCTGTAGATCGTGAAAGATTTCAACAACGTATTAATAAATGTTCAATTATTATTACTCCAGTGTTAAAAAATAAAATTAAATAAATGAATTTTTTAGTATTCCAGATGCTCGGGTTATAGATATTGATGAACAAGTCTATGAAAAATGTAGACAGTGTTTAGAATATTCATTCGATAATTCAGCTCATGTACCACATTGCGTTAATTGTAATTTTCATGTAATTAATAAACAAAATAAGAAATTATTTATTAAGTACGTAGATAAAATGAAATATGTTGAGAAATTAGTTCATAATTATCGAATTGTAATTAAACCAAATTTTTATACATCTCTTAATGCTACTACTAAAGATGATATAATTCAAAAATATCCATATTTGCTTAGCTTTTTATATGCAAGTGGTTATAGAAATAATGTATCACATCAATATTTCATAAACAAATTCATAGTGTTAGCTGAAGTAGACTCAAATCACAAGCCACAGAAAATTAACAATAAAAAGGATAAGTTGTGGAATGAATTTTTGATTAAATATATGTTTTCTTATGAAAAATATTAACAAAATTTTTCTCTTATAAATGACTACTGAAAATAATGTCAATAGTTACATGCAAGATTATCGCAAGAAAAATAAAGACAAAATAAATAAATATATGCGTAAATATTATAATGAAAACACCGAAGTGTGTACTTGTGGTGAAACAGTAAAAAAACAACATTTAAAACTTCATAAAGAAAGTAATAAACACTATGGTAAATTGTACTTAAAAGAAAAGGAGTCCGCACTTAAAGATATGCTTAATTTGGGTTAAAATTTTCTTAATTTTATCTTTATCGTCATCTTCTTTTATAATAGACTGTGATATCACATTTCTTTCTCTTATTAAAAAAGCAGAATCAGGAGTGAGTAATATAATACAAAAATACATTCTATAATTAGCACCTAAAATTTAAAGATTGAAAAAGTATTAACAAATTTATTTTGTAATAAATGGAGGTGAATAATATTCAATTGGAAGATCTCCGATTGCCTGAGTTATACAATTTAGCAAAATCATTGGGAATACGGTATATTAAAAAGTATAAGAAAGCAGAATTAATTAATAAGATTAAAGATCAACAAAGTCAAGATGGAGAAATCAATAACATTTTTCCATTCGATGATGAATTATATGAAAAACCGAAGAAAGAAAGAATGCAAAAAATCAAACCAAAGAAAGATGGAGAAATCTATAACATTTTTCCATTCGATGATGAGTTATATGAAAAACCAAAGAAAAAAAGAGTGCAAAAAGTAAAGTGTGATGAGTGTGGAAAATATATTAAGAAAACCCGTATGCAATCGCATAAAGTACTTCATGATCCTGAACTAGACTTTATTTTAGTGGAAAGTGTTTATAAGAATCGATTATTAACCTATCAACATAATAATAAACAAATGGATTTAGACATACCGACATATATGAATTTATTAAAAAAGAAAGCAGTAAATATACTTCAAAACGCTATGAGTATACATAAGAATACTAAAACTAATTTAAATATGGAATGTAAATTCAAAAAATTATTAGATCCTAGTATAACAATGACCAATCCATTCCAGTTGGAGAATGAGATATTAAGAGAAGCGGATGATTTATTTCAATATTGGGATAATCAGAAGGTTTTATTTATAGCAAGATGTGATGAAATGGAAGCAAAAGGTTCAGACTGGGTTCTAGAATCTATAATTTGTATAAGAATTAATATAAATAAATATAAACCGTTAAGTGGGAAGTCATATATTGAATTACCTAAATGGATTAAAAACAAAGAAGCCTGTGTTAATGTTAAAAACAATGACGACAAGTATTTCATGTATAGTGTAATATCTTGCTTACATCCTGTAAGTTATAAAAACAATCCATACAGAGTGTCTAAATATAATAAAGCGGATTATATAAATGAATTAAATTTTGAAGGAATAAGTTTCCCTGTTAAAATTCAAGACATAGCAAAATTTGAGTCACTTAACAAAATAAATATTACTGTGTTTAGTTTTGAAGGTAAAACATTTTACCCGTTATATCATAATAATAAGGTTTTCTATGATAGGAATATCGACTTGTTATACTTTGGAAATAAAGAAAAGAACCATTATTGTTGGATTAAAAACCTGAGTCGCTTATTAAATAATCAACTGGAAATAAGTAGGAGTAAAAAACATTTCTGTAGAAGATGTTTGAATTATGCCACAAGAACTGAAGAATATTTGAAGAAACACCAAGAACTTTGTTTTAGCAATGAACCATGTATTCCAGTAATGCCTTCAATTAGATATGCTTGTAGTAAGTGTGGAGACTATAGTAATAATCAAAATGAAATAAAAGAGCATATGGAAAAATGCACTGAAACTAATATATTGAAAAAACTTAAAACTAAAGGTTTAGATGAGATTATAACAATTAAACCAGCAATACAATTTAAAAACATTCAAAGAATGCAAAGACATCCCTATGTAATTTATGCGGATTTTGAATCACTTTTAAAACCTGTTATTCAAACATGCATCCCTGATCCTGAAAAACCGTATACAATTAAAAAACAATCTCATACCCCCTGTGGATATGGATTATATGTTAAGAGTATTAATGATTATGATAATCCATTTGAAAGTTATAGAGGAGAAAATGCTGATAAACATTTTATAAATTCAATATCAAACCATGCTAAAACAATATATGAGTTATTAGAATCAAATAGACCTATAACAGATATAGATTTAAAGGAATATGAAAAAGCAAAAAAATGTTATCTTTGTGAAAATGAATTTACAGCTGAAAACCCAAAAGTTAGAGACCATGATCATATAACTGGAAAATATAGAGGGGCAGCATGTAACAACTGTAATTTAAAGTGTAAACAACCCATATTTATTCCAATTGTATTTCATAATTTGTCTGCATACGACTGTCACTTGTTTGTAAAGAATTTGGGTGAAGATAAGAGTAACTTGAATTTAATTCCTAGTAATGAAGAGAAGTATATATCTTTCAGCAAGATTTTGAAAGTGGGATATAAAGAGTATATTCATTTAAGGTTTATTGATTCATTTAGGTTTTTAGCAAGTAGTTTAGATACTTTATCATCTAATTTGGAACCGGAACAAATAAGGGAAGCAGCTAAATATTTTTCAAATAATGATTTAGATATTTTGTTTAGAAAAGATGAAGATAAAAATAAGTTAATTAGAAAAGGAATTTACCCCTATGAATATATGAATTCTTGGGAAAAATTTGAAGAATTAAAATTACCACCAATGGATAAATTTTATTCTTCGCTAACATTAAAAGGAATTTCGCAAGAAGAATATGAACATGCACAGAAAATCTGGGCATATTTTAAAATTAAAAATTTAGGAGAATGGCATGATTTATACTTAAAATTAGATGTTTTGTTATTAGCTGATGTATTTGAGAATTTTAGAGATTTGTGTTTGAATAAAAGTTATAGATTAGATCCTGCTTGGTATTATACAACACCAGGATTTGCGTGGGATTGTATGTTAAAATATACAAAAATTGAATTGGAGTTATTAACTGATTATGAAATGTACATGTTTTTTGAGAAGGGAATTAGAGGGGGAATATCACAATGTAGTAATAGGTATGCAAAAGCAGATGAAAACACACAACTTGCATATATTGATGCAAATAATTTATATGGTCATTCCTTATCCCAAAAATTACCTCAAAAAGACTTTGAGTGGATGACTTTTGAAGAGCTTCGAGATATTAATAAAATATTAGTGTCAGATGATGATACAGGATATGTTTTAGAAGTTGACTTATCATTTCCACAAGATCTCCACGATAAATTTAACGATATTCCTCTAGCTCCAGAGAAAAGAAAACCTCCTGGTGGTAAAGTATCAAAACTACTTTGTCATTTCTATGATAAAACAAACTATATAGTACATTATAAAATATTACAGCTTTATGTAAGTTTAGGAATGAGAATTGATAAAATTCATAGAGGTTTAAAATTCACACAATCAAATTTCATGGCACCATACATAAAATTTAATACGGAGCAAAGACAAAAATCAAAAAATGAGTTTGAAAAAGATTACTGGAAACTAGTATCCAATGCAGTGTTTGGAAAGTCTATGCAATCAGTTAGAAACCAGCAAAATATTAAATTATATTCAGATGAGCAAAAATTACAGAAAGCAATAAATAAACCTAATTTTAAACGTAGAACAATATTTAGTGAGAATCTGGTAGCAGTTCATAGATATAAAACCAAAGTACTGTTTAATAAACTTATTTATATTGGACAGGCCGTGTTGGATTTATCGAAATTATTAATGTATGATTTTCATTATAATGTAATTAAAAAAGAATTTAGCAATAAAGTAAAATTATTATATACAGATACAGATAGTTTTATATATGAGTTTAAAAATGCTGATTTCTATAAATTTATGGGGGAAAATTCCAATTACTTTGATACCTCTGATTATCCAAAAGATCACCCCCTATATTCTGAAGTAAATAAAAAAGTAATAGGCAAATTTAAAGATGAGTTGAAATCTGTGAAAATGTTGGAATTTATAGGATTACGATCAAAAATGTACAGTTACAGAACGAATGACTCAAACCCAAAAAAAGAATTTAAAAAAAAATTAAAAGGAATTAAGAAAAAAGTGTTAAAAAAAGAAATTAGTTTTGAAAATTATAAAACATGCTTATTTGAGCAAAAAGAATTTTATAATAAACAAACAGTAATTAGAAGTTACAAACATGATATCTTCACTGAAGAAGTAAATAAAAAATCTTTAAGTTGGAAGGATGATAAAAGATACTTACTAAAAAATTCTACAGATACATTGGCTCATGGACATTATTCGTTAGTTGCTAATTAGAGAATGTAACTTATTAAATATTTTTATAAAAATAGTATTATGTGATTTACACTTACATTTGCAAAAACCATATGATTTGCATTTTCTGCAAGCCATACCATCTACTTGATCGTCTGGGACAACAAAACATTTCAAATCACAACAATACATTTATTAAATAAAAAATTTGTAAGTTTTTATGTATTTTAAGCAAAGAAAGTGCTAAAAACAAGCTAAATTTGCATCTCCCGAATCTCACAAAATTAAATGTTTTACCCCCAATTGCGGATGGGAGATGGAAATATAACAATTGGAATTGATAAAATCGATCTTTTTTGCTCAAATTTTGCACTTTTTTTGCTATTTTTATGCTAAAAACAAGCTAAATTGACAGTTTTTTTTTACTTTTTTTGCGTCTCCCAATTTCGGGCAGCAGGGTGTCGTCCCAGTTACAAATAGATGACTACTCTACCACACTTGAAATAGCAATTTTCTTGTTGCAATGATTTCTTTTAGCTAAAATATGATAAAGAATTATAAAATTCGGGTGCGGAAGAAAATATTTATATGATTTTTCACAAAAATAAAGTCAGATTTTACCTTTTCTTGATGAATACGTTGGATATTGTAAGCTACATGGGCTGGATACGAGAATACCTAGCACACTTGAAATAGCAATTTTCTTGTTGCAATGTTTTCTCTTAGCTAAAATATGATGAAAAATTATAAAATTCGGGCGCGGAAGCAAATATTTTTATGATTTTTTTCCAAAAAAAAGTCAGCTTTTACATATTCTTGAAATGGATATTTTTGTTAAAACATTCTTATTCATTCTTTAGAATCTATACTATGGATAATTTTAGCATTGGACATGCAAAAGTGACCATAACGTGGTACCAATCAGATAATAAACATTCAATTTTCGGGTGTCATTTTAATGAATACCTTGTATATTGTAAGCTACAAGGGATGGATTCTAGAATACCTACCACATTTGAAATAGAAATTTAGTTGTTGCAATGTATTCTTTTAGCTAAAATAAGATGAAGAATTATAAAATTCGGGCGCTGAAGCAAATATTTATATGATTTTTTACAAAAATAAAGTCAGATTTTACCTATTCTTAGTGAATACTTTGTATATTGTAAACTACATGGGCTGGATTCTAGAATACCTACCACACTTGAAGTAGCAATTATCTTGTAGCAATGTTTTCTTTTAGCTAAAATATGATAAAGAATTATAAAATTCCTGCGCGGAAGCAAATATTTATATGATTTTTTACAACAATAATGTCAGATTTTACTTATTATTGAAATGGATATTTTTGTTAAAACATTTATATTCATGCTTTAGGATCTATACTATTGATAATTTTAGCATTGGACATGCAAAAGTGATCATAACGTGGTACCAATCAGATAATAAACATTCAATTTTTTCGTGTCATTTTAATGAATACGTTGTATATTGTAAGCTACATGGGATGGATTCTAGAATACCTACCACACTTGAAATAGCAATTTTCTTGCTGTATTGTTTTCTTTTAGCTAAAATATGATTAAGAATTATAAAATTCGGACGCGGAAGCAAATACTTATATGATTTTTTTCAATAAAATAAAGTTAGATTTTATCTATTCTTAACGAATACGTTGTATATTGTAAGCTACATATGCTGGATTCTAGAATACCTACCACACTTTAAATAACAATTTTCCTGTTGCAATGTTATATTTTAGCTAAAGTATGATGATAAATAATAAAATTCGGGCGCGGAAGCAAATATTTATATGATTTTTTACTAAACTAAAGTCAGATTTTACCTTTTCTTGATGAATACGTTGTATATTATAAGCTACATGGGCTGGATTCTAGAATACCTACCACACTTGAAATAGCAATTTTCTTGTTGCAATGTTTTCTTTTAGCTAAAATATGATGAAGAATTATAAAATTCGGGTGCGGAAGCAAATATTTATATGATTTTTTACAAAAATAAAGTCAGATTTTACCTTTTCTTGATGAATACGTTGGATATTGTAAGCTACATGGGCTGGATACTAGAATACCTACCATACTTGAAATAGCAATTTTCTTGTTGCAATGTTTTCTTTTAGCTAAAATATGTTGAAAAATTATAAAATTCGGGCGCGGAAGCAAATATTTTTATGATTTTTTTCCAAAAATAAAGTCAGATTTTACATATTCTTGAAATGGATATTTTTGTTAAAACATTTTTATTCATTCTTTAGAATCTATACTATGGATAATTTTAGCATTGGACATGCAAAAGTGACCATAACGTGGTACCAATCAGATAATAAACATTCAATTTTCGGGTGTCATTTTAATTAATACGTTGTATATTGTAAGCTACATGGGATGGATTCTAGAATACCTACCACACTTGAAATAGAAATTTTGTTGTTGCAATGTTTTCTTTTAGCTAAAATAAGATGAAGAATTATAAAATTCGGGCGCTGAAGCAAATATTTATATGATTTTTTACAAAAATAAAGTCAGATTTTACCTATTCTTAGTGAATACTTTGTATATTGTAAACTACATGGGCTGGATTCTAGAATACCTACCACATTTGAAGTAGAAATTATCTTGTAGCAATGTTTTCTTTTAGCTAAAATATGTTGAAAAATTATAAAATTCGGGCGCGGAAGCAAATATTTTTATGATTTTTTTTCCAAAAATAAAGTCAGATTTTACATATTCTTGAAATGGATATTTTTGTTAAAACATTTTTATTCATTCTTTAGAATCTATACTATGGATAATTTTAGCATTGGACATGCAAAAGTGACCATAACGTGGTACTAATCAGATAATAAACATTCAATTTTTTGGTCTCATTTTAATGAATACATTGTATATTGTAAGCTACATGGGATGGATTCTAGAATACCTACCACACTTGAAATAGCAATTTTCTTGTTGTATTGTTTTCTTTTAGCTAAAATATGATTAAGAATTATAAAATTCGGACGCGGAAGCAAATACTTAAATGATTTTTTTTAAAAATAAAGTCAGATTTTATCTATTCTTGACGAATACGTTGTATATTGTAAGCTACATATACTGGATTCTAGAATACCTACCACACTTTAAATAACAATTTTCCTGTAGCAATGTTATATTTTAGCTAAAATATGATGATAAATTATAAAATTCGGGCGCAGAAGCAAATATTTATATGATTTTTTACTAAACTAAAGTCAGATTTTACCTTTTCTTGATGAATACGTTGTATATTGTAAGCTACATGGGCTGGATTCTAGAATACCTACCACACTTGAAATAGCAATTTTCTTGTTGCAATGTTTTCTTTTAGCTAAAATATGATGAAGAATTATAAAATTCGGGTGCGGAAGCAAATATTTATATGATTTTTTACAAAAATAAAGTCAGATTTTACCTTTACTTGATGAATACGTTGGATATTGTAAGCTACATGGGCTGGATACTAGAATACCTACCACACTTGAAATAGCAATTTTCTTGTTGCAATGTTTTCTTTTAGCTAAAATATGATGAAAAATTATAAAATTCGGGCGCGGAAGCAAATATTTATATGATTTTTTTCCAAATAAAAAGTCAGCTTTTACATATTCTTGAAATGGATATTTTTGTTAAAACATTCTTATTCATTCTTTAGAATCTATACTATGGATAATTTTAGCATTGGACATGCAAAAGGGACCATAACGTGGTACCAATCAGATAATAAACATTTAATTTTCGGGTGTCATTTTAATGAATACGTTATATATTGTAAGCTACATGGGCTGGATTCTGGAATACTTACCACACTTGAAATAGCAATTTTCTTGTTGCAATGTTTTCTTTTAGCTAAAATGTGATGAAGAATTATAAAATTCCGGCGCTGAAGCCAATATTTATATGATTTTTTACAAAAATAAAGTCAGATTTTAACTATTCTTGTTGAATATGTTGTATATTGTAATCTACATGGGCTGGATTCTAGAATACCTACCACACTTGAAATAGCAATTATCTTGTTGCAATGTTTTCTTTTAGCTAAAATATGATAAAAAATTATAAAATTTGGGCGCGGAAGCAAATATTTATATGATTTTTCACAAAAATAAAATCAGATTTTACCTTTTCGTGATGAATACGTTGTATATTGTAAGCTACATGGGCTGGATTCTAGAATACCTACCACACTTGAAATAGCAATTTTCTTGTTGTAATTTTTTTTTTTTAGCTAAAATATGATACAGAATTATAAAATTCCTGCGCGGAAGCAAATACTTATATGATTTTTTTCCAAAAATAAAGTCAGATTTTACCTATTCTTGAAATGGATATTTTTGTTGAAATATTTAAATTCATGCTTTAGGATCTATACTGTGGATAATTTTAGCATTGAACATGCAAAAGTGACCATAACGTGGTACCAATCAGATAATAAACATTCAATTTTCGGGTGTCATTTTAATGAATACGTTGTATATTGTAAGCTACATGGGCTGGATTCTAGAATACTTACCACACTTGAAATAGCAATTTTCTTGTTGCAATGTTTTCTTTTAGCTTAAATATAATGAAGAATTATAAAATTCGGGCGCTGAAGCAAATATTTATATGATTTTTTACAAAAATAAAGACAGATTTTTCCTATTCTTGATGAATACGTTGTATATTGTAAGCTATAGGAACTGTATTCTAGAATACCTTACTTACTTAATCCTGTGCCTTTCTACCTTTCGGTGTATGGCATAATGTTTGGTTTATCGTCTCTTCTGCTTCAAAGTCTTCGGGGTTTCTTTTCCAAACTTCCTTCCGTGCTTGTCGGTTTTTCATCTTTTGTGTAGCTTGTTTCCATGTGAGACCTCTCACTTTCACTGCACTTTTTACTTCTTCCTCCCATGTTTTCACTGGTCTTCCCCTTTTTCTTTTGTGCTGTGGCCTCGCTTCGTATACTTGTTTCACTAGTCTGTCGTCTTTCATTCTATTAAGATGCCCTGCCCATCTTAATTGTCCTTCTTGTATGGTTTGAGCTACTGGATTTATGTTAATTTTTTTTCTGTAGATTTCGTTTCTTATTTTGTCCATTTTTGTCTTCCCTTCTATTTTGCGCAGAAATCTCATTTCTACAATTGTTATCTTGCTTTGGTGCTTCTCTTGGGTTGTCCATGACTCACTGCCGTATGTCAGTAGTGGTATTGCTACCTTTTTGAACACTTCGACCTTTGTTTGCTTCGGTACTTCTTTCTTTCCTAAAAATTGGGTTTTCAGTGCGTTAAATAATCTCCCCGTGTTGGCCACTCTATCTATCATTTCTTGGTCTATTGTTCCTTTTTCGTCTATTGTGTCACCTAGGTACTTGAACGTGTTGACTTGTTCAATTCTTTCTCCATCTATCTGTATATCATGTGTATTGTCGTTTTCATTTACTATCATCGTTTTGGTCTTCTTCTTGTTTATAATCATGTTCCATCTCATTAGTTCTGTGTTTAGTATGTCGAGGTTCGTCTGTAGATCTTCTGAGTTTTCTGCTACAATCATCATGTCATCTGCATACTGTAAGTCTGATAGTTTTACTGTCTTTAGCTTCCATTTTCCTACTTTATATGTTTTTAGCTTCTTTCGGATATTCTTGAAAATTTCGTCTAGGTAAACCGTGAATAGCAGTGGACTCAGTATGCACCCTTGTCTTAGTCCTATTTCTGTGTTGAATGTGTTTGAGATATTGTTTCTTGTTCTTGCATAGTTGATATTTGTTTTGTACAAACTTTTAATACATTGGAAGGTTTCCTTATTCACACCTTTCTTTTCTAGGCACTCCCAGACTTTCTCTCTAATTACCATGTCGAAAGCCTTTTCTAGGTCTATGAAACAGACATGTATTTCTCTGTTAGTGAGTCTTGGTTTTTGTATCATTTGTCTCAGAGTGAATATGTTATCTTGGACTCCTCTGTTCGGTTTTAATCCGCATTGGTTTTCGTCTAAGGACGCTTCCACTTTATCTCTTATTCTCTTTTCAAGAAATCTTGCAAATATTTTACCTGGTACGCTCAGTGATGTTAGGCCTCTGTGGTTGTGTTATAATTTTACATCATATTTTATCCGCAGTATAGGTCCAAAAGCATGTTTATGAATGTTTTAACAAAAATATCCATTTCAAGAATAGGAAAAATCTGACTTTATTTTTGTAAAAAATTATATAAATATTTGCTTCCGCGCCCGAATTTTATGATTTTTTATCATATTTTAGCTAAAAGAAAACATTGTAACAAGGAAATTGCTATTTAAAGTGTGTTAGGAATTATAAAATCCAGCCCATGTAGCTTACAATATACAACGTATTCATCAAAAATAGGTAAAATCTGACTTTTTTTTTGTAAAAAATCATATAAATATTTGCTTCCGCGTCCGATTTTTATAATTTTTCATCATATTTTTTCCACAGTATAGGTCCAAAAGCATGTTTATGAATGTTTTAACAAAAATATCCATTTCAGGAATAGGTAAAATCTGACTTTATTTTTGTAAAAAATCATATAAATATTTGCTTCCGCGCCCAAATTTTATGATTTTTCATCATAATTTAGGTAAAAGAAAACATTGCAACAAGAAAATTGCTATTTCAAGTGTGTTAGGTATTCTAGAATCCAGCCAATGTAGCTTACAATATACAACGTATTCATCAAAAATAGGTAAAATCTGACTTTTTTTTTGTAAAAAAAATATAAATATTTGTTTGCGCGCCCGAATTTTATAATTTTTCATCATATTTTATCCGCAGTATAGGTCCAAAAGCATGTTTATGAATGTTTTAACAAAAATATCCATTTCAAGAATAGGAAAAATCTGACTTTATTTTTGTAAAAAATCATATAAATATTTGCTTCTGCGCCCGAATTTTATGATTTTTCATCACAATTTAGGTAAAAGAAAACATTGCAACAAGAAAATTGCTATTTCAAGTGTGGTAGGTATTCTAAAATCCAGCCAATGAAGCTTACAATATACAACGTATTCATCAAAAATAGGATAAAATCTGACTTTTTTTTGTAAAAAATCATATAGATATTTGCTTCCGCGCCCGAATATTATAATTTTTCATCATATTTTATTCACAGTATAGGTACAAAAGCATGTTTATGAATGTATTAACAAAAATATCCATTTCAAGAATATGTAAAATCTGACTTTATTTTTGTAAAAAATCATATAAATATTTGCTTCCGCGCCCGAATTTTATGATTTTTTTATCATAATTTAGGTAAAAGAAAACATTGCAATAAGAAAATTGCTATTTCAAGTGTGGTAGGTTTTCTAGAATCCAGCCAATGAAGCTTACAATATACAACGTATTCATCAAAAATAGGTAAAATCTGACTTAATTTTTGTAAAAAATTATATAAATATTTGCTTCCGCGCTCGAATTTTATAATTTTTCATCATATTTTATCCGTAGTATAGGTCCAAAAGCATGTTTATAAACGTTTTAACATAAATATCCATTTCAAAAATATGTGAAATCTGACTTTATTTTTGTAAAAAATCATATAAATATTTGCTTCCGTGCCCGAATTTTATGATTTTTCATCATATTTTAGCTAAAAGAAAACATTGCAACAAGAAAATTGCTATTTCAAGTGTGTTAGGTATTCTAGAATCCAGCCCATGTAGCTTACAATATACAACATATTCATCAAAAATAGGTAAAATCTGACTTTATTTTTGTAAAAAATTATATAAATATTTGCTTCCGCGCTCGAATTTTATAATTTTTCATCATATTTTATCCACAGTATAGGTCCAAAAGCATGTTTATGAACGTTTTAACAAAAATATCCTTTCCAAAAATATGTAAAATCTGACTTTATTTTTGTAAAATATCATATATATATTTGCTTCCGCGCCCGAATTTTATGATTTTTCATCCTATTTTAGCTAAAAGAAAACATTGCAACAACAAAATTGCTATTTCAAGTGTGTTAGGTATTCTACAATCCAGCCAATGTAGCTTACAATATACAACGTATTAATCAAAAATAGGTAAAATCTGAGTTTTTTTTTGTAAAAAAAATATAAATATTTGTTTGCGCGCCCGAATTTTATAATTTTTCATCATATTTTATCCGCAGTATAGGTCCAAAAGCATGTTTATGAATATTTTAACAAAAATATCCATTTCAAGAATAGGAAAAATCTGACTTTATTTTTGTAAAAAATCATATAAATATTGGCTTCCGCGCTCGAATTTTATAATTTTTCATCATATTTTATCCATAGTATAGGTCCAAAAGCATGTTTATGAACGTTTTAACAAAAATATCCATTTCAAGAATAGGAAAAATCTGACTTTATTTTTGTAAAAAATCATATAAATATTTGCTTCTGCGTTCGAATTTTATGATTTTTCATCATAATTTAGGTAAAAGAAAACATTGCAACAAGAAAATTGCTATTTCAAGTGTGGTAGGTATTCTAGAATCCAGCCAATGAAGCTTACAATATACAACGTATTCATCAAAAATAGGTAAAATCTGACTTTTTTTTTGTAAAAAATCATATAGATATATGCTTCCGCGCCAGAATATTATAATTTTTCATCAAATTTTATCCACAGTATAGGTCCAAAAGCATGTTTATGAATTTTTTAACAAAAATATCCATTTCAAGAATAGGTAAAATCTGACTTTATTTTTTTAAAAAATCATATAAATATTTGCTTCCGCATCCGAATTTTATGATTTATCATCATAATTTAGGTTAAAGTAAACATTGCAACAAGAAAATTGCTATTTCAAGTGTGGTAGGTATTCTAGAATCCAGCTCATGTAGCTTACAATATACAACGTATTCATCAAAAATAGGTAAAATCTGACTTTATTTTTGTAAAATATCATAAAAAGATTTGCTTCTGCGACCGAATTTTATGATTTTTCATCATAATTTAGGTAAAAGAACACATTGCAACAAGAAAATTGCTATTTCAAGTGTGGTAGGTGTTCTAGAATCCAGCTAATGAAGCTTTAAATATACATCGTATTCATCAAAAATAGGTAAAATCTGAATATATTTTTGTAAAAAAAATTTTAATATTTGCTTCCGCGCTCGAATTTTATAATTTTTCATCATATTTTATCCATAGTATAGGTCCAAAAGCATGTTTATGAACGTTTTAACAAAAATATCCATTTCAAAAATATGTGAAATCTGACTTTATTTTTGTAAAAAATCATATAAATATTTGCTTCCGTGCCCGAATTTTATGATTTTTCATCATATTTTAGCTAAAAGAAAACATTGCAACAAGAAAATTGCTATTTCAAGTGTGTTAGGTATTCTAGAATCCAGCCCATGTAGCTTACAATATACAACATATTCATCAAAAATAGGTAAAATCTGACTTTATTTTTGTAAAAAATTATATAAATATTTGCTTCCGCGCTCGAATTTTATAATTTTTCATCATATTTTATCCACAGTATAGGTCCAAAAGCATGTTTATGAACGTTTTAACAAAAATATCCTTTCCAAAAATATGTAAAATCTGACTTTATTTTTGTAAAATATCATATATATATTTGCTTCCGCGCCCGAATTTTATGATTTTTCATCCTATTTTAGCTAAAAGAAAACATTGCAACAACAAAATTGCTATTTCAAGTGTGTTAGGTATTCTACAATCCAGCCAATGTAGCTTACAATATACAACGTATTAATCAAAAATAGGTAAAATCTGAGTTTTTTTTTGTAAAAAAAATATAAATATTTGTTTGCGCGCCCGAATTTTATAATTTTTCATCATATTTTATCCGCAGTATAGGTCCAAAAGCATGTTTATGAATATTTTAACAAAAATATCCATTTCAAGAATAGGAAAAATCTGACTTTATTTTTGTAAAAAATCATATAAATATTGGCTTCCGCGCTCGAATTTTATAATTTTTCATCATATTTTATCCATAGTATAGGTCCAAAAGCATGTTTATGAACGTTTTAACAAAAATATCCATTTCAAGAATAGGAAAAATCTGACTTTATTTTTGTAAAAAATCATATAAATATTTGCTTCTGCGTTCGAATTTTATGATTTTTCATCATAATTTAGGTAAAAGAAAACATTGCAACAAGAAAATTGCTGTTTCAAGTGTGGTAGGTATTCTAGAATCCAGCCAATGAAGCTTACAATATACAACGTATTCATCAAAAATAGGTAAAATCTGACTTTTTTTTTGTAAAAAATCATATAGATATATGCTTCCGCGCCAGAATATTATAATTTTTCATCAAATTTTATCCACAGTATAGGTCCAAAAGCATGTTTATGAATGTTTTAACAAAAATATCCATTTCAAGAATAGGTAAAATCTGACTTTATTTTTGTAAAAAATCATATAAATATTTGCTTCCGCATCCGAATTTTATGATTTATCATCATAATTTAGGTTAAAGTAAACATTGCAACAAGAAAATTGCTATTTCAAGTGTGGTAGGTATTCTAGAATCCAGCTCATGTAGCTTACAATATACAACGTATTCATCAAAAATAGGTAAAATCTGACTTTATTTTTGTAAAATATCATAAAAAGATTTGCTTCCGCGACCGAATTTTATGATTTTTCATCATAATTTAGGTAAAAGAACACATTGCAACAAGAAAATTGCTATTTCAAGTGTGGTAGGTGTTCTAAGAATCCAGCTAATAAAGCTTTAAATATACATCGTATTCATCAAAAAATAAGTAAAATCTGAATATATTTTTGTAAAAAAAAATTTTAATATTTGCTTCCGCGCTCGAATTTTATAATTTTTCATCATATTTTATCCATAGTATAGGTCCAAAAGCATGTTTATGAACGTTTTAACAAAAATATCCATTTCAAAAATATGTGAAATCTGACTTTATTTTTGTAAAAAATCATATAAATATTTGCTTCCGCGCCCGAATTTTATGCATGTTTATGAACGTTTTAACAAAAATATCCATTTCAAAAATATGTGAAATCTGACTTTATTTTTGTAAAAAATCATATAAATATTTGCTTCCGCGCCCGAATTTTATGATTTTTCATCATATTTTAGCTAAAAGAAAACATTGCAACAACAAAATTGCTATTTCAAGTGTGTTAGGTATTCTAGAATCCAGCCCATGTAGCTTACAATATACAAACGTATTCATCAAAAATAGGTAAAATCTGACTTTTTTTTGTAAAAAATCATATAAATATTTGTTTGTGCGCCCGAATTTTATAATTTTTCATCATATTTTATCCGCAGTATAGGTCCAAAAGCATGTTTATGAATGTTTTAACAAAAATATCCATTTCAAGAATAGGAAAAATCTGATTTTTTTTGTAAAAAATCATATAAATATTGGCTTCCGCGACCGAATTTTATGATTTTTCATCATATTTTAGCTAAAAGAAAACGTTGCAACAACAAAATTGCTATTTCAAGTGTGTTAGGTATTCTAAAAATCCAGCCCATGTAGCTTACAATATACAACGTATTCATCAAAAATAGTTAAAATCTGACTTTTTTTTGTAAAAAATCATATAAATATTTTCTTCCGCGCCCGAATTTTATAATTTTTCATCATATTTTATCCACAGTATAGGTCCAAAAGCATGTTTATGAATGTTTTAACAAAAATATCCATTTCAGGAATAGGTAAAATCTGACTTTATTTTCGTAAAAACTCATATAAATATTTGCTTCCGCGCCCGAATTTTGTGATTTTTTATCATAATTTAGGTAAAAGAAAACATTGCAACAAGAAAATTGCTATTTCAAGTTTGGTAGTTATTCTAGAATCTAGCGAATGAAGCTTACCATATACAACGTATTCATCAAAAATAGGTAAAATCTGACCTTTTTTTGTAAAAAATCATATAAATATTTGTTTGCGCGCCCGAATTTTTATAATTTTTCATCATATTTTATCCGCAGTATAGGTCCAAAAGCATGTTTATGAATGTTTTAACAAAAATATCCATTTCAAGAATAGGAAAAATCCTACTTTATTTTTGTAAAAAATCATATAAATATTTGCTTTTGCGCCCGAATTTTATGATTTTTCATCATATTTTAGCTAAAAGAAAACATTGCAACAAGAAAATTGCTATTTCAAGTGGTAGGTATTCTAGAATCCAGCTCATGTAGCTTACAATACACAAAGTATTCATCTAAAATAGGTAAAATCTGACATCATTTTTGTAAAAAATCATATAAATAATTTGCTTCCGCGACCAAATTTTATAATTTTTCATCATATTCTATTCAGAGTATACGTCCAAAAGCATGTTTATGAATATTTTAACAAAAATATCCATTTCAGGAATAGTTAAAATCTGACTTTATTTCTGTAAAAAATCATATAAATATTTGCTTCCGCGCCCGAATTTTATGATTTTTTATCATAATTTAGCTAAAAGAATACATTGCAACAAGAAAATTGCTGTTTCAAGTGTGTTAGGTATTCTAGAATCCAGCCAATGAAGCTTACAATATCCAACATATTCATCAAAAATAGGTAAAATCTGACTGTTTTTTGTAAAAAATCATATAAATATTTGCTTCCGCGCCCGAATTTTATAATTTTTTATCATATTTTATCCACAGTATAGGTCCAAAAACATGTTTATGAATGTTTTAACAAAAATATCCATTTCAAGAATAGGTAAAATCTGACTTTATTTTTGTAAAAAATCATATAAATATTTGCTTCCGCGCCCGAATTTTATGATTTTTCATCATATTTTAGCTAAAAGAAAACATTGCAACAAAAAATTGCTATTTCAAGTGTGGTGGGTATTCTAGAATCCAGCCCATGTAGCTTGCGATATACAATGTATTCATCAAAAATAGGTAAAATCTGACTTTATTTTTGTAAAAAATCATATAAATATTTGCTTCCGCGCCCGAATTTTATGATTTTTCATCATATTTTATCTATAGTATAAATCCAAAAGCGTGTTTATGAATGTTTTAACAAAAATATCCATTTCAAGAATAGGTAAAATCATACTTTATTTTTGTAAAAAATCATATAAATATTTGCTTCCGCGCCCGAATATTATAATTTTTCATCATATTTTATCCAAAGTGTAGGTCCAAAAGCATGTTTATGAACGTTTTAACAAAAATATCCATTTCAAGAATAGGTAAAATCTGAATTTATTTTTGTAAAAAATCATATAAATATTTGCTTCCGCATCCGAATTTTTTGATTTTTCATCATAATTTAGGTAAAAGAAAACATTGCAACAAGAAAATTGCTATTTCAAGTGTGGTAGGTATTCTAGAATCCAGCTAATGAAGATTTAAATATACAACGTACTCATCAAAAATAGGTACAATCTGACTTTATTTCTGTAAAAAAATATTTGCTTCCGCGCCCGAATTTTATAATTTTTCATCATATTTTATCCACAGTATAGGTCCAAAAGCATGTTTATGAATGTTTTAACAAAAATATCCATTTCAAGAATAGGTAAAATCTGACTTTATTTTTGTAAAAAATCATATAAAAATTTGCTTCCGCGACAGAATTTTATGATTTTTTATCATAATTTAGGTTAAAGAAAACATTGCAACAAGAAAATTGCTATTTCAAGTGTGGTAGGTGTTCTAGAATCCAGCTAATGAAGCTTTAAATATACATCGTATTCATCAAAAATAGGTAAAATCTGACTATATTTTTGTAAAGAAATATTTAAATATTTGCTTCCGCGCCCGAATTTTATAATTTTTCATCATATTTTATCCATAGTATAGGTTTAAAAGCATGTTTAAGAATGTTTTAACAAAAATATCCATTTTAAGAATAGGTAAAATCTAACTTTATTTTTGTAAAAAATCATATAAATATTTGCTTCCGCGCCCAAATTTTATGATTTTTCATCATATTTTAGCTAAAAGAAAACATTGCAACAAAAAATTGCTATTTCAAGTGTGGTGGGTATTCTAGAATCCAGCCCATGTAGCTTGCGATATACAATGTATTCATCAAAAATAGGTAAAATCTGACTTTATTTTTGTAAAAAATCATATAAATATTTGCTTCCGCGCCCGAATTTTATAATTTTTCATCATATTTTATCTATAGTATAAATCCAAAAGCGTGTTAATGAATGTTTTAACAAAAATATCCATTTCAAGAATAGGTAAAATCTGACTTTATTTTTGTAAAAAATCATATAAATATTTGCTTCCGCGCCCAAATTTTATGATTTTTCATCATATTTTAGCTAAAAGAAAACATTGCAACAAAAAATTGCTATTTCAAGTGTGGTGGGTATTCTAGAATCCAGCCCATGTAGCTTGCGATATACAACGTATTCATCAAAAATAGGTAAAATCTGACTTTATTTTTGTAAAAAATCATATAAATATTTGCTTCCGCGCCCGAATTTTATAATTTGTCATCATATTTTATCCATAGTATAGATCCAAAAACATGTTTATAATTGTTTTAACAAATATATCCATTTCAAGAATAGGTAAAACCTGACTTTATTATTGTAAAAAATCTTATAAATATTTGCTTCCGCATCCGAATTTTATGATTTTTCATCATAATTTAGGTAAAAGAAAACATTGTAACAAGAAAATTGTTTTTTTATGTTTGGTACGTAGTCTAGAATCCAGCCCATGTAGCTTACAATATACAACGTATTTATCAAAAATAGATCAAATCTGACTTTATTTTTGTAAAAAATCATATAAATATTTTCTTCTGAGCCCGAATTTTATAATTTTTCATCATATTTTATCTATAGTATAAATCCAAAAGCGTGTTTATGAATGTTTTAACAAAAATATCCATTTCAAGAATAGGTAAAATCATACTTTATTTTTGTAAAAAATCATATAAATATTTGCTTCCGCGCCCGAATTTTATGATTTTTCATCATATTTTAGCTAAAAGAAAACATTGCAACAAGAAAATTGCTATTTCAAGTGTGGTAGGTCTTCAAGAATCCAGCCCATGTAGTTTACAATATACAACGTATTCATCAAAAATAGGTAAAATTTGACTTTATTTTTGTAAAAAATCATATAAATATTTGCTTCCTCGACCGAATTTTATAATTTTTCATCATATTTTATCCAAAGTGTAGGTCCAAAAGCATGTTTATGAACGTTTTAACAAAATTATCCATTTCAAGAATAGGTAAAATCTGAATTTATTTTTGTAAAAAATCATATAAATATTTGCTTCCGCAGCCGAATTTTATGATTTTTCATCATAATTTAGGTAAAAGAAAACATTGCAACAAGAAAATTGCTATTTCAAGTGTGGTAGGTATTCTAGAATCCAGCTAATGAAGCTTTAAATATACAACGTACTAATCAAAAATAGGCACAATCTGACTTTATTTCTGTAAAAAAATATTTGCTTCCACGCCCGAATTTTATAATTTTTCATCATATTTTATCCACAGTATAGGTCCAAAAGCATGTTTATGAATGTTTTAACAAAAATATCCATTTCAAGAATAGGTAAAATCTGACTTTATTTTTGTAAAAAATCATATAAAAATTTGCTTCTGCGACCGAATTTTATGATTTTTTATCATAATTTAGGTTAAAGAAAACATTGCAACAAGAAAATTGCTATTTCAAGTGTGGTAGGTGTTCTAGAATCCAGCTAATGAAGCTTTAAATATACATCGTATTCATCAAAAATAGGTATAATCTGACTATATTTTTGTAAAGAAATATTTAAATATTTGCTTCCGCGCCCGAATTTTATAATTTTTCATCATATTTTATCCATAGTATAGGTTTAAAAGCATGTTTAAGAATGTTTTAACAAAAATATCCATTTTAAGAATAGGTAAAATCTGACTTTACTTTTGTAAAAAATCATATAAATATTTGCTTCCGCGCCCGAATTTTATGATTTTTCATCATATTTTAGCTAAAAGAAAACATTGCAACAAAAAATTGCTATTTCAAGTGTGGTGGGTATTCTAGAATCCAGCCCATGTAGCTTGCGATATACAATGTATTCATCAAAAATAGGTAAAATCTGACTTTATTTTTGTAAAAAATCATATAAATATTTGCTTCCGCGCCCGAATTTTATAATTTTTCATCATATTTTATCTATAGTATAAATCCAAAAGCGTGTTAATGAATGTTTTAACAAAAATATCCATTTCAAGAATAGGTAAAATCTGACTTTATTTTTGTAAAAAATCATATAAATATATGCTTCCGCGCCCAAATTTTATGATTTTTCATCATATTTTAGCTAAAAGAAAACATTGCAACAAAAAATTGCTATTTCAAGTGTGGTGGGTATTCTA
This sequence comes from Stenolophus ochropezus, assembly GCA_035578165.1. Lineage (NCBI taxonomy): Eukaryota > Metazoa > Arthropoda > Insecta > Coleoptera > Carabidae > Stenolophus > Stenolophus ochropezus. The sequence continues at coordinate 342,438 of JAQOWZ010000120.1, forward strand.
GAATCCAGCCCATGTAGCTTGCGATATACAACGTATTCATCTAAAATAGGTAAAATCTGACTTTATTTTTGTAAAAAATCATATAAATATTTGCTTCCGCGCCCGAATTTTATAATTTGTCATCATATTTTATCCATAGTATAGATCCAAAAACATGTTTATAATTGTTTTAACAAATATATCCATTTCAAGAATAGGTAAAACCTGACTTTATTATTGTAAAAAATCTTATAAATATTTGCTTCCGCATCCGAATTTTATGATTTTTCATCATAATTTAGGTAAAAGAAAACATTGTAACAAGAAAATTGCTATTTTATGTTTGGTACGTAGTCTACAATCCAGCCCATGTAGCTTACAATATACAACGTATTTATCAAAAATAGATCAAATCTGACTTTATTTTTGTAAAAAATCATATAAATATTTTCTTCTGAGCCCGAATTTTATAATTTTTCATCATATTTTATCTATAGTATAAATCCAAAAGCGTGTTTATGAATGTTTTAACAAAAATATCCATTTCAAGAATAGGTAAAATCATACTTTATTTTTGTAAAAAATCATATAAATATTTGCTTCCGCGCCCGAATTTAGTGATTTTTCATCATATTTTAGCTAAAAGAAAACATTGCAACAAGAAAATTGCTATTTCAAGTGTGGTAGGTATTCAAGAATCCAGGCCATGTAGTTTACAATATACAACGTATTCATCAAAAATAGGTAAAATTTGACTTTATTTTTGTAAAAAATCATATAAATATTTGCTTCCTCGACCGAATTTTATAATTTTTCATCATATTTTATCCAAAGTTTAGGTCCAAAAGCATGTTTATGAACGTTTTAACAAAATTATCCATTTCAAGAATAGGTAAAATCTGAATTTATTTTTGTAAAAAATCATATAAATATTTGCTTCCGCAGCCGAATTTTATGATTTTTCATCATAATTTAGGTAAAAGAAAACATTGCAACAAGAAAATTGCTATTTCAAGTGTGGTAGGTATTCTAGAATCCAGCTAATGAAGCTTTAAATATACAACGTACTAATCAAAAATAGGTACAATCTGACTTTATTTCTGTAAAAAAATATTTGCTTCCGCGCCCGAATTTTATAATTTTTCATCATATTTTATCCACAGTATAGGTCCAAAAGCATGTTTATGAATGTTTTAACAAAAATATCCATTTCAAGAATAGGTAAAATCTGACTTTATTTTTGTAAAAAATCATATAAAAATTTGCTTCCGCGACCGAATTTTATGATTTTTTATCATAATTTAGGTTAAAGAAAACATTGCAACAAGAAAATTGCTATTTCAAGTGTGGTAGGTGTTCTAGAATCCAGATAATGAAGCTTTAAATATACATCGTATTCATCAAAAATAGGTAAAATCTGACTATATTTTTGTAAAGAAATATTTAAATATTTGCTTCCGCGCCCGAATTTTATAATTTTTCATCATATTTTATCCATAGTATAGGTTTAAAAGCATGTTTAAGAATGTTTTAACAAAAATATCCATTTTAAGAATAGGTAAAATCTGACTTTATTTTTGTAAAAAATCATATAAATATTTGCTTCCGCGCCCGAATTTTATGATTTTTCATCATATTTTAGCTAAAAGAAAACATTGCAACAAAAAATTGCTATTTCAAGTGTGGTGGGTATTCTAGAATCCAGCCCATGTAGCTTGCGATATACAATGTATTCATCAAAAATAGGTAAAATCTGACTTTCTTTTTGTAAAAAATCATATAAATATTTGCTTCCGCGCCCGAATTTTATAATTTTTCATCATATTTTATCTATAGTATAAATCCAAAAGCGTGTTAATGAATGTTTTAACAAAAATATCCATTTCAAGAATAAGTAAAATCTGACTTTATTTTTGTAAAAAATCATATAAATATTTGCTTCCGCGCCCAAATTTTATGATTTTTCATCATATTTTAGCTAAAAGAAAATATTGCAACAAGAAAATTGCTATTTCAAGTGTGGTGGGTATTCTAGAATCCAGCCCATGTAGTTTGCGATATACAACGTATTCATCAAAAATAGGTAAAAACTGACTTTATTTTTGTAAAAAATCATATAAATATTTGCTTTCGCGACCGAATTTTATAATTTTTCATCATATTTTATCCAAAGTATAGGTCCAAAAGCATATTTATGAATGATTTAACAAAAATATCCATTTCAAGAATAGGTAAAATCTGACTTTATTTTTGTAAAAAAATCATATAAATATTTGCTTCCGCATCCGAATTTAATGATTTTTCATCATAATTTAGGTAAAAGAAAACATTGCAACAAGAAAATTGCTATTTCAAGTGTGGTAGGTATTCTAGAATCCAGCCCATGTAGCTTGCGATATACAACGTATTCATCAAAAATAGGTAAAATCTGACTTTATTTTTGTATAAAATCATATAAATATTTGCTTCCGCGCCCGAATTTTATAATTTTTCATCATATTTTATCCATAGTATAGGTCCAAAAGCATGTTTATGAATGTTTTAACAAAAATATCCTTTTCAAAAATAGGTAAAATCTGATTTTATTTAAGTTCTGTTTTACATATTCTAATAACATTATTGTTATAATCTTAGATGTACCTTGAGTTTTGTCGGCCGAAGATTTATGAAATTGAATCTAAGAAGGTCCCGTTCATGTTAAAAAGTCCTATCTTGTATATTCCAGTGTTTTTCTGTCCTATGTCGGTGGGTCCTGAAGCCTTCCACCATGGAGTAATTTTGTTAAAAAAAATTTGTTGAAGATCCTAATTTAAATTGTTTTAAGGTTTGAGAATAAAATGGCGATCTGGATCATTAACTTGAGAGTCATGTATTTATTAAACGTTTCGGCCATCGGCGATAGTGGCCATCATCAGTACAACTACAATTGTTTATAAAATATTTAGTTACGACATAAGACAAAAAAATTTTTGTAGTACAATACCTTAGTTATAGTAATTGGCATTTAGATTGTTACATTTGATTATTATATTGAAGAGATACATTTCTGTAATTAGAAGAACATTAGTTTCAAAAAATTTTATGTAAGAAATTTAAAAATACCTCGTAATGTTCTTGTAGATATATTTAAAAAAGTTGAAACATTTGAATTGAAAACTTTTATTGACAAAATAAAACACTACATAATGAAGCTGTTACTTCCACGGTGGAAGGTTGCAGAATAAATCTACGTCTTAAAAATATTGTTAAACAAGTGACAACGGGCGGTTGTACCAACATAATAACTCTGAAAAATTGAAGAAGTTTTGTTTGAAACAAAGAATTATATTGTGAACTGCTTAATAATGGGAGCCGCGTAATTTAAAATATTGTCAAAATTAGTATGGTTGTTCATACATATGTTTTTGTGTAAATTAATGTGTAATGTTTCATAAGTTAAGCGTTTATATTTATTTTCTTCTGTTTATAAAATTCTAACACTATCAAAATTTATTTTATGTCCTGTTTCTTGGTGATGTTTAGTAAGGCCATTATGATTCGGATTTAATAAGTTACAATGGTAATTATGTTGGTACATACGCTTTTTTAAGGGTTGAGAAGTTTCACCTATGTAAATCTTATTGCATACATTACATTCGATTTGGTAAATGACATTATTTTTTTCCAAAATTGGGACAGGTTCTTTAATTTTTGTGAATAGTTGTTGTGTACTGGAAATAGAAGAATTGGCAAGTTTAATGTTACTGTTATTTAATATTTTATTAAGACCGTTATTAATTTTGTGATGGAAAGGAACTTTTGAATATATAATATTGTTGTTATCATTGTTATTGTTGTCTCTATATATATTGGTTGATAAAGTATGTGTACGTTTAATAATTGTATTTGTAATTAAATTGGAAGGGTAACTATTATGTTCTAAAGTATTTTTTATGAATTGTAAATTTTCTTTGTGAAATTTAGGGTGTGAGAGAAGAATGGCACGGTCTACTAAGGCAGTAATGACATTTTGTTTGTATTGTTTATTTGTGTATGAATAATAATTTAAGTATCTGCCAGAGTATGTGTTTTTCCTGTACCAATCAGTAATGCATTTATTATTATCATTTATTATAGTGACATCCAGAAAACTTATTAGTTTATTAATTTCCATTTCTATAGTGAAATTTAGTCTGGGGTGGTAATTATTGAATGCTTCCAAGATATTTGTGACCTCATTTTTATGTACAATAACAAAACAATCATCAACGTATCGTTTGAAATATAAAATTTTGAAAGTAGGGTTATTTATTATGTTGTTTTCTAATTTTTGTAAAACTAAATCTGCTATAACATTACTTAAACTGGAACCTATAGGTGTACCATCTATTTGTTGATATACTGTATGTTAAAAAGTAAAAATGGAAGCTTGAAAACAAAGTTCTATTCCTTCTTTAAATTGTTCAAAAGTTAAGTCGGTATGTGGTTCTATCAGGTGCCAAACATCTTGGATACATTCAATAACTAAATTCTGTGGAATACTAGGGAAAAGAGAACAAACGTCTAACGAAAACATTACATATTCAGAAGGTATGTTTTTATCTTTAATGTCATTTACAAAATCGAATGAGTTCTTTAAAAAGTTTGGGAATTGATAGTTACTTTTTTCAAAATATTAGAAAGAAATTTTGCTAAATTGTACGCAGGAGTATCCATTGTGGAGGTAATAGGTCTGAGTGGGGTATTTGGTTTGTGAATTTTCGGAAGCATGTACATTTTGCCAACGGAAGGATGTTTAACGATGAGTTCTGGATAATCAATTTTCTGTAGGTAATTTTTACATTGGTTTTGATGTTCGTGAGAGGACATTTCTTTAATTTTTTATAGGTAGTTTGGTCATTTAAAATATCTAATGCTTTATTATCATAATCTAATTTATTTAGCAATACTGTTTTTGAACCTTTATATGCTTTGGTGACTATTATTTGAGGATTGCTTTTTAAAAAAGTTTTTGTTATATTTATCCATTTTATAAATTCTGTTTCATTGAATGATGGTTTTGCTTTTTTAGAAATTCTGACTTGTGAATTCAAAAATTTCGAAATTGTATTAAATAGTTGAGATTTGTTAGGAATATTGCTATTTTTTATTGTATTGTTTAAGTTACTGAAAGTTTCAAGAATTAATTTTTGGTTTGTCCTTTTGTTGAATTTATTATAGGCAAATTTAGGGCCCAAAGACAGTATTGTTAAAATCTTTTCATCTATGTGTAAACTAGTTAAGTTTGAGATCCAGTGTTTATGATTTTGAAGTAAAATGTTACAAATGCTGTTTTTTGAAGTGTCATTAAATAATTTAGTTAATTTTCTATCAATTATGATTTTATGTTTGTGAGTGGTTTTAATATATAATTTATTTGCATGATAAATAATATAGAAATAAATTTCCGTTGGCAAAATATCCATGAAATCAACTATTAAATTTAATTTAAATTGTTTCAATTTTCTAAGGAGCGTATGAGCTTCATTTAATTCAATATCAATTAATTTATGGTAGAATAAATTTTTGCTGTTGTTAAATTTGTTGTAAATTCTTTTAGAAATATAATCTTTTTTGAAACTAATGCTGTTCTTTACAAAATTTGGAATGTAACTATTGTTTTTACATTCATTTAAAAAATATATTCTAAGTTCTGTTTTACATATTCTAATAATATTATTGTTATAATCTTGGATGTACCTTGAGGTTTGTCGGCCGAAGATTTGTGAAATTGAATCTAAGAAGATCCGGTTCATGTTGAAAAGCCCTATCTTGTATGTGCGGGTAAATTCCAGTGTTTTTCTGTCCTATGTCGGTGGGTCCTGAAGCCTTCCACCATGGAGTAATTTTTTTAAAAAAATTTTGTTGAAGATCCTAATTTAAATTGTTTTCTCAAACCTTAAAAATTTACAATTCATAAAAAATACTTCAGAACATTATGGTTACCCTTCCAATTTAATTACAAATACAATTAATAAACGTACACATACTTTATCAACCAATATATATATATATATATATATATATATATATATATATATATATATATATATATATATATATATATATATATAGAGACAACAATAACAATGATAACACCAATATTATATATTCAAAAGTTCCTTTCCATCACAAAATTAATAACGGTCTTAATAAAATATTAAATAACAGTAACATTAAACTTGCCAATTCTTCTATTTCCAGTACACAACAACTATTCACAAAAATTAAAGATCCTGTCCCAATTTTGGAAAAAAATAATGTCATTTGCAAATCGAATGTAATGTATGCAATAATATTTACATAGGTGAAACTTCTCAACCCTTAAAAAAGCGTATGTACCAACATAATTACCATTGTAACTTATTAAATCCGAATCATAGTGGTCTTACTAAACATCACCAAGAAACAGGACATAAAATAAATTATGATAGTGTTAGAATTTTATAAACAGAACAAAATAAATATAAACGCTTAACTTATGAAACATTACACATTAATTTACACAAAAACATATGTATGAACAACCATACTAATTTTGACAATATTTTAAATTACGCGGCTCCCATTATTAAGCAGTTCACAATATAATTCTTTGTTTCAAACAAAACTTCTTCAATTTTTCAGAGTTATTATGTTGGTACAATCGCCCGTTGTCACTTGTTTAACAAAAATTTTTAAGACGTAGATTTATTCTGCAACCTTCCACCGTGGAAGTAACAGCTTCATTATGTAGTGTTTTATTTTGTCAATAAAAGTTTTCAATTCAAATGTTTCAACTTTTTTAAATATATCTACAAGAACATTACGAGGTATTTTTAAATTTCTTACATAAAATTTTTTGAAACTAATGTTCTTCTAATTACAGAAATGTATCTCTTCAATATAATAATCAAATGTAACAATTTAAATGCCAATTACTATAACTAAGGTATTGTACTACAAACATTTTTTTGTCTTATGTCGTAAATAAATATTTTATAAACAATTGTAGTTGTACTGATGATGGCCACTATCGCCGATGGCCGAAACGTTTAATAAATACATGACTCTCAAGTTAATGATCCAGATCGCCATTTTATTCTCAAACCTTAAAACAATTTAAACTAGGATTTTCAACAAAATTTTTTTAAAAAAATTACTCCATGGTGGAAGGCTTCAGGACCCACCGACATAGGACAGAAAAACACTGGAATTTACCCGCACATACAAGATAGGACTTTTCAACATGAACCGGACCTTCTTAGATTCAATTTCACAAATCTTCGGCCGACAAACCTCAAGGTACATCCAAGATTATAACAATAATATTATTAGAATATGTAAAACAGAACTTAAAATATTTTTTAAATTAATGTAAAAACAATAGTTTAATTCCAAATTATGTAAAGAACAGCATTAGTTTCAAAAAAGATTATATTTCTAAAAGAATTTACAACAAATTTAACAACAGCAAAAATTTATTCTACCATAAATTAATTGATATTGAATTAAATGAAGCTCATACGCTCCTTAGAAAATTGAAACAATTTAAATTAAATTTAATAGTTGATTTCATGGATATTTTGCCAACGGAAATTTATTTCTATATTATTTATCATGCAAATAAATTATATATTAAAACCACTCACAAACATAAAATCATAATTGATAGAAAATTAACTAAATTATTTAATGACACTTCAAAAAACAGCATTTGTAACATTTTACTTCAAAATCATAAACACTAGATCTCAAACTTAACTGGTTTACACATAGATGAAAAGATTTTAACAATACTGTCTTTGGGCCCTAAATTTGCCTATAACAATTTCAACAAAAGAACAAACCAAAAATTAATTCTTGAAACTTTCACTAACTTAAACAATACAATAAAAAATAGCAATATTCCTAACAAATCTCAACTAATCAATACAATTTCGAAATTTTTGAATTCACAAGTCAGAATTTTAAAAAAAGCAAAACCATCATTCAATGAAACAGAATTTATAAAATGGATAAATATAACAAAAACTTTTTTAAAAAACAATCCTCAAATAATAGTCACCAAAGCAGATAAAGGTTTAAAAACAGTATTGCTAAATAAATTAGATTATGATAATAAAGCATTAGATATTTTAAATGACCAAACTACCTATAAAAAATTAAAGAAATGTCCTCTCACGAACATCCAAAACAAATGTAAAAATTACCTACAGAAAATTGATCATGCAGAACTCATCGTTAAACATCCTTCCATTGGCAAAATGTACATGCTTCCGAAAATTCACAAACCAAATACCCCACTCAGACCTATTACCTCCACAATGGATACTCCTGCGTACAATTTAGCAAAATTTCTTTCTAATATTTTGAAAAAAGTAACTTTCAATTCCCAAACTTTTTTAAAGAACTCATTCGATTTTGTAAATGACATTAAAGATAAAAACATACCTTCCGAATATGTAATGTTTTCGTTAGACGTTTGTTCTCTTTTCCCTAGTATTCCACAGAATTTAGTTATTGAATGTATCCAAGATGTTTGGAACCTGATAGAACCACATACCGACTTAACTTTTGAACAATTTAAAGAAGTAATAGAACTCTGTTTTCAAGCTTCCATTTTTACTTTTCAAAATACAGCATATCAACAAATAGATGGTACACCTATGGGTTCCAGTTTAAGTAATGTTATAGCAGATTTAGTTTTACAAAAATTAGAAAACAACATAATAAATAACCCTACTTTCAAAATTTTATATTTCAAACGATACGTTGATGATTGTTTTGTTATTGCACATAAAAATGAGGTCACAAATATCTTGGAAGCATTCAATAATTACCACCCCAGACTAAATTTCACTATAGAAATGGAAATTAATAAACAAATAAGTTTTCTGGATGTCACTATAATAAATGATAATAATAAATGCATTACTAATTGGTACAGGAAAAACACATACTCTGGCAGATACTTAGATTATTATTCATACACAAATAAACAATACAAACAAAATGTCATTACTGCCTTAGTAGACCGTGCCATTCTTCTCTCACACCCTAAATTTCACAAAGAAAATTAACAATTCATAAAAAATACTTTAGAACATAATGGTTACCCTTCCAATTTAATTACAAATACAATTAATAAACGTACACATACTTTATCAACCAATAAATTATATAGAGACACCACCCTTATTTGCGTAATGCAACTATAAATTGTATCATTCTCTTTCTCATAAATTCAGCACTTTTAACTTGAGATCTCTTAAAAGAAGACGATCCTTGTATATATAAAATGTACTTAGTAAGATAAGACATTCCTTGTTTAGCTACTGTTAATGTAAGACTTCATCGTGTTTTAAAATACATTTTTTAAAAACTTAAATTTGAGTTCCAAATTTATTACTGGCGCAGTCGGTAGGATTGGCAAACAAGTATTTGTGAATCGAAAACCAAGTGTTCAATTCGTTCAAATTCACAAATTCGTCGATTTTTATCGTTAAATTCTGCCAATCACGAATCAACGAGTCATTACTGCAATCATCAGCGATACTCAAGTGAAAAAAATACGAAACTCATCCCATCTTACGTGACGAGGAATCCTTCTACGGCAGTTCCTGATCCAAAGGACCCGAGAAGTAAACCACACGGACTCGGACTCTACGCATCGAACGGACATCGATCGAGAGCCAACCAGCCGCCACCCATTCCCATTCCACATCGAGCGGACATCGATCGACAGCTGACCGTGCCATCATTCACCGTCACCCTCCATCGAGCCGACATCGACCCCCAACCCCCATGTTTAAACAAATTATAATTTTACTGTAAGTACACTTTATATTCTCATACAAACTGGACGAACTACTAAACACACTTAATAACCTAAGTATCAATATGACTCCGCCTGTTGCAACCAATGTACTCGATAACTTAAACAATGAAATTATAAAATTATTAGACCTAATACCATGCTTTGATGGAGACGTAAAAACTCTACCAAATTTCATAAACACCGTAGACGACATAATAAGTTTAGTCAATCAATAAAACCCATCAGAGATTACAAAAAAAATTGTTATCCTCACTTTAAAAAACAAAATTAAAGGAAGTGCTGCGCAATGTCTCAGCATCACAACCTTAAACTCCTGGAAAGATTTAAAAGAGCATTTATTACAAAATTATTCCGATACTAGATCAGAGCACACTTTAATGTACGAAATTACCACTTACAAGCAAACAAAGGATAATATAATTGAATTCTTCAATAAATTTAATGACATTTATCTAATATATAAGAGTAAAGTAGAATGCAAATACAATAGTGCAATCAGCAAAATAATATTAAAATACTCCATAAAATACTTTAGACAATGCTTTATAAACAATTTCAGAGATCCATTTAGATCCTAACTCTCTGCCAGAAACCCGCAAAATTTAAGCGAAATATTAAATCTTATCACTAACGACCTCCAATACATACACAACCAACACACACAAACACAAAAAGCACCTCCACCAAAGAATCAACTGCAATTCAACCCACCAAAATACCAATCTCCAATGCATAAATATCCTCAACAACCACAACAACAACCATCTAAATCCTTTGCCCCTAGTGCAAGTAATCGTAATGCACAACAAAGAGTTACCACACCCATGAGCATCCAAACCTCTCAATTCTCCAGACGCCCTGTCCAACCACGATTAGAACAATTATTTACTGAAGATATCGAAAGTGCAGACAATACACCAGTAGAATACCCAGAATCTTTGGAAACTGAGCAAGAAAATGAAATTAACGAGGAAAATAATTTTTTAGACATAGACCAATACCAACAAGAATCGAATCCTTAACTAACAATTTCAGTAAACTACCATTCATCAAAGTGTCAAATTTAAAAATTTTATTAGATGGCTCCACCCAAAATTATATCAATCCAAATTTAATTAAACCAAATTTCACTAAATTTCCCGAATTATTCACAGTACATACTTGCAACGGCAAATCTTCAGGGAAAGAATTCACATTTTTCAAATTTAAAAATAATAATATAAAAAGTTATATATTTAATTTTCATAAAGATTTTGACATTTTATTAGGCCTACCAGGAATAAAATTACTTAAAACAAAATTTGATTTTATAAAAGAAGAAATAACATTTTTAAATAAATTTAAATATAAATTACAATATTTTAACTCAAATAAAAACGAAAATTTCAACATAGAATTAAAAAATCAAACTATTCGAGACGAACACTTAAACCCCGAAGAAAAAAAAGGCTTAAACAAAGTAATAAACAAATACAAATCTTTAATATTACAAGAAAATGAAAAACTCACTTTCACTAACAAAATCAAACATCAAATTAAAACTACTGACAGTGTTCCTATCCACACCAAACAATACAAATATCCAGAGACGTACAAACAAGAAGTACAAACACAGATTGACAAAATGTTACACGACGACATTATACAACACTGTTACTCTCCTTGGTCCACCCCTATTTGGGTCGTCCCAAAGAAAATGGACGCTTCAGGTAAACAAAAATTTCGCGTCGTAATTGACCACAGAAAATTAAACGACAAGACAATCACTGACAAATTCCCTATACCAGACATTACTGACATCTTAGACAAGTTAGGCAAGTCAAACTATTTCACAACCATCGACTTGACATCGGGCTTTCACCAAATAGAAGTTGACCCAGACGACATCCCAAAAACTGCATTTTCAACAAATTTCGGACATTACGAGTTTAAAAGAATGCCTTTCGGCTTAAAAAATGCACCGTCGACATTTCAAAGACTTATGAACTTCGTTCTCAAAGATCTGATTAATAAAACATGCTTTGTCTATCTCGACGACATAATTATACTAGGCACATCCCTCGAAGATCATTTAAACAATATCGAAAAACTATTCCAAAAATTAGAGGAAGCCAACTTAAAAATCCAGCTAGATAAATGCGAATTTCTCCGCAAAGAAGTCGCTTATCTCGGGCACGATATTACTACGAAAGGAATCAAACCCAACCCGGACAAAATTCTCGCAATAAAAAATTTCCCTATTCCTAAAACAAGTAAAGAAATAAAATCATTTCTCGGACTCCTGGGCTATTATAGAAGATTTATCGACAGCTTTTCAAAAATCACTAAACCCTTAACCAACTGTCTAAAAAAGGGTCAAAAAATTGACATAAAAGATCCGGAATACATCAAATGTTTCGAAAAATGCAAAACACTTCTCTCTAACAGCCCCATTTTACAATATCCAAATTTCTCAAAAACATTTATCCTAACAACCGACGCGAGCAATTACGCGATCGGAGCAGTTTTTTCGCAAAAGAACGAAAATAATAAAGATCTCCCCATAGCCTACATTTCACGAACCCTCAATAATCACGAAATAAATTATTCAGTTGTCGAAAAAGAACTCATGTCTATCATATGGGCAACAAAACAATTTCGGCCATATTTATTAGGACACCAATTCAAAATTGTTACAGATCATAGACCTTTAGTTTGGCTTAATTCACTTAAAGAACCAAATTCAAAATTAATAAGATGGCGCCTCAAATTAGAAGAATTTGACTATAGAGTTGAATACAAGAAAGAATGCCAAAATGTCGTAGCCGATGCCCTGTCCCGAATCAGACCAGACTTTAAAATAGAATACAAAAAATCAAATATTTTCGAATCTGACAAACCACTCGTCCATTGTATTTCTAGCGACACAAAAATGAGTAAAGGTTTTGCATATCAAGTAAAACAAAATTACCCTAGCGAAACTTATTATAACATTGACAACAAAATTCTTATACAAAACGACCCACGATTAATTTGTCATTTAATTACAAAAGATAAATACCACAATAAGCCTTCAATTGGAAATATAAAAATATGCCTAGAAAAATTATTAGATTACTGCATACAGAACGAAATAAACAAAATTGACATGCCAAAAATTTGTTCCGGCCTTGATGGAAAAAATTGGAACGAAATAGGAGACATAATAAAAGTAATATTTCTAAATTCTAATATCAAAATTAATATTTATGAACAACCTAATGACGTAAAATTAAACTTAAATTCGGACACAGATTTTGTAATCATAGAAACAGGTAGCGAAAAAGATTCAACTGATACAGCTCACTCTGATAACGAGCACCCAGTAAATGGCTTAACATATTTAGAAACACCTATAAATACATGCAAAAACCAGATAGTTGTAAAAGAAACTTATGGTAAAAACGATATAAAAATAAGCAAGCTTTTTAATAATAATATTCTACGCATTTACCTTTATTTAAACAAAATTGACAGTAATAAAACAAAACAAATTCAAAACTAACTTCAACGCCGTACTGCAAACCTACTTCGACGCGAATAGCTATAAATTAGTAGCATGCAGCTCGATAAGTAATGATATTGAAAATAAAGAAGACCAGCAACTCACAATAAAAACTATCACGAGGGAAAGACTAACCACAGAGGTATAACGGAAACTTACAACAAGCTAAAACAATCATATTACTGGCCTAATATGCTGAAAGATATTCAAAATTACATTAATAAATGCAATGTTTGCTTAACCACAAAATATGAAAGAAACCCTATTCAAATACCTAACATCAAAACACCCACAGCAGAGAAATCTTTCGAAAAAATCCATATTGATCTCTTATCGTTAGAACAAATTAAAATATTAACCATAGTAGACTCTTTTTCAAAATTTGCTGCAGCATATGTAATTAAAGATAAAAATGCCATAACAATTTTAAATAAATTAATTAAATATTTTACACATTTCCCAATACCAAAAGAAATAGTATCTGATAACGGCCTAGAATTTAATAACAAAACATATCAAAATTATCTGGCTCTCAGACAAATAAATATTCATTATATTTCTATTGATAATCCCAAGAGTAATGGCATAGTAGAAAGATTCCACACTTCCCTCATAGAACATATGAGAATTATTAACCAAAATCCGATAATAAAAACTTGACAACTCAAAGAAAGATTGAACTATGCACTAATAGCTTACAACAATAGCATTCACTCAATTACAAAAAGAACTCCCTTAGAAATTATTTTCGGACGCATCTCTGAGCCAAATTTGAAACCAGAAGAAGTACAAGTCGACGAATATTTACAAAAAAACTCCGTAATTCTCAAACAAATAAACGAACATGTAAAATCTAACATAGAAAAATTTAAAGTAAAATATTCAGGAAAACCCGAAAAACAATACGAAATACCAAACCAAGCTTATGTAAAAATAAATAAGAGAAATTCCGGCAAAATAGAAAAACCAAAATTTAAAATTATAGGTGTAAAGACAATACGTCCGGCAAGAGGACAAATTGTAGACGAAAACGATAAAAAACATAAAATATCAAATCTTAAAACTCCTCGACTTGTTACAGACTAATTCCTTTCGGAATATCTCAAATCATACAAGATGACACTAATACTGGACTTAACATACTTGACTTAGGGACAGCCTACATACAGGTAAACACCCAAATAATATCATTCCAAGTTCCCGTATCTAATATCCTCCAACAATACCATATCTTAGAATCCAACACTAACACCCTATATCAAAAACTACAAAAATATAAATTTCAAGATAATATCACAAACAACAAAAATATATTAAATAATATCATATTACATTTAAGAGATAAAGTACAACTCTTAAATACTAAAAGAAATAAACGCGGTTTAATTAACGGGCTAGGCTCAATAATCAAAAGTATAACAGGTAACCTGGATGATACAGATAAAGAACGATACGATCAAATAATAGAAAATATAAAATTCAATGAAAATAAATTAACCGATAAAATCAATACAATGGTAAAAATCAACAACAATATCACCGCCCAATTTAACGATAAAATTGAAATAATTAATGAAAATAACAACATTTTTAATAAAAAACTAGACACTTTAGAAAAAGTATTAGGAAAAATTATCGACGAAATAGGCATTGTAAGGACTCAAAACATTTTAAACGAATTAATACAAATAGGACAAGAACTTTATTTCTCTCTAATATTGTTAGAAGAAACTATAACTTTCTGCCAATTAAATACTTTATATTTCGGAATAATAAATTACAACGAACTAATCAAAGAAATTAATAAGATTGAAAACAATTTTATAAAAACAATTTTAATTAACAATATTCATAATAACAATCTTTTGAAAACGTATTGTTCTATAAAAAACGAGAACCTTATAATCCTGATAGAAATCCCATCAAATATCCTTAAAGAAGAACTCTTACAAGTCACCTCAATTCCAACATACCAACACGAAACATACAAAACTGTAAAGGTACTAAATGGCCTATACACGAAAAATAATTGTAAAATAAAACCCGTAAATAAATGTATTAGAATAAGTAACAAAGAATACTACTGTCTATCTCAACACAACGAATATGAAAAATGTTTAGAAAACGTAATATGCTATAAAGATTTCCAATATTGTACTTATCATAAAATATCATTAATCAACTAAATCATTGAAATAAAAAATTCTAATTTAAAATATCTATATTTTCCGTATAAAAAACAAGTAAAATTTTATTGTAACAACACGTTGCATATTAAAGATTTAAAAGGCATGTATTATACAAATAACTGCAAATTTAACGATCAAATTAAGATAAAAGATAACTTCGGAGAATTAGTAGATATCCAAATAAATTCTACTAATACCTATATCAAAAAATTAAAAGACGAAATAAAAAATATATCACTAATTATACACGATATAGAAAGTAGTATTCGGCTAGATTATCCATATGATGTAAGCATTAATAATTATCATTATATTTTGATTTATACTTTAATTACGATAATTATTATTATAATATTAATTTGTAAGTACAAAGATTGTCTTCGAAATAAATTTAAAAATTCAAACCAATTAGAATTAAAAGAAACTAGTAAAAGTTCCAAAATTGTAACTTCCACTCTTGAGGAGGGAGGAATTAAATAGAGACACCACCCTTATTTGCGTAATGCAACTATAAATTGCATCATTAAAAGAAGACGATCCTTGTATATATAAGAAATACTTAGTAAGATAAGACATTCCTTGTTTAGCTACTGTTAATGTAAGATTTCATCGTGTTTTAAAATAAATTTTTTAAAAACTTAAATTTGAGTTCCAAATTTATTATTAATATATATAGAGACAACGAGAACAATGATAACAACAATACGGTCTTAATAAAATATTAAATAACAGTAACATTAAACTTGCCAATTCTTCTATTTCCAGTACACAACAACTATTCACAAAAATTAAAGATCCTGTCCCAATTGTGGAAAAAAATAATGTCATTTACCAAATCGATTGTAATGTATGCAATAAGATTTACATAGGTGACACTTCTCAACCCTTAAAAAAGCGTATGTACCAACATAATTACCATTGTAACTTATTAAATCCGAATCATAGTGGTCTTACTAAACATCACCAAGAAACAGGACATAAAATCAATTTTGATAGTGTTAGAATTTTACAAACAGAACAAAATAAATATAAACGCTTAACTTATGAAATATTACACGTTAATTTACACAAAAACATATGTATGAACAACCATACTAATTTTGACAATATTTTAAATAACGCGGCTCCCGTTTTTAAGCAGTTCACAATATAATTCTTTGTTTCAAACAAAATTTCTTCAATTTTTCAGAGTTATTATGTTGGTACAACCGCCCGTTGTCACTTGTTTAACAAAATTTTTAAGACGTAGATTTATTCTGCAACCTTCCACCGTGGAAGTAACAGCTTCATTATGTAGTGTTTTATTTTGTCAATAAAAGTTTTCAATTCAAATGTTTCAACTTTTTTAAATATATCTACAAGAACATTACGAGGTATTTTAATATTTCTTATGTAAAATTTTTTGAAACTAATGTTCTTCTAATTACAGAAATGTATCTCTTCAATATAATAATCAAATGTAACAATCTAAATGACAATTACTATAACTTAAGGTATTGTACTACAAAAGTTTTTTTGTCTTATGTCGTAATTAAATATTTTATAAACAATTGTAGTTGTACTGATGATGGCCACTATCGCCGATGGCCGAAACGTTTAATAAATACATGACTCTCAAGTTAATGATCCAGATCGCCATTTTATTCTCAAACCTTAAAACAATTTAAATTAGGATCTTCAACAATTTTTTTTTAAAAAAACATTTTAAGAATAGGTAAAATCTGACTTTATTTTTGTAAATAATCATATAAATATTTGCTTCCGCATCCGAATTTTATGATTTTTCATCATAATTTAGGTAAAAGAAAACATTGCAACAAGGAAATTGCTATTTCAAGTGTGGTAGGTAATCCAGAATCCAGCCCATGTAGCTTGGATATACAACGTATTCATCAAAAATAGGTCAAATCTGACTTCATTTTTGTAAAAAATCATATAAATATTTGCTTCCGCGACCAAATTTTATAATTTTTTATCATATTTTATCCAAAGTATACGTCCAAAAGCATGTTTATGAATGTTTTAACAAAAATATCGAATTCAAGAATAGGTAAAATATGACATTATTTCTGTAAAAAATCATATAAATATTTGCTTCCGCGCCCGAATTTTATAATTTTTCATCATATTTTATCCAAAGTATACGTCCAAAAGCATATTTATGAATGTTTTAACAAAAATATCCATTTCAAGAATAGGTAAAATCTGACTTTATTTCTGTAAATAATCATATAAATATTTGCTTCCGCGCCCGAATTTTATGATTTTTCATCATATTTTAGCTAAAAGAAAACATTGCAACAAGAAAATTGCTATTTCAAGTGGGGTGGGTATTCTGGAATCCAGCCCATGTATATTATTTTTGTATAAAATCATATAAATGTTTGCTTCCGCGCCCAAATTTTATAATTTTTCATCATATTTTGTCCATAGTATAGGTTCAAAAGCAAGTATATGAATGTTTTAACAAAAATATCCATTTCAAGAATAGGTAAAATCTGACTTTATTTTTGTAAATAATCATATAAATATTTTCTTCCGCGCCCGAATTTTATAATTTTTTATCATATTTAGCTAAAAGAAAACATTGCAACAAGAAAATTGCTATTTTAAGTGTGGTAGGTAGTCCAGAATCCAGCCCATGTAGCTTACAATATACAATGTATTCATCGAAAATGGGTCAAATATGACTTTATTTTTGTAAAAAATTATATAAATATTTGCTTCCGCGCCCGAATTTTATAATTTTTATCATATTTTATCCATAGTATAGGTCCAAAAGCATGTTTAAGAATGTTTTAACAAAAATATCCTTTTTAAGAATAGGTAAAATCTGACTTAATTTTTGTAAAAAATCATATAAATATTTGCTTCCGCGCCCAAATTTTATGATTTTTCATCATATTTTAGTTAAAAAAAAACATTGCAACAAGAAAAGTGCTATTTCAAGTGTGGTAGGTATTCTAGAATCCAGCCCATGTAGCTTACAATATACAACGTATTTATCAAAAATAGGTAAAATCTGACTATATTTTTGTAAAAAATCATATAAATATTTGCTTTCGCGACCGAATTTTATAATTTTTCATCATATTTTATCCAAAGTATAGGTCCAAAAGCATGTTTATGAATGTTTTAACAAAAATATCCATTTCAAAAATAGGTAAAATCTGACTTTATTTTGTGTAAAAAATCATATAAATATTTGCTTCCGCGCCCGAATTTTATGATTTTTTATCATATTTTAGCTAAAAGAAAACATTGCAACAAGAAAATTGCTATTTCAAGTGTTGTAGGTATTCTAGAATCCAGCCCATGTAGATTACAATACACAACGTATTCATCAAAAATAGGTAAAACCTTACTTTATTTTTGTAAAAAATCATATAAATATTTGCTTTCGCGACCGAATTTTATAATTTTTTATCATATTTTATCCAAAGTATAAATCCAAAAGCATGTTTATGAATGTTTTAACAAAAATATCCATTTCAAGTATAGGTAAAATCTGAATTTATTTTTGTAAAAAATCATATAAATATTTGCTTCCGCATCCGAATTTTATGATTTTTCATCATAATTTAGGTAAAAGAAAACATTGCAACAAGAAAATTGCTACTTCAAGTGTGGTAGGTATTCTAGAATCCAGCCCATGTACCGAATTTTATAATTTTTTATCATATTTTATCCAAAGTATAGGTCCAAAAGCATGTTTACGAATGTTTTAACAAAAATATCCATTTCAAGAATAGGTAAAATATAAATTTATTTTTGTAAAAAATCGTATAAATATTTGCTTCCGCATCCGAATTTTATGATTTTTCATCATAATTTAGGTAAAAGGAAACATTGCAACAAGAAAATTGCTATTTCAAGTGTGGTAGGTATTCTAGAATCCAGCTAATGAAGCTTTAAATTTACAACGTATAAAGGTAAAATCTGACTTTATTTTTGTAAAAAAATATTTAAATATTTGCTTCCGCGTCCGAATTTTATAATTTTTCATCATATTTTATCCATAGTATAGGTTTAAAAGCATGTTTATTAATGTTTTAACAAAAATATCCATTTCAAGAATAGGTAAAATCTGACTTTATTTTTGTAAAAAATCACATAAATATTTGCTTCCGCATCCGAATTTTATGATTTTTCATGATAATTTAGGTAAAAGAAAACATTGCAACAAGAAAATTGCTATTTTAAGTGTGGTAGGTAGTCTAGAATCCAGAACTTGTAGCTTACAATTATACAACGTATTCATCAAAAATAGGTCAAATCTGACTTTATTTTTGTAAAAAATCATATAAATATTTGCTTCCGCGCCCGAATTTTATAATTTTTATCATATTTTATCCATAGTATAGGTCCAGAAGCATGTTTAAGAATGTTTTAACAAAAATATCCATTTTAAGAATAGGTAAAATCAGACATTATTTTTGTATAAAATCATATAAATATTTGCTTCCGCGCCCGAATTTTATGATTTTTTATCATAATTTAGGTAAAAGAAAACATTGCAACAAGAAAATTGCTATTTCAAGTGTGATAGGTATTCTAGAATCCAGCCAATGAAGCTTACAATATACAACGTATTCATCAAACATAGGTAAAATCTGACTTTATTTTTGTATAAAATCATATAAATATTTGCTTCCGCGCCCGAATTTTATAATTTTTCATCATAAATTAGGTAAAAGAAAACATTTAAACAAGAAAATTGCTATTTCAAGTGTGATAGGTATTCTAGAATCCAGCCAATGAAGCTTACAATATACAACGTATTCAGCAAAAATAGGTAAAATCTGACTTTATTTTTGTAAAAAATTATATAAATATTTGCTTCCGCGACCGAATTTTATAAATTTTCATCATATTTTATGCATAGTATAGGTTTAAAAGCATGTTTTAACAAAAATATCCATTTCAAAAATAGGTAAAATCTGACTTTCTTTTTGTAAAAAATCATATAGATATTTGCTTCCGCGCCCGAATTTTATGATTTTTAATCATATTTTAGCTAAAAGAAAACATTGCAACAAGAAAATTGCTATTTCAAGTGAGATTGGTATTCTAGAATCCAGCCCATGTAGCTTGCGATATAGAACGTATTCATCAAAAATAGGTAAAATCTGACTTTATTTTGTATAAAATCATATAAATATTTGCTTCCGCGCCCGAATTTTATGATTTTTCATCATTATTTAGGTAAAAGAAAACATTGCAACAAGAAAATAGCTATTTCAAGTGTGATAGGTATTCTAGAATCCAGCCACTGAAGCTTACAATATACAACGTATTCATCAAAAATAGGTAAAATCTGACTTTATTTTTGTAAAAAATTATATTAATATTTGCTTCCGCGACCGAATTTTATAAATTTTCATCATATTTTATGCATAGTATAGGTTTAAAAGCATGTTTTAACAAAAATATTCATTTCGAACATAGGTAAAATCTGACTTTATTTTTGTAAAAAATCATATAAATATTTGCTTCCGCGCCCCGAATTTTATGATTTTTCATCATATTTTAGCTAAAAGAAAACATTGCAACAAGAAAATTCCTATTTCAAGTGTGGTAGGTATTCCAGAATCCAGCCCATGTAGCTTACAATATACAACGTATTCATCAAAAATAGGTAAAATCTGACTTTATTTTTGTAAAAAATTATATAAATATTTGCTTCCGCGCCCGAATTTTATAATTTTTCATCATATTTTATCCAAAGTTTACGTCCAAAAGCATGTTTATGAATGTTTTAACAAAAATATCCATTTCAAGAATAGGTAAAATCTGACTTTATTTCTGTAAAAAATCATATAAATATTTGCTTCCGCATCCGAAATTTATGATTTTTCATCATATTTTAGCTAAAAGAAAACATTGCAACAAGAAAATTGCTATTTCAAGTGTGGTAGGTATTCTAGAATCCAGCCAATGAAGCTTACAATATACAACGTATTCATCAAAAATAGGTAAAATCTGACTTTATTTTTGTAAAAAATTATATAAATATTTGCTTCTGCGACCGAATTTTATAAATTTTTATCATATTTTATGCATAGGATAGGTTTAAAAGCATGTTTTAACAAAAATATCCATTTCAAAAATAGGTAAAATCTGACTTTATTTTTTTAAAAAATCATATAAATATGTGCTTCCGCGCCCGAATTTTATGATTTTTCATCATATTTTAGCTAAAAGAAAACATTGCAACAAGAAAATTGCTATTTCAAGTGTGGTGGGTATTCTAGAATCCAGCCCATGTAGCTTGCGATATACAACGTATTCATCAAAAATAGGTAAAATCTGACTTTATTTTTGTAAAAAATCATATAAATATTTGTTTACGCGCCCGAATTTTATAATTTTTTATCATATTTTATCCATAGTATAGATCCAAAAGCATGTTTATGAATGTTTTAACAAAAATATCCATTTCAAGAATAGGTAAAATCTGACATTATTTTTGTAAAAAATCATATAAATATTTGCTTCCGCGAATGAATTTTATGATTTTTCATCATATTTTAGCTAAAAGAAAACATTGCAACAAGAAAATTGCTATTTCAAGTGTGGTAGGTATTCTAGAATCCAGCCCATGTAGCTTACAATATACAACGTATTCATCAAAAATAGGTAAAAATCTGACTTTATTTTTGTAAAAAATCATATAAATATTTGCTTTCGCGAACGAATTTTATAATTTTTCATCATGTTTTATCCAAAGTATAAGTCCAAAAGCATGTTTATGAATGTTTTAACAAAAATATCCATTTCAAGAATTGGTAAAATCTGAATTTATTTTTGTAAAAAATCATATAAATATTTGCTTCCGCATCCGAATGTTATGATTTTTCATCATATATTAGCTAAAAGAAAACATTGCAACAAGAAAAGTGCTATTTCAAGTGTGGTAGGTATTCTAGAATCCAGCCCATGTAGCTTACAATATACAACGTATTCATCAAAAATAGGTAAAATCTGACTTCATTTTTGTAAAAAATCATATAAATATTTACTTCCGCGACCGAATTTTATAATTTTTCATCATATTTTATCCAAAGTATACGTCCTAAAGCATGTTTATGAATGTTTTAACAAAAATATCTATTTCAAGAATAGGTAATATCTGACTTTATTTCTGTAAAAAATCATATAAATATTTGCTTCCGCGCCCAAATATTATGATTTTTCATCATAATTTAGGTAAAAGAAAACATTGCAACAAGAAAATTGCTATTTCAAGTGTGGTAGGTATTCTAGAATCCAGCCAATGAAGCTTACAATACACAACGTATTCATCAAAAATTGGTAAAATCTGACTTTATTTATTTAAAAAAATGTTTAAATATTTGCTTCCGCGCTTGAATTTTTATAATTTTTCATCATATTTTATCCAAAGTATAGGTTTAAAATCATGTTTATGAATGTTTTAACAAAAGTATCCATTTCAAGAATAGGAAAAATCTGACTTTATTTTTGTAAAGAATCCTATAAATATTTGCTTCCGCGCCCGAATTTTATAATTTTTCATCATATTTTAGCTTAAAGAAAACATTGCAACAAGTAAATTGCTATTTCAAGTGTTGTGGGTATTCTAGAATCCAGCCCATGTAGCTTGCAATATACAACGTATTCATCAAAAATAGGTAAAATCTGACTTTATTTTTGTAAAAAATTATATAAATATTTGCTTCCGCGCCCGAATTTTATAATTTTTTATCATGTTTTATGCATAGTATAGGTTTAAAAGCATGTTTTAACAAAAATATCCATTTCAAAAATAGGTAAAATCTGACTTTATTTTTGTAAAAAATCATATAAATATTTGCTTCCGCGCCCGAATTTTATGAATTTTCATCATATTTTAGCTAAAAGAAAACATTGCAACAAGAAAATTGCTATTTCAAGTGTGGCGGGTATTCTAGAATCCAGCCCATGTAGTTTGCGAAATACAACGTATTTATCAAAAATAGGTAAAATCTGACTTTTTTTTGTATAAAATCATATAAATATTTGCTTCCGCGCCCGAATTTTATAATTTTTCATCATATTTCATCCAAAGTTTACGTCCAAAAGCATGTTTATGAATGTTTTAACAAAAATATCCATTTCAAGAATAGGTAAAATCTGACTTTATTTCTGTAAAAAATCATATAAATATTTGCTTCCGCATCCGAAATTTATGATTTTTCATCATATTTTAGCTAAAAGAAAACATTGCAACAAGAAAATTGCTATTTCAAGTGTGGTAGGTATTCTAGAATCCAGCCAATGAAGCTTACAATATACAACGTATTCATCAAAAATAGGTAAAATCTGACTTTATTTTTGTAAAAAATTATATAAATATTTGCTTCTGCGACCGAATTTTATAAATTTTTATCATATTTTATGCATAGGATAGGTTTAAAAGCATGTTTTAACAAAAATATCCATTTCAAAAATAGGTAAAATCTGACTTTATTTTTGTAAAAAAATCATATAAATATGTGCTTCCGCGCCCGAATTTTATGATTTTTCATCATATTTTAGCTAAAAGAAAACATTGCAACAAGAAAATTGCTATTTCAAGTGTGGTGGTTATTCTAGAATCCAGCCCATGTAGCTTGCGATATACAACGTATTCATCAAAAATAGGTAAAATCTGACTTTATTTTTGTAAAAAATCATATAAATATTTGTTTACGCGCCCGAATTTTATAATTTTTTATCATATTTTATCCATAGTATAGATCCAAAAGCATGTTTATGAATGTTTTAACAAAAATATCCATTTCAAGAATAGGTAAAATCTGACATTATTTTTGTAAAAAATCATATAAATATTTGCTTCCGCGCCTGAATTTTATGATTTTTCATCATATTTTAGCTAAAAGAAAACATTGCAACAAGAAAATTGCTATTTCAAGTGTGGTAGGTATTCTAGAATCCAGCCCATGTAGCTTACAATATACAACGTATTCATCAAAAATAGGTAAAATCTGACTTTATTTTTGTAAAAAATCATATAAATATTTGCTTTCGCGACCGAATTTTATAATTTTTCATCATGTTTTATCCAAAGTATAAGTCCAAAAGCATGTTTATGAATGTTTTAACAAAAATATCCATTTCAAGAATTGGTAAAATCTGAATTTATTTTTGTAAAAAATCATATAAATATTTGCTTCCGCATCCGAATGTTATGATTTTTCATCATATATTAGCTAAAAGAAAACATTGCAACAAGAAAAGTGCTATTTCAAGTGTGGTAGGTATTCTAGAATCCAGCCCATGTAGCTTACAATATACAACGTATTCATCAAAAATAGGTAAAATCTGACTTCATTTTTGTAAAAAATCATATAAATATTTACTTCCGCGACCGAATTTTATAATTTTTCATCATATTTTATCCAAAGTATACGTCCAAAAGCATGTTTATGAATGTTTTAACAAAAATATCTATTTCAAGAATAGGTAATATCTGACTTTATTTCTGTAAAAAATCATATAAATATTTGCTTCCGCGCCCAAATATTATGATTTTTCATCATAATTTAGGTAAAAGAAAACATTGCAACAAGAAAATTGCTATTTCAAGTGTGGTAGGTATTCTAGAATCCAGCCAATGAAGCTTACAATACACAACGTATTCATCATAAATTGGTAAAATCTGACTTTATTTATTTAAAAAAATGTTTAAATATTTGCTTCCGCGCTTGAATTTTATAATTTTTCATCATATTTTATCCAAAGTATAGGTTTAAAATCATGTTTATGAATGTTTTAACAAAAGTATCCATTTCAAGAATAGGAAAAATCTGACTTTATTTTTGTAAAGAATCCTATAAATATTTGCTTCCGCGCCCGAATTTTATAATTTTTCATCATATTTTAGCTTAAAGAAAACATTGCAACAAGTAAATTGCTATTTCAAGTGTTGTGGGTATTCTAGAATCCAGCCCATGTAGCTTGCAATATACAACGTATTCATCAAAAATAGGTAAAATCTGACTTAATTTTCGTAAAAAATCATATAAATATTTGCTTCCGCGCCCGAATTTTATCATTTTTTATCATATTTTATCAATAGTATAGGTCCGAAAGCATGTTTATGACTGTTTTTAACAAAAATATCCATTTCAAGAATAGGTAAAATCTGACTTTATATTTGTAAAAAATCATATAAATATTTGCTTCCGCGCCCGAATTTTATGATTTTTATCATATTTTAGCTAAAAGAAAACATTGCAACAAGAAAATTGCTATTTCAAGTGTGGTGGGTATTCTAGAATCCAGCCCATTTAGCTTGCGATATACAACGTATTCATCAAAAAATAGGTAAAATCTGACTTTATTTTTGTAAAAAATCATATAAATATTTGCTTTCGCGCCCGAATTTTATGATTTTTCATTATATTTTAGCTAAAAGAAAACATTGCAACAAGAAAATTGCTATTTCAAGTGTGGTGGGTATTCTAGAATCCAGCCCACGTAGATTGCGATATACAACGTATTCATAAAAAATAAGTAAAATCTGAATTTATTTTTGTAAAAAATCATATAAATATTTGCTTCCGCTCCCGAATTTTATAATTTTTCATCATATTTTATCCATAGTATAGATCCAAAAGCATGTTTATGAATGTTTTAACAAAAATATCCATTTCAAAAATAGGTAAAATCTGTCTTTATGTTTGTAAAAAATCATATAAATATTTGCTTCCGCGCCCGAATTTTATGATTTTTCATCATATTTTAGCTAAAAGAAAACATTGCAACAAGAAAATTGCTATTTCAAGTGTGGTGGGTATTCTAGAATCCAGCCCATTTAGCTTGCGATATACAACGTATTCATCAAAAATAGGGTATAAATCTGACTTTATTTTTGTAAAAAATCATATAAATATTTGCTTTCGCGCCCGAATTTTATGATTTTTCATTATATTTTAGCTAAAAGAAAACATTGCAACAAGAAAATTGCTATTTCAAGTGTGGTGGGTATTCTAGAATCCAGCCCACGTAGATTGCGATATACAACGTATTCATAAAAAATAAGTAAAATCTGAATTTATTTTTGTAAAAAATCATATAAATATTTGCTTCCGCTCCCGAATTTTATAATTTTTCATCATATTTTATCCATAGTATAGGTCCAAAAGCATGTTTATGAATGTTTTAACAAAAATATCCATTTCAAGAATAGGTAAAATCTGACTTTATTTTTGTAAAAAATCATATAAATAATTGCTTTCGCGCCCGAATTTTATGATTTTTCATTATATTTTAGCTAAAAGAAAACATTGTAACAAGAAAATTGCTATTTCAAGTGTGGTAGGTATTCTAGAATCCAGCCCATGTAGCCTACAATATACAACGTATTCATCAAAAATAGGTAAAATCTAACTTTATGTTTGTAAAAAATCATATAAATATTTGCTTCCGCGACCGAATTTTATAAATTTTCATCATATTTTATCCAAAGTATAGGTCCAAAAGCATGTTTATGAATGTTTTAACAAAAATATCCAGTTCAAGAATAGGTAAAATCTGAATTTATTTTTGTAAAAAAATCATATAAATATTTGCTTCCGCATCTGAATTTTATGATTTTTTATAATAATTTAGGTAAAAGAAAACATTGCAACAAGAAAATTGCTATTGCAAGTGTTGTGGGTATTGTAGAATCCATCCCATGTAGCTTGCGATATACAACGTATTCATCAAAAATAGGTAAAATCTGACTTTATTTTTGTAAAAAATCATATAAATATTTGCTTCCGCGCCCGAATTTTATGATTTTTCATCATATTTTAGCTAAAAGAAAACATTGCAACAAGAAAATTGCTATTTCAAGTGTTGTGGGTATTCTAGAATCCAGCCCATGTAGCTTGCGATATACAACGTATTCATCAAAAATAGGTAATATCTGACTTTATTTTTGTAAAAAATCATATAAATATTTGCTTCCGCGCCCTAATTTTATAATTTTTCATCATATTTTATCCAAAGTATACGTCCAAAAGCATGTTTATGAACGTTTTAACAAAAATATCTATTTCAAGAATAGGTAAAATCTGACTTTATATCTGTAAAAAATCATATAAATATTTGCTTCCGCGCCCGAATTTTTTAATTTTTCATCATAATTTAGGTAAAAGAAAACATTGCAACAAGAAAATTCCTATTTCAAGTGTGGTAGGTATTCCAGAATCCAGCCCATGTAGCTTACAATATACAAGGTATTCATCAAAAATAGGTAAAATCTGATTTTATTTTTGTAAAAAATTATATAAATATTTGCTTGCGCGCCCGAATTTTATAATTTTTTATCATATTTTATGCATAGGATAGGTTTAAAAGCATGTTTTAACAAAAATATCCATTTCAAAAATAGGTAAAATCTGACTTTATTTTTGTAAAAAATCATATAAATATTTGCTTCCGCATCCGAAATTTATGATTTTTCATCATATTTTAGCTAAAAGAAAACATTGCAACAAGAAAATTGCTATTTCAAGTGTGGTGGGTATTCTAGAATCCAGCCCATGTAGATTGCGATATACAACGTATTCATCAAAAATAGGTAAAATCTGACTTTATTTTTGTAAAAAATCATATAAATATTTGTTTACGCGCCCGAATTTTATAATTTTTCATCATATTTTATCCATAGTATAGATCCAAAGCATGTTTATGAATGTTTTAACAAAAATATCCATTTCAAGAATAGGTAAAATCTGACATTATTTTTGTAAAAAATCATATAAATATTTGCTTCCGCGCCTGAATTTTATGATTTTTCATCATATTTTAGCTAAAAGAAAACATTGCAACAAGAAAATTGCTATTTCAAGTGTGGTAGGTATTCTAGAATCCAGCCCATGTAGCTTACAATATACAACGTATTCATCAAAAATAGGTAAAATCTGACTTTATTTTTGTAAAAAATCATATAAATATTTGCTTTCGCGACCGAATTTTATAATTTTTCATCATGTTTTATCCAATATATAAGTCCAAAAGCATGTTTATGAATGTTTTAACAAAAATATCCATTTCAAGAATTGGTAAAATCTGAATTTATTTTTGTAAAAAATCATATAAATATTTGCTTCCGCATCCGAATTTTATGATTTTTCATCATAATTTAGGTAAAAGAAAACATTGCAACAAGAAAATTGCTATTTCAAGTGTGGTAGGTATTCTAGAATCCAGCCCATGTACCGAATTTTATAATATTTCATCATATTTTATTCAAAGAATAGGTGCAAATGCATGTTTATGAATGTTTTAACAATAATATCCATTTCAAGAATAGGTAAAATCTGAATTTATTTTTGTAAAAAATCATATAAATATTTGCTTCCGCATCCGAATTACTCTGAGATAGCGCGT